>ML677386.1:7883102-8438154 GCA_007922305.1 Dermatemys mawii | reverse complement strand
CAGAGTGAGTCTGCACTCAGGGCGCATCCAGAACTCCCACTGGCTTCTTCTGAATGTTGGTGAGTAGGGCAAACCGAGCTGCACTCCACTCCTATGCCTTCTGAGGTTCTGTGTCTCTAATTCACTTCTAGGCTTTCTCCAAACACATTGTTCCAAGTCTTGATTTCAGCTGCTACCAGAAGCAGAAATTCCAAATTACCGTACAGGAACTATTCTTGCAGTCTTTCCAATCAGCTGAAACCAGGCCATACTAGAAATCTAGCAAGGAAGCCTTTTCTTGTGATGTTTTCAGATGGATTTCTTTATTGAAAGATGTGAATAGGTTCAAACCTGGTAAAGTCTTAGCCTCAACGGCAAAACTCCCATTGATTGCAAAGGTACAGGATTTCACCCAACTAGCCAAAGCTTTCAAGTCTCTTGTTGCTAATGCAAACATTTATATATATATATATTTGAAGGCTGACATTGTTAATGCATCGCTTGGCACAAATAGCATTGTAGCCTGAAATGAACACAAGCCTGCTGCATCCTCCAGAAGCTTAGTAGTTACGGAATTCTAGTTGGAAAATTTGGGATTTTGAGAGAGTAGTTTTGAGCCTTAGTAGGTATAATGTGACCACTTAAACACATAAACAGGATAACATGAGGTTTTAAAATGTCATTATTAATATAAAAACAAAAATACGATGTGGCAACTTAATCCTCTACTTGTGTTTTGTCTTTGCAAGGTGAGGATTCTTGGATTTCCATCACAGATCAACTGACACAGTATTCCAGCATTAATGGAATTTCCTTTAGTGAAACTGGATCAGCTTAGACAGAGACGTCTGCTAAAGTCGGCAGTGCTCACATATTCCCTGGCTCTCACAGCCTTTACTTTGTTTTGTTCCTTTTTTTAAAAAAAAATAAGAAGTCCCTTTTTGGCATAATGGGGATCAAGATCTCAGTTAGTGTCTCTAGGCTACCCTGTGATACTGCTACCAATGATTATGATAATGGTATGTCAGCTGGGGAATTCTCTGCCAGAAGATGTTGTGAAGGCCACGACTATAATAGTGTTCAAAAAAAAACTAGATAAGACAAAGGAGACTAGGTCCATCAATGGCAGCGGTTCTCAAACTTACCTAAACTGCGACCCTTTTTTCTGCAGCTGCCAGGCAGCGCAACCCTTGTACGTCCGCCGAAAAGCCACCAAATGAATTACTTCCGCGTTTGGCAGCTTTTCGGCAAAGATGACGAGCACTCCCGACTGTGCACCGAATCCGGAAACAATCACTTCGGCAGCACTCAGGAGCTCTCGGCATGTCTGCCGAAAAGCTGCCCAACACAGAAATAATTCATTCAGCGGCTTTTTAGTAGCGGCAGGGGGTCGCAACCCCCTGGGAAGTGGACGGCGACCCCCGGGAGGGTCACGACCCCTGGTTTGAGAACCGCTGATCAACGGCTATTAACCAGGATGGGCAGGGATGGTGTCCCTAGCCTCTGTTTGCCAGAAGCTGGGAATGGGCAACAGAGGAAGGATCACTTGATGATTACCTGTTCTGTTCATTCCCTCTGGGGCACCTGGCATTGGCCACTGTCAGAAGACAGGATACTGGGCTAGATGGACCTTTGACATGACCCAGTATGGCGGTGTTTATGTTAAGTTCATCCACTCAAAGAGTAGCCATGAATTGGCATCTGAAAGAAAAACAAAGATGATGTGTTGTTAAATAATAAATAGAAATTATTACACAGCATGAATCTTATCTTGTTCTTTTTTGAATCAAGCACAAATCTGTCTTGCCTAATCTATCTGTGCAGTTCTAACATGCACAACACCACAGGATCAAGGTGCTGAATGTACATTAAGGGTTCACCTCACAAGAACATCCTGCTCCTGTGCTGCTGAAAGTTTCACAGACATCAGAGCTGTCCAGAACAATTCCTCCCTCCTCCTGGAAACCAAGATTATTTTCTGTCAATTCATTCTTCCGCCCATTTCTGTTTGCCATTGTTGTGTTCCCCTTGCACTGTTAAGATCCTGATCCACCTCTCACTGAGACCAATTTTGTCATTGGCTTCGGGTGGGATCAAGATTGGGCCCCTAGCAATCCGTGTTATTGCAAATGCTTTCTGGATTTATTTATGCCCGTGGCATAAATAGTTCTTCCTTTCTGACAGACACGTAACATCTCTGGAATTCAGTGAGAGGGAGGCACAGCCAGTCTGGCAGGAGGCAAGGAGAACATGTGCAGGCACACATGTGCACTGACAGGATAAATACACCAGTAAAGAGTTCTGTTAAAGGTAACATAATTCAGTCACCAGAGTCTTTCATTCTCTCACCTATTCTGTTGCTAGCCCCTCCCACTGCGGAACCCCACCCCTTCTCTTTCAGATCCATCCTTCCTTCCCATCTCAGGGCCACTCCTTCATCTGACCATACTTCTAGGGCTTGCAGTGTGAGCAGCTGGACATGGTTGAAAAGCAAGCAGAATGATTTGCATGCCTAATTTTCAAGCCCTGTGTGTTACATATATGCTATAAGAGCTGGACTTTCACCCCGTGTGAGGGGAGGGAAACATATCAAATGTGGTTCTGATTGGGGATAAGGGAAATCATCTTGCCTAAATTCAAATCCACTTAAACTTTTTGCTTCTGAAAGTTCGGTCTTAGGACCACCAAAAGTAGTTTACAAGGTGTAATGGTGCTGGTTCTGGCGGGACCTAACTGAGAGTGCCAGTTCAGGACAAATTGCTTAAAGCAGGGCAGTTACAGCCCAAGGCTGGGGTTTTTCCACCTCTAAGGCAAACCAAACCAGCCAAACAGGTAAGACTTTGGTTTCACCCCACTGGCTAACCACAAGTCACACAAGCATTTCTTTAGACACTCCAGCTTCCCAGTATTACCATCATCAGCCACTCATTATGGGGACAAATTGTTATGAAAACTAATACCCCAGTTAAAGAAAAAAGGTTTTTGCGATCCCAGAGGACTAAGCCTCAGACCTAGGTCAATATACAAATCTGATCTTACCCACAAATCATGCTGTTACCAGTCCTTTAGAATCTAAACTAAAGGTTTATTCATAAAAGGAAAAAGAGATAGGTGAGAGCTAGAATTGGTTAAATGAAATCAGTTACATACAGTAATGGAAAAGTTCTTAGTTCAGGCTTGTAGCAGTGATTAAATAGACTGCAGGTTTAAATCAAGTCTCTGGAGTACAAACATCCCCAGCTGGGATGGGTCATTCAGTCCTTTGTTCAGAGCTTCAGTTTGTAGCAGTCCCTCCAGAGGTAAGAAGCAGGACTGAAGACAAAATGGAGATGGTGCATCACCTTTTTAAAGTTTTTTCCAGTTGTAAGAACCTCTTTGTTCTTACTGTGGAAAATTACAGCAAAATGGAGTTTTGGAGTTGCATGGGAATGTCACATGCATGACTCAGGACTTGCAGGAAGCAGCCATGCTACCTTGAACATCCTTCTTATATGGATTGGAGCCTTCCAAGCTCTCAGTGGGTCAGCTGTATAGCTGATGGTCCTTAATGGGCCATCAAGCAGGCTAAGCAGAGCTAACACCAACTTGTCTGGGATGTCGCCCAGAAGCATAGCATAAACTGGAAATACAGAGAGTATAGAGCCAATATTCATAATTTTAACTACAAAATGATACACACATACAGATAGCATAATCATAACCAGCAAATCACAACCTGGTCTTAAACACTTTATATGCCTCCCTTTGCATAAGATTTGGTGCCACTACAGGACCTTGGTTACAACAATGATCTATACGGTCCCAGTTCATGTCAATAACATCACACAAGGTTCACAGCACCTCAAGTTCTCCAAGATTTGCTCAGCCCTATCTACCTTATGGTTTTGTATAGCACCTACCACTACCCTGTCAGCCTGATCCACAGCCCATTGACATCATTGTAAAGCCCCCACCACTGATGTCGGTGGACATTGGAGCATGCCTTGTATACTATGAATTGTGACTAGCAGAGGTTATCCAGTGTCAGAGGGTGGCTGATCCTTTACAGGCAGATGGGCCTCAGCCCCATCTGTGACACAGCTAACTTCTCCACCCCAGGTAGGGAAGATAAAAGTCATGTGGCTGGCAAGTCATGTGATTCAATCAGTACTTTACCTTATCTACCCCGCAGAAGCCTGGGAGGAAGAAGTGGTGGTTCTCTCAGTAAGTGAATGCAGGAAGGATGGGAGGAGTGAGAGGAAAGCACAAGGCAGGCAGAGGCCTGTGAAAGACTCCAGGTAGGAAAGCCTGGGAGTGTCTGCTTGGGAAAGAGCATAGAGCAATCCAAAGGTGCTCAGGAGAGGCTAAGGGAAAGCTGAGAAGGGCTGAAAACTGGGGGGCACGGAGCAGGACAGAAGACTGAGCTCTGGTCTTTGCTACAAACTTATGTCAGTATAACTATACTGACAGGAGATGCTCTCCCATCGGCATAGGTAGTGTCTTCACTAAGTGCTGCAGTTACACCAGAGCAGTGCTATAAGTGTAGACAAGCCCTTAGAGAGGACAGGCTGCTTGGGAAGGAGGGACTGGGTTTAGCTTGAGAAGAGGGCAAAGATGTTGTGGTTTTTTATTTGAGTTTAGGCTAAGGAACTTTTCTTTCCCCAGAAGCGGCAGACTTTTATTAAGGACTCAGCCACAGGGCCAAGTCACTGCAGAAGCCAAACCAGACTATGGAGTTTTGAGGAGCCCTGAGAAGTGAGGTGGGAGAGATGTAGAGCCACTACTGGCCATGAGGGGGTACACTGCAGCTGATGACCCTGTTCTGTTTCAGTCAGCAATACTGAACATCTGTCTGGCGGTATCTGAACGTGCTGAACCTAAGAGGGTTGTTAGGAGATGCTCCCTGTGACCTCTCTCATGAAGTAGCTCTCTTCCCTCTCAACAGTCTGAATTCCAGTTCCAACCCACTCCAGTGTCTCCCTCCTCCCTATTCTGTTTCTATGGGTAAGGGCCTTCCATGTAGTACTGCTCTGGGGCCCATCACGGCTGTACTCTAATTTCATAGGGTAGGTTTATGAGAAGTACGCTAGAATATAATGCGTGCAAGATCTGCTTGAAACATTCCTGGGGACCAATGTACAGTTACACATAATCTGATGAAAATTATATGTCCAGTAAATTTAGGTGATGGGATGTTGGGGAGGGAAAGAGGAAACTGGAAATTACCAAGGGAGGTCATAGAGAGCAAGATGAGTAAAGGGCTCTAGAATGGCTCTCAGGCAGTCTATTTGAATCCATAACCAACCAGGCAGCCTGACTTCAGTGCTGGAAGGGGTGAATGTGCACCTTAAACTACAGTGTTATCATGAATGATTTGCTGTCACTTGATTTCCCTAAAATCCATACACCTTGTTCTGTTTTCTAATTACTTGCTATCACCAACTGTCTGCAGTTAACAAACAAACTAGGTTGCTCATGCTGAGAGACAGTGACCTCCTGCACAAACTGTCTCCAGGCTGATTGCTATTCCTAGTACTAGAGTTTAACTTGCTATCTTGCAGTTCTAAGTATTAAGCACCATGATACCAAACTGAGGGCAGGCCAGAGGTTCTCATTTATCACTGAGGAATACACCTCTTAAGTTATCCACTCAGCCCCTAAGGCTCCTCCACTTATTCCCTGTGTGCCTCTCAAGTAATCAACTTAATACCATGGTTTGTACCTTTAAATGCTTCTTGCATGATGTCACTGTTAGCAGGTTTAGCTGCAAGCAAGGTTGTAAATCTGCTGCCATTAGGAGCATAGTCAAATAGGGATGTTTTCCGCTGGTATCCTTTGTAGAGATGGATTCCTGTGGCTACGCATGTCTGCCCAGAGGCATAATGTGTATGAGTTCTCATGGCAGTGCACTGGTTTCATCCTTTGTAAATTGGAGGAGGAGCCCCCTTCAAAGCCAGGTCCTGGTGATCAGCACCTGCAGCTGGCTCCTGTTGACAATAGTTGATGTTGCAGGTGCTCAACCATCCACAGGATTGGGTTCTGAGGGGCAAAAGGGGAGGAAGGAACTCACCTGGAAACCATCCAAAGTGAAATCAAGTGCTACATTCCCAACGTGCTTGTATTGCAGAACTGATTCTTTGCTGTTGTTGGGTTTTGTTTAAATTCAAATGCTCTAATATTGACTGTACACTCAGCAGAAAATCTCTCTAGGCTGTAGGCTGACAGTAGCTACCATGGATTATTGAATTTTTCTTTTCACTGCTCTTAGATTTTCTTGGCCTCCATGGTTTGTCTCTGAGACTGCTTAGATGAGAGAGAGAGAAAGAGAAACCTTGAAAGAGAACCCTTGTTATGGGATTCAGGTTGAGGTGATAGGTGTGAATTTATCCTTCCGTTAGCATAACTGTAGGCATAAGCTTCACCTAAGACAGGCCTGCACAGCTCAGAAAGCAGCGAGGGCTATATTACCTCAAAAAAAACAGCTGCGGGCTGAAAAGCCCCGCCCTCACCCCGCCCCCCTCCACTTCCCCCCACCGCACCGCTTGGCTTGCCACCCCCCTCCCCCCCCCCCCCCCCCCGCGGGCCGCACAGTGAACCCGTGCGGGCCGCATGTGGCCCCCGGGCCGCATGTTGTGCAGGCCTGACCTGAGAGAAGTGTGTAAAGCCCCCAGGAGGTTTTGCTGAGTATTGTTTTGTTTTGGGGTAGTAGGCAGAACACATTTAGAAACTGAACACAGAGGCCCAAAGGCGCAGCTCAAAGTAGTAGCAGACCATAGAAGGAAACAGGGGAGACGTTTTTGGGTCCAGGGAGCAGGCAAAAAGAGTGGTGCTGTGAGCAAAAGAAGCTGTTTCCTATTACAGGGGTTCTCACACTCCATTGCTCCATCACCACGTTTTGACAACAAAAATTACTACATGACCCCAAGAAGGGGAATTGAAACATGAGTCCACTTGAGCCCCCCTGACCCGGGCAGAGCGGCTAAAGCCAAAGCTCAAGGGCTTCAGTCCTGGGCAGGGGTCCTGTAACCTGAGCCCCGCCAGCCACCCAGGGCTGAAGCCGTTGGGCTTTGGCCCTAGGCCCCAGCAAGTCTAACACGAGCCCTGGCAATCCCATTAAAACGGGGTTGCGACACACTTTGGGGTCCCAACCCACAATTTGAGAGCCGCTGTGCTAGTCAGTTCCTCTTGCCTTCAGAGACACTGGACTCTGTATGATCTTTGCAGGTTTGTTTATTTACAAAGATATCTGACTACCACCAATTTCTCCTCCCACCTGGAGGACCCTCAGGTCCCCAAACTGTAAGTAGCTGGTTGGGTTAAAATGGGCAACAGTGTTTGAAATGGCCATTCTGACTGGAGTGGATGGAAAGCCAGGTCACTGCTTGCTGTTTGAGGGTGAGTTCTTGCAAGCGTTCTTAAGGAGAACTGAATTCAGGTTTGGTGAAGTATGCAAGATTCTGAATCCAAATCCTTACAAGATGAAAACTTGGGCTGGAAATATCTCCCAAAGATAGCGCATCTTACAAGATTTCCACTAAAACACTTTTTAAGCAGAAAAAATTAAGTGAAACATTACAAATTTGACAAATAGAAGGTTTTTAATTTTTTAATGAAAATCTGAAAACAAACACTGTGTATGGGTTTTGGCAACTGAAAATATACTTCTTGGAAACAAAACATTTCAGTGTTTGACTTACTAATATTATCCCCCCCACCCCACAAAAAGTTTAAATAAACATCAATGAAAACTAAAACCATATCCTCTTCATCAAAGCTCGGGGGCGGAAATCAGCTGTAATTTGCACATTCCCTCTTCCAAACTCAGAATGCTGCAAAAACAAGCTTTCTTACAGAGATCATGTGAGTACCCAAAACTTCATGTCTGAAACCTAGATCCCAATAATGAGGCTGGAGCCCATCTGTACTTTCTTGTGGCATTTTGACCTTTCTGTTTCTGATGGCAGTTGGGACCCACAAGGGCAGTCATGCTAAAAGAGTGGAGACTCTTGTTTACACACTTCAGAAGAACCTTTGTGTCACTTTCTCCAAAGTGATTCACCTTTCCACGGGAACAATATCCTGTCAGCTGTACTCAGTACCTGCAGGTCTTCTGTTAGCTACGTCCCTGTTTGAAAATACAGTCTCAACTGGCAGGACCCATCCAAAACACACAAGCAGGCTGGCGGTCTAAAAAGAGTTAATCAAAATCATTTCACATCTACAAAAAGGGTCAGTGCTGGCTCTTTTTGTAGATATCACACCTTAAAACAAGTGGCAAAGGAGTCCAGCTCAATTGTGCCCTGTTTAACTTGGTCATTTAAAATAGCTAACTTGGCTTTATGAATGACAGTAGAGGAGAGGTGCAATTTAGTTGCAATTGTCTTGTTTAATTTGGCCATTTAAATGAACAAACCCCCTGTAACTTGGCTCTCTGATTTCACACCTTCAAACAACTGCCTTTCTTTTTCTAACTTAGCTCTTTTTGTTCGTGTTAAACATTCTGATCAGCTACATCTTTTTTTCTTGGAAACCAGTAAAGTGACTATCTTAATCCCCTGTGTCATATCTTAAGGAAAAAACAGATTATTAGAGTTAATTACAGTATCTTACCACGCTATGGAAAGGAAAAAGAACCTGAATCACAGGATTATGTTAATCTTTAATTAGTGTACAGCACATACCAGAATTTGCGCTATTACCTTCCTGAAACTAGCATTTTCCCTTTAAAGTGCCAATTGTTCACCTTCTGAAAATTCCCCACACACCTGTATGCACCATTTTTGTCAGCACCACTCATGAATACACAGTACCTTATGGACTACTTGGAATTCTAATGTGGACCTATATTCCATTTATGCCACCACTAATATACAAATTATATACACATTAGGACATTACAATTACAACTATGGGTCAAGCAGTAAATATTTAGGGCCCAGTCCAGCTTTCAGTGGAGTCAGTAGATGTGTTCCTGTTAACCTCAATGAGAGAAGAAATGGTCCTTTAAAATGGAGAAGGAACTATCTTTATCATTCATCCTCTGCCCACACTTTTAAACTAGTTATCAAGAAGGAATTTGTGCCATATCTCCACTTCCCTTCTACTCTGAGCCTCTGTCACCATTTAGCCTGCAATCTTAAATACACTTTTGGCCTCCTGGCTCTATATCTAAATTGACTTCCAATGGTCAAAGTTAAACTGCACTGCAGGCTTTTAAGGTAGCACAGCTGGGGGTAACTGCTGTGGCTATTAGAGGATAAAAAGCATTGGAATTTCAAATAGGTAGCCTCAGGATTTCATTACACAGATGGTTTCTGTGCTTTGCAGTATTTAAAAATAAAACTACCCTCTATTGCCAATATGTCAGCCTTTTATTAGCAACTTCCCTTGCACCACATACCAGGTACTGTGCCATGTGATTCAACACTCCATGCTTTTTTATTATGTACCTGGTATTCCACATATGACTTACAATAATAAATTAAGGGATTAACCTGAAAAAGACTTTTTTATCAATGGAGCTATTCTACATTTACACTGGTAAGAACAGAGATCAAAATTCTGGGCCTGGAAGCCTGTTGTAAAGTATGGTTACTGATATGAAGAAAATCCACATAGTCACAAAGACATAATAAACACACACAAACTGAAAAAGAGAAATTCACTAATCAGGTGAATTGAAGGACTGCAAAGTGCAAGAGTGCCTTTCCTAGTTTGGCAGACCCCAAACTGTGATTTGTGGAATGCTGGCTGGTGACCACAGAAAGCTTTGTCACATGGTGTTCTGTTTTATTTCCAGCTGTTGCAACTCATTAACAGCAGCTAATGGTACAGCAAATACTTTCCTCATATTACTCTTCTACTTTCTAAAATGCAGTAGTTGCTACAAGGAAGGTTGACCAAAAATGGGAGGATGGGCTGTGTGATTGAGAATGGGAGACAAACTTCAAACGTGTGGTCCATGCTATGAAAAGGTTTGAAAGGTAGTATTTTGGAATATGTAGAGAAGTTATGGAATCAAATATTATATATGTCTGACAGGCTCTTAGACAAATGTCAAACCAATAGAAAAGTTTCCCATTGACTTCTGTAGCTTTTGGATCAAGGCCTAGAATTTTTGAATGCCAGCATATTTATGACTGCAAAATATAATCTGTGTATTTTATTATGTATATGTATATGTTTTAATTAAACGCTTTCACACTAAATAACTTTATAGCATTTTGGGAACCTTCATGAGGAAAGATGCTATATAAAAATTATAATCTGCAAAGTGATGGGGGCAGGTTTATTTGTATTGTGGTAGTACCTATGCGCATTCCTGTTATATACCAAGACCCCGTTGTTCTAGGCACTGTACATATGTAACACAGACAATCTCTGCCTCACAAAGTTAGTGTCGCTCATCTCTTATTTTATCCATCAAGTCTTAATTTACTGTGATCCTTATTTGTGGCTTGTAAAAGCCACTGCTGCAGTTGAATGGAATGAGGTGGGGACAGGCCATTTCTGCAGAAGCATTCTGCCTAGAGAGACCAAATGCAAGTGGAAAGGTTTTGTGGTACTGGAGGAGTGTGCATAAGAATGATAACAGTTACATCCTGTCACTCAATATATCATGCACTTCCTCCAGTGTCTGCTACACACTACTAGATAGTTCATAATAGGATCAGACTATAAACATGCCTCCATTCTGCTTAGTAGGGGCCACTGGTAGCCAACGCAAATGTGAACAGCCTTTACCACAACAGTCTGCATGCTGCTGTGGCAATATAGATTTTGCTTTCCAGGCATTATTAGCATGGACTGGGCTGCTCATTCCTCTGTTTTTAATAATCTCTTTGGCACAGATCCTCAAAGGTATTTAGGCACTTAACCCTTGTTAATGCCTTTGAGCCTTTGTTCCTCCTCCTCATTTGTTTACAAATAAACACAACTATTTCTATTTATCTTCCCACAAAAAACCCTTTATTTCTTCTCTTGAAAGGGGGAAGTCCCTAAATAGGTTTATTTCAAAAATCAGTTAACATTATGTAAAAAAGAACTGCAGTTCTTTGTATGTATCATGATCACAGGTTCATGTTTAAGTGGGCAGTGGAAGATTAAAGATGTTCTTAACTATTCATTTCTTGTTATAAATCTCTTGGTATTTGTAAATGATATGATAGCACATTGTCACATAGCAATTTAACAGGCTTTTGAAACAACTGTTGTTTATGGAATAGCCCAGTATATCCATTGTTCATAACTTGCTCAGAGTCACTGGCTTCACACCTGCCATTCACAATAGAATTGCTAAGGCTACAAAGCAAGTCAGTGCCAGATCCATGACTAGACTTCTGATTCCTAGTTCCATGCATTAAGCACTAGACCACACAGTGCCTCTCAAAGCTAGTATCACTCCAAAGATCAGTGAATGCAGAGAACTAATGGAATGATCCACCTGGGATAAACATTACAATGTTGGGGGGTTTTGTTTTTTATTTTTCATGAACTCTGAATAGAGCAATCAGATGCCTAATGGTACAACTTGGCAGAGGTGGCTGAACAAGGCTGTCATATGCAAATAGCTCTCTTAGTGAACAGCAAAACCATAATTTGTGTCATTTTACTCATTTTAACATTGTATCAATCAGTGTACTTTAGAATATTCATTTCCATGGGCATTTGCACGAGCACATGTGGCTTGTTGTGATTTAGTCCAAATCCACACTGAGTTAAAAACTATATGGAAGGTAGTACAATTCTGGACCCTTTAAATTCCACCTGTCTAACACTAAGGGAGTGTCTTATAATAATTCTCAAATCTCACTGTTTGGAATTGTCTCAGCAGGATACATGGGGGTTTTAAAGCCCAAGAACTATATATTGTTGCAAACCCAAGTGGCTAACTGTCATCTGCATAAGTCACTTCCCTCTTGGACAATAGCTTTGAATACCCTGAAGTGATTCTGGAATGTGGGCTGAGAGAACATGAGCAAGCAGGGAGTCAGTCAGAAGTTGGTGGGAGGGAACTGGAGTGAGGATGAATCTGGTGGTGGGCTGGAGTGGAGTGGGCTGTTTGGTGGGGAAAAGTGAGGGGCTGGGGGAAAATAGCTGGGGTGGTTGGAAAAGTGAGAGGAAGGAGTCAGGTAGCCTCTGTTTCCAAAAGCCAGGGTTTAGGACACAGAGGGAAGAGGAGGAGCAGGAAGTGGGGCCACAGAGGGGGGTGGCCCTCAAGGGGAAGAAAAGGAGGAGGAGCAGGAGTGGAGCCACAGAGAGGTAGGGCCTCCTGCCCTTCCAGCCCTGTTGGATCAAGCCCCACCTACATCAAAGATCAAGTTTTGCTCTGTGAACCACAATGACAGCTGCACTCCTCTGGGACAATGCAGATCTCAAAGCCTAAAATGGTACATGCAGGGTACAAAGCATTCTCTGAGGGGATCTGCCGGTGGTGCTGTCTTCCAGAGGAGATCAGGCACATCCAGAATCTGACCATCTTAAGGAAATGTTGCAAAGTCAGTTGACAAGCCTTTTCATCACAAGTGGCAATCACAGTTCAAACATCCCCTTATTCCCAAGCCCCTCCCTATGCTAAGCAGAGATCTGACCTGTAAAGCAAGACATGAAATCCACTAGGCCTTTGCTATTGGGAAGGGGGGATTAATATGGAAGGTGCTCAGATATTATAGTAGATAAAGAGGAGGTAAAAAACAGCAGGAGTCAGAGGGAGAAAGAAGCTGCCCAAGAGAAGAGGTTGCCAAAATTGTAGTGAATGCAGGTCTTATTTATTCGTAATCTAACTCCTGTATGTTGGGACCGTGTCAAGACATATCTGTGATTAAATACAATACATTGGGCCAAATCCTATCCCTATTGAAGTCAGTGAAGATTTTGCCAACTGACCTGAATGTGACCAGTACTTGACCTCTTATTTTCACCCTCCCTCACGCCCATGATGGGATTTAGGATGAAATTCCCAGTATTTTGTCCATCTGAAGATTATATATTCTCCCCATCACCGTCATGTGGAAGAAGTTGTGTGGAGTGAAGGGCCTTGCTCTAAGACTGTGGTGAATTCCAGCTCTGGTGACAATTGTTCCTTGAGGAGCAAATGGATTAGCTTCTACCTGTGACATCCACGCCTCCCCACTCTGATTAGATGGGATCGTACATAGGTTTTATAATACAACACAAAGAAGAAAACAAACAAGAAAATATAGGGAGAAAAACACACACACACACACTTATAGTCCAACAGTTCCAGAGATATTCCTTATCTTTAAAATGGTGGATTTGGATAGAAACTAGAATCTCTCAAAAGGGGAGAATTTCCTGTCCATGCACATATAGACACATACACACAAAGTATATCACTGTTAGTGAAGCATCAGAGATAATGGATTGCCAGGGGTCCAGTTTTCAACTGAACACCTGGTCAAAAAGAGACCTTCCCCAGCCCTCTCCAGCCCAGTGCAAAAGAGCAAGAGAAAGGGTGGGGAGAGTGAGTGATAGAGGGAGAGGGGACGATGGAGTGAGCGGGGTGTGGCCTTGGAGAAGGAGCAGAGCATGGAGATTCGGTTCTGTTCAGTCACAAAGTTGGCAACCCTATGTGACCTAGCACTTCTCTTAGTTTATAGGTAATGGGTATGTGTAATCTCTAAATGGCCACTGTGACACTGTTGGGATTACCCAAGGGTTCCAGGATGAATCACTATCACCTGCTTATAGCATGAAGGAGTCTTGTCTGTGCCCACTGGAGGAAACTTGCCCCAAACTACCCACCGCTGGCAACTAGGGTTTCTACCTTTCTAATGGCTGGTAACTGGACCACAGAGGCCCTGTCTTGGCTCTTTTTCTTCCCCCTCCCCCAATAAAAACCCCCAGACATCAGGGCTTGTCAAATGGCACCTGGACACACAAGCCAAAACCCAGCCTGTCTGGGTGAAAACCAGACGGGTGGCAACACACTCAGGACTCAGCAAGCCCCATTCTTTTGCTATGCAGGCTAGCAATTGGCATGCCCCAGCCCTTAGGCTCCCTGAGAGAGTCCTTGGGGCAGAGCAGAGAGAACCTATGGCTAAATCTATGAAGATAGTTAGCTAGCCCCCTTATTTCTGCTCTGGCCCTGGGGCACAAGTCCCTCCAACTGGTCTGTACTTTCCAGTTTGTTGCACTCAAGTGGCCAGTCCTTGATGCCTGGATACCTACAATGCACACACACTTGCTGCCTCTGGAAACAGTGCTCCTGGTTCACTAGCTTCACCTCAGTTCACCCCTCTCCTTAGTACACAGCACTTACTTGCCTTTATAGTAAAACTAAACACAAGCTTATCTGACAAAGATTAAGATAAAGTTCAAACAGAAATCAGTATAAGGACTGAAGACTTGGTTACAAATAAAAAAAATATGAAATGTAAGCTGTACTGCTTAACTAGGAAAGGAACTTGTCAATAAGGTATTTTTCTCAGTCTGTGCAGTGCTTGTCCTGTGGAGAGAGCTGGGATCTAGTTTTCATGGCACTTGCAGTAACAGTGTTGTCTCCATAATGGATCCTATCTTGTGCGGCGCAAATTGTGCTCTTCTTTGTCCCCTTTAGACAGTTCCAGGCCTTTTGTTTCTCTTCATAACCAGGGCCTTTCACTAACTTCAGCTCACCCCTGCTGGTCCCTCCTATTCAAGATCTTTCTCTTGGGGCTTGTCTGTGCTTTATAAAGGCTCAAACTTGCACTGTCTCTACACTATGACTACTTCACCAGGCTGGATTGATGGATGTCCGTTCTCACTCCTGACTGAGGCCATGTCTACACTACCTGCCAGATCGGCGGGTAGTGATCGATCTATCAGGGATCGATTTATCGTGTCTTGTGTAGATGTGATAAATCGATCCCCAGGAGTTCTCCCTGTCGACTCCGGGACTCCACTACCGCGAGAGGCGGAAGCGGAGTCAACGAGGGAGCGGCAGCAGTCAACTCACCGCTGTGGTGATGCCAAGGTAAGTCAACCTAAGATACGTCAACTTCACCAACGCAAATAGTGTAGCTGAAGTTACATATCTTAGGTCGACACCCCACCCCCACAGTGTAGACCTGGCCTGAGTTAGCTGTGAGACTTACCTGCCCCAAGTGACCAGGTTCACCTCCAGAAGCTTTGGAACACTATAGTCTACATGTTATAGAACTGTTAAAAGATTTTCTATGCAAACATCCCACCATAACCATGACAACCAGCTTTTGGCAGAGAACACATACAGCCCCCTTCAGTGAGATATTGTGAAAACGGTGATCACAGGCCAAACATGTCTGTCTAGGTAACATGCCATCTAGGCAAGTCACCGAATATAGGTTCAAAATTGTGCACTCCTGCCTCCCTGCCTCCGTGGTCTGTTGCCCACATGGGTTGCTTGGGGCACATCCACTTATATAAAAATTTGCACAAGAAAGCTCTTTTATTTATATTACAGTAGCATGAATCGGGGCCCCAGTGTGCTAGGGAGCATGTAAGCTTATAACAAAAGCCAGTCCCTGCTCCAAACAGCTTACAATCATCTCTGCTTGTCAGCCGTAGTGACATCAAGGAATGACTTCAGTTGCCACTACAGACATTTTTCTTTTATTAACCATTAGAAAGGCTAAAGCAGCAATGAACTCCTTGACATAATGGAGACCTGGAATTCAAACAAGTGCTAGTGCTATCATGACATAGACTCTAATTGCATTAATAGCAATTGGGCCATTTAGCCTGCTGTGGCTTTGAGTCACTAATTGCATACTTTGCTTCATCCTTTTTTTTAAAAAAGTGCTAAAACACATATGGATTTTGAAGCTTCCTAAAGAGCTGTCAGTTCAGTTTATCATCCCGCTGTTTCTTTACTTCACTCCAAAGGAACAAGTGGGCCTCATTAATATCTCAATTGATGGAATAAATACATTCTTTGTGTGAATGGAAACTGGGACTTTCCTAAAATCCTGTTTTGAAGGGAAGTCAGGATTTGATGAAAGATGTGCAAAGGGAAAGTATTGCAAAGCGTTTTCCTCTCTTCCCTTTTCCTGTTGTCCAAGTCCCATAATCATGCTGACTAGCCTTTCCTGCCTGACTTGAAAGAGCTCTCGCTTTACACCACACCCATCACTGTAGTATCTGTGTTCCTGAGAGCGTTCTAGCACTCTAGAAAGAAACCAAAAGTGCTCCTTCTCTTCAGGAGGTGAGTAACCTTCTCAGCCTCTGCCAGGCTGGAGAATTGGAGACACAGTAACTCCTGTCTAGAGCAATGCAGTAGTCTGTCTCCAGATTAACAACCAGGTCTTGAGTCTCCTCCTTTATTGCCCACAGAAAGCATCCTAAGAAATAGCAGGCCAAATTCACCCCTGCTGCATGGTGATAGAACATAACTAAAAGGAATGGAAAGTGCACCAACTTAAGCCAGCTTGTTTGCAGCATTAGTGTAATGCCGACAGACCTCGATCGTCGATGGGCAAGATCAAACCTGGGACCTCTGGAGCTAAATGCATGAGTTAAAAGCCACATTCTGCTCTAAGTGGTCTGGGTGCCACTAGACGGGACAGAGTACCACACCCAGGAGGTGTGCAGGTTACATTAGCACAGCTCAGTGCCTAAGTTGTGGTAGCTCCCTTCTTACCAGTCCCATATGCCATACTATATTAGCTCCTTACTTTGCTCTCCGATACCTCCAGCTACTATAGCATGACTAAAAATGAAGATGGGTCACATCAGCTATTCCTCTTCCTTAGCTGTACCTCCATGGATGTCTGAAAACGACTTGGGGTGCTGGGGCACTTACATCAGATTTTGAGACAAGTTTTTCCTAGTTATCACTTCATACAATACTATTGGTAATCTTGCTGCTGTTCACAAGAAGTTAAGCACAGATGGTAGAGTGATCAGAGCTGCCATAAATGGAAGGGAAAGCCTGGCTCAAGGCTTTTAATATGGCGGACAAGTTTTGTTTACTTTAACATGCTACGACTGACTAAGAAATATCACACGGCCAGTGAGCTGAGGAGTGTTATGAAGGATGGGTCTCTCACACTCCAAACTCCATCCAAATAGAAATGTTTCTGAGATTTGAAAAAGTTTAGTTACCATATTTTTCATGTTTGTCCCTTTCTGAGTTCTGGCTGGGAATGGAAAAGAGGGTGTTCTTGTGGGTGGTATGAGATCTCCAGGCCAAACTGTCAGATGCAAGAGGTCTGTTATATTTTTTGCATCATCTAAGAGCAATCATAGGCTTGGAATCAGAATAAACTTTGATTTTAGAGCAAGAAGAACAGCAAAATAAGCAAACAGAAGAGAAGTCTCCGAGAGAAAGCACTGTGTATGTCCCTCTTCTGTAACATGGTGCATCGACCTTGCCTCACAGAATGGTACCTGTCCTTGCAGCCAAAGCAATACATTAGAAATGTACAGGTACAGTACAGAGAAAACAGACATGATTGTTACACAGCTACACTCACAGCTTCAGACAAACAACTGAATAGCTGATTGTCTTTCTAAACTCAACTGCCAAATCCTTTGAAGTTCTCCTACCAATGGGCCAGAATCTCATCTGGTTTAAACTGGTGTAGTTCCATTGGAAGCAAAGCCAGTTTATGATATCTGATAATCTAGCTCACAGTAGTCACACAGAAGATGACTGTATTTGATTTCTATTAAAGGGAAGGCTTGGGTTGGGGCAGGGAATAGAGAGGAGGCCTCCAAGTTTAACAGCTTTTTCTTATTTCTTTTATTCTCCAGTAAATAGCCATTAGAAAAAGCATTGTTTGTTGTGGGACTGTTGTGTAACATTAAGAGTTTGGTGTCATCACACAGTCAAAGCGATTGATCCATTCTATGCATCTGATGAAGTGGGCTATAGCCCTTGAAAGCTTATGCTGAAATAAACTGGTTAGTCTCTAAGGTGCCACAGGTCTTCCTCGTCTTATTAATGAAACAATTGTCACTCAACATATGGGCTTTTCAAGTTAATGAGAGCATGCTACTGTTTTTATACCTAGCTTTTGCTCAACCTAGAATGGCAAACCAATCCTACTGGCTAAATTATCACCTATTTTCTGTCGTGTGTGTGTGTGTGTGTGTGTGTAACTTCCCTCAGTTTCTTCTGATTCTTTCTAAAGGGGAATTTTGTGTATATTTGTTTCTTAGTGAAGATCTTAATGTCTTTTGACTTGATCCTTTGGGCCCAGACACTTTTGCCTGGTGTAAGAAGTCAGATCTCTATTACAATCAAAGAGCAAAGTTTCCGTAAAGAGTTGTGGCAAGCCAGCTTCTTAGCTTCTCTATAAGATGCACCAAGAGTGTGTGTTTGTAGTCACTAACACAACCAGGATATTTAATATGAAAGCTTCACCTACAACACAATCGCTCTGTATCCCCTGTAGCGATCCTGAAGTATGGGCTGAGGGAATATATACATGTTCCCAGTCAACACTTCAACCTATAGATTTCTGACCTAGAGCAAAAAATGTTGCCTGCTGAGCTGCTGTACCAGAAAGCGACTGAATTAAAAAAACGTACACACATTCAATTTCTGCTTTCTTACAAACTAATCCTACATTGTGCTCCCTGTGCAGTAGGTACCGTACTGAGAGGCAACAGTCCTATTAGCATAATATATTAAACCCTGAAATGCTTTGCAAGGGCATGCCTCATTCTTAATATTCATTGTCAGGTCTGAAAATAGCTCCTTTTGACAGAGGAAAGGCACCGAGATAAGCCACTGCAGTGATGGTGGTTGTCCGGGAAACAGCAAGACTACTTATTTTTAACACATCATTCATTCATTCAACAAATTATATTAAAAAAACATTATGATTGACACATGAAAATAGTGTGGCATATTTATCTGATGCTTTTTGCTCTACAGCCTATTCTTGTTTCTTTCCACACGTAGAAAGAGCGGGCTTTCAGCCTAAAATAGCTGTTCTTTTACATCAAGTAAAAAACCCAAAAAATGAATGAAAGTCAGACTACCATGAGAGAGCACAGTGTGTGCATCTACTCTATCTCAGTCTGTAGCCACTGTCAGCAAAAGGGCTGCTGTTTTTGTGTTAGGAGGTTGCTTAGAGATGTAGAGGTGCAGTACATAGAATATGAAAAGCTTCAATTTTCTAGTAATATACACCTCCAGGAACAAAAGCATAGTTCAGAGAAGGGATATGCCATACAGTAAATTATCCAACATCAAGATGCGGTAGTCCATAATGGTCCTTTTGTGCTTTCTGCCTACCTAGGAATTGGTATACCTAATGATGGGCAAATCTCAAAAGGCTTGGAGGTTCCACTCAGAAAAGCAACTCAAAATTCAGAAAATACATTGTGGTAAACAGAGTTGTGCTGGACAATATATCAATACTGGCTCTGCTGAGGGATTTGCTCTACTTCCTGCTGGAGATCAGGCCTGAGAAATACTGCAAGAAGAGCTGCTTCTCATGGTATTTTATTGATCCTTCGACCTCTAGACAGTGCATAGAACTGCTGGTGCATGAAACGGAATAAGAACGAAGGAAACTTAACAGAACTTTAGTTGGAAAATTATTTAGGTCTAAATAAAGCTTTGGTTGAGGATTTGGACGGAGACATGTTTGTTTGTTTGTTTTATCTGAACCAGTTCACCTACTCCTTCTCTCTTCTGTCAGTTGTTGGACTATTAGACACTAAGAGTGAAATCTTGGCCTCATGAAATCAACAGGATTTCTGCCACTGACTTCCGTGGGGCCAATGTATCACTCTAGAGTAGCACCCTCAACCTTTCTAGACCAGGGGTCTTCAAACTTTTCCCCCTGCGGCCCCTTTCCACGGAGGGAAAAGTTTGGCGGCCCCCGGGGGTATGTCCGCCAAAATGCTGCCAGAGAAAGCGGAAGCTTCCACTTTCCATGGCGGCATTTTGATGGGACTAAAATAGCCTGCCTGGGAATTCAGTGGTCTCCCAGGCGTGCGTGGTGGCGCCACTGGGGTCTCGCACACTGCCGGGGGTGGGCTCGCGCACCCCAGTTTGAAGACCACTGTTCTAAACTACTGTACCCCTTTCAGGGGTCTGATTTGGCTAGCGTACCCCCAAGTTACACATCACTTCAAAACTACTTACTTACAAAATCAGATATAAAAATACAAAGTTGTCACAACACACTGTCATTAAAAAACTGCTTCCTTTCTCATTTTTATTACATTCTAAAATAAATCAGCTGGAATATAAATATTGTACTTACATTTCAGTGTACGGTATATAGAGCAGTATAAACAAGTCATTGTCTATATGAAATTTTAGTTTGTACTGACTTTGCAAGTGCTTTTTATGTAGCCTGTTGTAAAACTAGGCAAATATGTAGATGAGCTAATGTACCCCCTGGAAGACCTCTGCAGAACCTCAGGGGTACATGTAACCCTGGTTGAGAACCACTGTCCTAGACGACTAATTTAGATCTGGATTATTGCATTTCTTCACACCAGAGTTGAATTTTGGCTCAAGATTAAGGGGACAGGAAAGCAAAAGCTCCCTATTCCTCAAAGAAAGGAGAATACAACCACTGTCACTGACTTTCTTGTTCAGAATAGCAAAAGTTTCCCATGATTAAAGTAATCAGATCAAGAAAGATCTGAATTGCCACTAACTGTGGGCAAACTTAAAAAGGTTCAGAGGTTCCCTTTGGCTGAGGTTGTCTCCAAAAAATGTGCTTTCTTAGCTGAAGCTTATCTTAATCCAAGCTTTGAGAAACTGGCACACCAAAAGCCAAACGGTGTCCTGGCATGGATTAAAGTGACTGTATTATGAACTCCCAGTCCACAGAGCCCAGGTACAGTAACAGCAACAGTAAAGAAAACTTTAGTCACACCAACCTCGGAGTCTCGTGTTACTTCCTTTTTAAAAGAATTTTGATCTAAACTCTGTGCTTAGTCTCTTGCTGCATGCACCTTCCATGGCGCTTCAGACACATCAGCTAGAGCAGGCCTGCACAACATGCGGCCCGGGGGCCACATGCGGCCTGCTCGGGCTCACTGTGCGGCCCGTGGGGGGTGAGTAGGGGTGGGGCAAACCAAGTGGTGGGGTGGGGAGAAGCAGATTGGGGCGGGGCTTTTCAACTCACAGCTGTGTTTTTTGCGGTAATATGGCCCTCGCTGCTTTCCGAGTTGTGCAGGCCTGAGCTAGAGGAAATGAGCCAATACTCTATATAGAACAGGCAAATGTCAATCTCTTCTCATCGATTTATACACTGCCTGTGAGAGGATGACCATTATCTCCTTATCACTTAGAGCAAACCTCACAAACACAATATAATTGTAGATTATACTCTGTAGTCTTCATGGGTATCATGATGTGAAGAAACCAAATCTTGGACTTTATTTTCCTTTACCCTTTGGAAGAAAACATTCTACTGTAATGAACTGGCTCCTGTGTATGTGGTGCTCTGCCTTGTCTGGGATGGAATCAGAACTCCTCGGCTGTGTGACACATACTGCTGCTATCTAAAGCAGATTCTCTATTCATTCAAATGATGGGACCCTTTGCTTTTGGAGGAGGAGGAGGAGGATGTCGGTATTGTGCCTGCTTGCTGCCATGAAGTTCAGCGTCATGAGAACAATGATGATATCCTCAGAGGATAGGCGGCCAGATTTACCATCATTATCTACCTTGAAGTAGATGGCTATAAAATACAGCAGGTGATGTAATAAGAATACCACTGCTAAACATCCTAAAAGTATGTTTAGACATTTTCAAGTGCACATTTTAAACATTTAGATTATGCATGGAAGATTTAATGTATGTTTACAACACATTAACATAAACCTATTGCATATTACTCGCCATGAACACTGGCGCCCTAAGACAGGTTCTAATGGCTGTGGCCCAACTGCTCTTACCTTATCCTCACATGCCTCTGGGTGCAGAAGCTCCACCTCTCCCCCACCTCCTCAAAAAAAATCTGAACCACCACTGCTCCTCTATACAGTTTTGGAGTGGTCTGCTCAACAGGACTGGATTAAAGGTGGCTGAAAAACTGTGTTCATCCTGGTTTCAAATTGAAAAGTGCCCCCCCTTAAAACCAAAACTTTGTGAGGGAAATTTTTGTTTTCTTTTTAACTTTCCAATTTTTCTTGACCAAAAAATATGAAAAAACCAAATTATGAACTGTTTCTGGTTTTCTCATTCTCTCGGCCCATTTCCTTTTCTTCCCCTTTTCCAGCTTGCCAATGGGAGTGGGAGAAGGGGAGGGAAAATGGGGGAAATGTGTGTTGCAGAGCCCTCAACACTTCCAATTTTTCATTTTTAATTACAAGAAATCTCAAAATTTAAATTTTTGTTCATGAAATGAAAAGGGTGGATGGGTGTGAGAGAAACACACTTTGGTGACCATCTCTAGACTCCACACCTTGTGTAGCCTGAGTTGCAGCTCTCTGGGGTCTCTATCCATAGAAGAGCAGATGGGAAACAGAACAGTTCCCAGTAGATTCCTCAGTATTGAACACCCTGCCTAGGAGTTCTGCTGACTTCCAATTGCTACTATACCCAATTGGCTGTGGCACTCACCAAAGAGACATGTCACATGGTCCACAACAGCTTGATTCAAACCTCTGATCAATAAGGGAAAGGTTGCATAGCCCTTACTAATCTTTTGAGCCCTGCACTGCTTCTAGAATCGTTGTTTTGATTCTATTTCATGTGAAGATTACTCAATTAATATTTGTGTGTGTGTTTGTGTGTGTGTGTGTGTCTCTCTCCTAGGAAGGATTAGGGAAATGGCAAAGCACAGTAGATCCAAACCCAAGTTAATTTAATACTGATTAAACAAACACTTAGAAAGAAAAATTCCTTCCAATAGTATCTTTCATTTTCATGCTGTGAGTCAGAGATGAAAGCAGCTGGAAGGGAGCAGGGAAGCACTTTCAAATGTTTCCTTTGGGGAACAAGGTCTCCAAAAAGCTTTATTTTTTTAACTGTGTGGTATTTCATACAAGTTTGAGAGTTGTTGACATGTCATGTTTTCTCAGCAAAGCAGGCATAAAAGGAGAAGGTGTACCAGCAACCCACTGGGTGAGTGTGGCTGGCATTACAATGGCTGGAATACTGCCTTATTCCACAGAGCGGGAGCCTCAGCTGCTGTAAATCAGCCTAGCTCCACTGACTTCAGATTTTTTTATTAGCTGAGCATTTGGCTCAGTCTTCTTAGACTGTGGCTTGGCTAGTCAGTATAGGAAGAGGGAAGGGCGGAAGCAACAGTATTCCAATCAGTGCATTAATTAATAGCTGTCACAAGGCTGCACGGGCTCTTTAAGACAACAGGAAGGGGTTGATTCAAGTTTTTAATGTTCTATGTTGGAATTCCACTAAGGAATCAACTTCTTTGGAACTGGCAGTCAGTTGACACGTTACCCACAGGTCATGGTGCTGCGGTGAGCTGCCTTCGTGGAGATGGCAATTTGCCATCCCACAAGAAAACAAACATAATGAATGTGAACAGTCATATAAATAAAGTGAACAGTCACCAAGCCATATGGGAGAGATTACTTTTTCATGCCAGCATCCCTCTGCGTGTGTGTATGTGTGTGTGTGTGTGTGTATATATATATATATATATATATATATTCCCAGTAGCCCATAAACTTTTGTCTCTCTTCTTCTTCTTCTTTCTTCTTTTTTTTATTACATTTTAAGCTTAGACCTTCTCTCCCTCTGACTTTTCTCATTTACCTTTCAGTTGAACTGGAGATTGCCGATGTTGAGAATGGGTTCATAGGATCGGATAAAATAAAAACCAACCCAAAGAAACGCTGACCCAATTTTTGACCAAACCTTCCCCAAATCCTCAGTAATTGGGGTACTTCTGCAATTCTTGGTATCATATGGGACTGATGCAGAAATGCTAAAATAGCATGCAAAATGCTATAAAGTTTTATAACTATGTAATTCTTTGCAAATTATGTACCTTTTTAAATTATCCATTAGTTGGTCAGATGCCTGGAAAGTTCTCATTCCAAACTTTCAAGCTGGCCTCTAAAATTCCACAAGCAAATCTGGTCCCTTTGGAGTTCATGGATTGTCTTGGCTTGGGCCTACTGCATGCACATCAATTTGTGGGTACAGAAAGGTGTTGCATCTGCAGATCAGGTAGAGAAATATGAGCATATCTGATTTGCATCTACATTTGCCTATTTGCACATGCAAAATGGGTGTGTGCAATGTCAGAAGCAATGTATGAAAATTTGACCCATATCAATTGTCCAGGAGATCAGGCTATTTAGCGGAATTTGTAGAGTGTGCAGTTACCCCATCTAAATTAGAGCTCACCCTTAAAGACAGCATCATGCCTGAGGGATAAATACTGGTAAATTTGAAACTATACTGTCTCTTTTCATGATGGAAATGGTCCTTTGGTGCTAAAAATAGCTTTAGACAGTTTTTAAAGGTATTTAGGAATAGCTGCACTCAGTGTTGCACCATCTAACTGACTTAGGAGCCTAAATTGCATTCTTAGAAAAGATTTAGGCACTTGAGCAGCTTAAATCCTTTTTGAAAATGCAATTTAGGCTCCTAAATCAGTTGGGGTGCAATGCTAAGCACTGAAATGGCAAAGTACCTTTAAAACCTGGGCACGAGGGCCAAATTCCACAGTGGTGTAATTTCAATGATTTCAAGGGAGATGCAGCAGAGCGTGGGGCTCTACAAGCCAAATTCTACCCTGACTTTCACCCCATTTAACCCCACTGACTTTCCTGGACTTGAAAGGGGAATCTGCAAAGAACTTGCTCCATGTATGAAGTTCAAAAGTATTAATCTACTAAAACCCAGCCTTGTATTAATACTTTTCATGGTATGTGTGAAACTTCATAGGGAATGATGCACCCATCAAATGTAATTTAGAGCTTCTTTTGATGCCCCTGACATGCCAGACCTTTTGCTTAGTTATAATTCCTGTATTTAAAATAAAATGATTAGGACTATGTCAAGTTTTTGGAGAGAAATTGGAGAGCAGATCTGTGCTGGAAAATATGTGAAAGGATATTACAGCTTGACACTGATCATAAAAGACAGGCAAAGATTACCGAATCCCAAACAGGAGCAGGGATTAGGGAAGCAAAAGCTGTAAAATCACACACTCTTTAAAATGTAATTTTGTTTGTGTTTCATTTTTACTGGCTACATTTACTCTATGCTGCTCCCTGGATCCTCATAAACTACAGTGACATCAACTGGTGGAGACACAGAGGATTAACTTGCAGACAGTCCATTGCAAACTTCAAGCCCGCCTTAGCAGTTTGGACAGAACTCAGTCTTTATGAGGGCAACTGGTGGAGAAACGTGTCACTGTTTTGGGAATGTTTTTTTTCCATTGCTTCCTTTCTATGGTAAGATCGGGTGTAAGAACAGTTGAGGTCCTAAAAACTCTGTGAAACATGAGAAATACTGGTCACCCGCATGAATGTCAAAAGTTTAAACTAGATTCCTTGCCACAAAGACAAAGACAAAATCCACTTTTTTCACACTAGCACAAAATCCAGTCTAGGATTTCTCTGTCTGAAATGTCAGAAAGGAAAGCCAACAAACAGAACATTTTAGTGCCCTGTGTGAGGGCTAGCTGCTTGGATTCATGCAGTATGAATTGGTTCTGGTAATAAAGTAAATTGGTTCTATCTGCTTTATTGAACTTGTCCACATTGTGTGGACACCTAGTCAGCAATAACTAAATCTCCCCAAATCCAACAAATTCTGGGATGGAGTCTGGAATGTGTGTACGTGGGGGCAGGGGATGGTTAATCTTGTTTGATCTAAAATCCCATTCAGTAATTTAGAAGGAATTTTCCCAGGTCATTATAAAAACATCTCCCTTGATCCATTAACTCTCCCTTGGAAAAAGAAGCAGGAAAGCTTCACATGGATGATGGTTCCTACTTGAAATGAGCACCAGGTAATACCCTGATTTGGGAGCAGTAAGAGACCAGTTAGCAGTAGCCTTAAGATCCCTTCATACCCACTCTGGTGGCGTAAATGGATGTAATCCCCTGCAGGGGATACCGCCTATAAAAGTGAATTCCCCCTCCAGGACACAGCTAGTGGGGTCGTTCTATGCCATCCTCATCATGGCCCTGAGTGAAGAGGGCATGCCAGAGGTGAGGAGAGGGAAAAAAGGGACTGGGGTGAAGAGTGCTGTGTGGCTATTCTCTGCTTTCTGCAGCTCATAGTTGGCCCAGAAGATGCTCTATCTTAGAAGTTCTCAACCTATTCTGTAGTGTGACCCTATGCTACAACAGAAACGCTGAGACCATCTAGCCATAAGGAAATGGAGAGTCCTTGTGAGTCCCACTGGTGTAGCAGCCTCCAGGTTGGAACCTATGCTTTAACTGGCCTAGCAAGGCTTACAGTACAGGGGGTGCAAAACATGGCTTAAAGCCACGTTTGTGTCTCCCCCCACCCCACTGTTCATGTGCCAAACACAGGAATGTAGCAACTCTGAAACAAAACCTGATGGCATAACCCACTGGGCTGGTGACCTCATGCTATGGCAGTTCAAATGACTCAATCAAAGAGCATGGTGTTGGGGGGCCAGGGTTTGGTTTTGTTAGTTTTGTTTTGTTAGCAGGCACATAAATTAATTCCCTGTAAGGAGATCAAAAATTTAACTAGGACTTCTATCCAGTGTGAAAAAGAAATCCTTTTCATCAAAGCAAACTAAGTGAGCTAAATAATAATGCATCAAAACAGATTACGCAATGAAACTGTAGGTGATCAAAGTTGATTTTCATCTTTAATTAGGATAACAAGGTACCTGGATTAAGGAAGCTGGTAGTAACTAACTGCTTAAAGAAACAAACATTTCCCCATTAACTTAAAAGGGGAGCCTATAAACAGCACCTGAAACTGATTGATTTAATCTTCTTCTTGAACAGCTTTTTCCAAAGACTAACTTCTTAGAGAGGGGCAGGGATTGTGGGATTCTCTCTGAGGTATCTCTCCCTTCAATCTCCCCACAGCATAATGTCTTCTGATCTTATTAAGAGAGAAAGAGAGAGAGAGAGAGAGTTAGGAAATGCCAGCATAAAGTTTGCTTGTGTAATTCAGCAAAAGTTCAGAAAACCTGTAGGGCCAAATTTTCTCCTGGTAGCAATTGGTTGAGCTCTATTGAAGGTAACAGAACTGTGACAGTTCTTACACCAACAAAAAATTAAACTGATTGACTAACAAAATTTGATCCCGTCTATAGATTTTGTGAACCATCCTATAAAATTCTGTAACAAAGACATAATTCTCTATTTCTCAAAAATGTTTAATTAAACCTATAGAGAGGTTATGATTGTCTGTTACATTCTATAAGATTTTCCAATATCTGTGATATTTTAGTATAACGAGTTCTGGGTGATCAATAGCAATTTTGCAACCAGCAAGACCACTTTTTACAGGAGCTATTCAGAATTTTTTAAAAAGTTCGTTTAGATGTTTTGCTCTTCTGAATGCCCCATGTAGCCTGATTGGTGTGCTTGATTCAATGTTCAGATTCCCTTCACCAGTCACTTTTGAAATCACACTGTTTACTCAGCATTAACTTTCCTTTAGCAGCACTAAATTCTACATATACACAGTAAATTAAATAGGTTAGCCTATATTCGCATATTACATAGGAGATATTTATGGGGAGGAGATTGTTTTTAGAAAGCTTTTGGCTAGGAACTCAGATTGCTTTTTTTGACTGCCATTTTATGAACTGAAAAATAGCTCAGGACAGGAACTGACTTTGTGCCACCTGGTCTTTTGAGGTCTATAAAGGGGGACATAGATGGAGATTTAATTATGCTATAGCCTACTCTATAACCACAAACCTGCTGCATCACTAATATGTGTGTGTGTGTGTGTGCACATACTCACTTGAGACACCCTGTCTTTGATTCAGGTACTGATGCACTACATACTATGTGGGTCACATTATCTGTTTATAAGCTGTGTGTGTAAGTAGCTGTTAGCTTTCTTTTAAAATTTCATCAGTTGTTTCAGAGTGAACTCAGTGCTTATTAATGGCCCAATGTAAAGCCCATTGAAGTCAACGGGACTCTTTCAACTGACTCTTAAAGATCGAGAGTGATAACTGTGGAGACTGAAGTTCTCTACCACAACAGATACTAGTACAGAATCGGCAGCAGCAGTGCAAGGTTCTTCCTACCCCTGTATCTCAGCTGCGATCTCCAAAGACCTTCTCTTACCAGGGGTGGGCAACCTATGGCATGCGTGCCAAAGGCAGCACACGAGCTGATTTTCAATGGCACTCCCACTGCCTGGGTCCTAGCCACTGGTCTGGGGGGTTCTGCATTTTAATTTAATTTTAAATGAAGTTTCTTAAACATTTTAAAAATTGTATTTACTTTACATACAATGATAGTTTGTTATATATTATTGACTTATAGAAAGAGACCTAAAAAACGTTAAAATGTGTTACTGGCACGCGAAACCTTACATTAGTGTGAATAAATGGAGACTCGGCACCCCACTTCTGAAAGGCTGCCAACCCCTGATTTAGACATCGTTCAGTCTTTAGCCTTTCTGCTGAGGTTTCCTCCAATTAAAGATCAGTGTGATAGTGCCTTTGGTTATGTGGACACTTGCCATCTAGGAATAGAATGGAGATCAACACTCATTCCCCACGGAGCACTTAATAGGCATTAGGAGGTAAATGGCTTTCACCCCACATTAAGTGGGTCTGGTCTAGAACCACTGATGTACAGGTTTATCATTTTCAGCCCTGGCCTTCACTCTTCCAGGCACCCAACTTGAGCCCATTTTTCATGAGGTTTCACCTCTTATTGCTGTAAAACGTTAGCCCAATAAAAAAAAATATCCAAGCTTAGAAAGCAAGAGAGATGTTTAGAACAATGAACAATGTGATTTCCTTCAACTTGTGTATTTTTTTGCGCAGAGACTGGTGAAAGGCTGGAAGAAGGAAATCGCAGATCAATAGAGGCCACAGTGTGCTGTTACTCATTAGTATTCTGGGAGCACAGAGATGATATCAAACCTCAGCCCCCTGTTCCAGTAAAAAGAGCCTACTGATAGCGTATATGCTGCCAACAGTGAGTCATTCATCTCTGTGTCCGGCTTTTACAAGAAAATGATTCAATATTTGCAAAGGAAAGTTCTGATTACAAACATTATCCTCTTTCAGCACCACTAGCCTCATTGCAACATACAGCGCACGTTGTGTCCTGGATGATATTCACCAGGCCCGTAAATCAATAGAACTGCATCCAGCTCCCCAGCACCTACCCCAGTGATTTGGCTGATACATTTAAGCTGAGTGGGTCATTTAGAGTGAAGTTAAATGCTGCAAAACTATCACTGTGCTGTTTCATGTTTTTCTTTAACCAAGCACCAAATTCAGCCCTGGTAAAAACCGGAACGACTCCCACTGAAACCCATCAGAGTGCTGCCTGCTTAAACTAGGGACTGAATTTGAACGAGGAACTCCCAATCACATTGGCCCTGTCAGTAGATGACTTTTTTAAGTGCCAGTCCCGTGACCTCAACCTGGTGAATCAGGAAAAAAGTGGAGCTGTGTCTTTCCTCACTCTTCAGTTAGTGCAGCAGCAGCCCTAAAGACGCTGCAAGTTGCCTGTTTCGTTGATGATGCAGAAGACAGAATAAAAGTCCTGGAAAAGTCCTGGACCACCATTCTTGTCCTCCAGAGGCCCCAGATTCAGCAGATTTGATGCAGTTCTGCTGTGCCAAGGGGATTGAGCCACCATTTGGGGAGCCTGGAAGGAGTGGGGGCAGGGGCAATGGATCTGACACTTCCCAAGTCATTGACTCCTGCAGGAACAAGAGGGTCTTCTGAAGTGTCAGCAAGTGCAGGAGGGCGCAGTCTGGGAGAGAGGGGGGAGGGTTCTTCCTCCCCAAAGGCTCATGCAGCCACTCTACTCCAACCTTGGAGTCTTGAGCGGAAAGCAGGATGTACGGAAGATTTTTCCTGATCCTTCTTCCGCACCTTAAACACTTGTCTTACATTGTTTGCAGAAGCTGTGGGTTCTGTCGCTCTTTCCTGCAGCCATAAGTGTCAGACAGTAAAATAATTGGTTTAAGTATTGGCTTCTTCCCATCCGGGCTATGTACAGAATGACCTGGAGCACACAACTCCAAAGAAAAGACAGGAGGGGGTGGGCGATCATTTTTAAAGGCAAAGGACCCTGTTCTCTTTTTAAGTACTTTTTAAAAAGCCAGAGTAAAATGTCTGTTTTCTAAGACTTTATACATTTGGGGACAGATCCAAAATGAGTGTAAAGCAACATAGCTACACACTAATCTATGGTGCTATGCTGATTTACTTCCGCTGAGAATCTGGCCCTTAATGTTTCAAATGCGTCCAGACTTACCAGTACCTTCATGGCCTCATTTGAGTTAACAAAAAGATCCTCCTGTTAAACACATGAATCATGTGGCGCTCTACAACCAACAGTGAGCAGGTAAGTCACCAGGGGGTTTCTACCAGATGTTAAGAGGCAGCTGACTTGCTGTATGTTTCATGCATGAAGGACCCAGCAAATGATTTGACACTTAAACAATAGAACCGCTACACTCAGTAATATACTACAGAACCAACTTGTGCGAGATGGGGGCGTTAACCTGGATATCCCGGCCAAACTCCTACTGCAGTAATTACGCTATTCCTAAATGTCCCATGTTTCAGTAGCAGATGTTCTTCACTTTTTCCTCCTCAAAACTGCTGTGCAGTGTTGCTAGTGCTATGCTGCACCCCAGAAATCTCTGAATTTCAATGGCATAAAGAGATCGTTCTATACAGTATAAAATTCTTATTATAACCAGATCCTTCAGGTTAACAAGTGCTATATCCATGTAAATCATCAATTGAGAGAGGCCCTAGGCCTGAAATTCAGATTTGGATTAGGCTCTGAATATTCCCAGAATTCTGAGGGGTTCAGCTTTAGGATTCTGGTTCAGAGCCATTTTAGGGCTAAACCCATACTGTAAAACTCAGATCCAGCTTAGAATGAGAACGAGGAGTACTTATGGCACCTTAGAGACTAACAAATTTATTTGGACATAAGCTTTCATGGGCTAAAACCCACTTCATCAGATGCATAGAGTGGAAGATACAGTAGGAAGATATATCGATAGATATATAGATATATATACAGAGAACATGAAAAGATGAGGGTTGCCATACCAGCTCTAAGAGTCTAATTCATTAAGGTTTTTTCGTCTCCTGCTGATAATAGCTCACGTTTCTAGTGGTAATCAGGATGGCCGATTTCAAACAGTTGACAAGAAGGTGTGAGTAACAGTAGGGGAAAATTTAGCATGGGGAAATAGTTTTCAGTTTGTGTAATGACCCAGCCATTCCCAGTCTTTAGTCAAGCCTAACTTAATGGTTTCTAGTTTGCAAATTAATTCCAGTTCTGCAGTTTCTTGTTGGAGTCTGTTTTTGAAGTGTTTTTTGTTGAAGAATTGTCACTTTCAGTTTTGTTATTGAATGACCAGAGAGACTGAAGTGTTCTACTGGTTTTTGAATGTTATGATTCCTGATGTCAGATTTGTGCCCATTTATTCTTTTGCGTAGAGACTGTCCGGTTTGGCCAATGCACATGCTCTCCAGGCTCTAGTATTGAGCTCTTGTGCATATTCTGCACTTGATTCCTATGCAAGACACCCACTGACATCTGCCTTCTGTGCTCTGTCCCATGAACATGTCTCAGTCAGGGGAGATGTTAAGGCTTTCATTTAATAATTGAATATTTGATTCAATTATTTTTGTTTTACTTTACTAACTATATAACTGATCAAATAATATTTAGGTAATAAGGCATTATTTGTCAAATATTATTTGAGTATTATACAGCGGGTCACTGCTCTAGACTTAACTCTATGCATAAAAGGACCAATTCAATGGATAGACGATAGTTCAATCTCCAGGTTCTTGGCTTCTGTGCTGAGCCTGCCAACTAAGATATAAATCAATATTAATTGCAAAGGTGTTTTTATGGCATCTGTCCACTGAGAAGTGAGCTGAGGTCACCAAATACATGTCACATAGGCCACCCACCAGCTCTGAGATTGTAACCACTTTCAGGTTCGACTGAAGTATATTGATTGTAAACAATTTGGGGAAGAGCCTGTATTTCATGTTCCATGTGTACAGCACCTAGCACAAAGAAGCCTTGCTCCTGTTTGGGGTCTCTGAGCACTCTTTTAATATAAATAACAAATGGTCATTCAGACCGGGATGGAATCACTGTGGCCTGGATGTAACAGGCCACGTTGCCCATCACCCAGTAGGATTCTCTTTTCTCTCACTCAGTTTCCACAGAATTTCTAATCTCTCTTAAAGAGCCCCAGATACTTGAAATCACGGATGGTACACACCTGACTGGAAAGGATGTGCACGTTAATATTTGCAAGCCGTTGTGCGTGTAGCCCGTATTATAAGAGAGGCTGGTTCATCTTGTAGCTGTCAAGGTAAATTTACAGATTGTATTCATTCAGGGATTCTATAGACTACAGCACTGACTGCGTCCTTTGATACAGTGGAGACAGAGTTAGCATTCAGCTCATCTTCTCTAGTTTTATTCTACAAAGAGAGTAATTTACCATGTATTTACATACCCTACCTTCCCTCCCTCTCTCTATAGCTACTTCATCTGTTCAGCTGCTCTATCATTGGGCCATGAAGGCCCCAGTTGGCTAATCTAGTTTAATGGCTTGATAGACCTGGACGGTGATCAGTTTGCTTCCAAGGCATTAGTATAAGAAGGAAGATAGCTTTGATCTCTATTGACAATTCAGCCTAATACGATTGCTCTTCATATGCCTTAGCCAGATTGTCACAGCATCCTCATGTGAGTCTGTACTAAATCCCCATCCCAGAAATGGAAAGCTCCTAGTAGCTTTGTAATGATTAATTGGCTGACAGTACAGTTCCTCTGCATAAAATTTAAAACAAAAGTGTGCTGGCAAAACATAACCTGTCTCTGAGGCAAATGGATTCTTCATGTGAGCATTCAGCATTGCATGGACTGCCAGTTTACCATGGACACACTGGGTTTGACAGAGCTGGGGTAAAATGCAGCATTCAGGGCTTTTTATCTGATTGCCAGAAACTGGATTGTGCAACGTCTCTTAATCCATAAGAAAAAAGATGAAGGGGTCGTGAGAGGGGAGGGGAGTGAGAGAGAGATAGAGAAAGAGCATCATTCTAAATCTTGAGAGCATGATGAGCTTCAAATGCAAAATTTTGCTTCTGTCCCGGAGGGAACAGATGTGACCAGAGGGACATGGAGGAAGGACCGTTCCACCAGCACTTCAAGCCTTTTTCTTAACATGTCTAGTTGTTTTCCTCTCTGCTAACCTAATAATGAAAGGCAGCTGTGGATGGAATTGAAAGGCACTTTGGAATCAAAATAAACTGTGGAAGTCAGAGGGCCTTACTGTTTGACTTGATAACAAAGCCCAGCCCCACAAATCTGTTAAAAATAGATACTGCAGGAGGGATGTAATGGAGACAGACTGGAAGAGAATGTGTTGTACGAGGAGTCATCAATGTTCAGCTGATTTTAAACAAATATATAAAAAGGCACCTGTCCTACTCTCAAGGCATATTTGCCATACAGTAATACAAACACGTGCAAGGAAAAATGTAATGAGCAGCTGCTCCATACCCCAAAGCCAGAAAATAATTAACCATGAATGAAAGCAAAACCCCGAACTTTACTGCTATGCCACAAATGCCAGTGTTATCATGTCCCTCCATCCCGCAAAAGCCTGGGTAATAGGATGGGCCTAACAGCATGCACTGGAGGTGAAGAGATGCAGGCTATTTCAGAGTCGGGTGGGGAGTATGTTTCAAAGCAAAGGGTGCTTCATAGAGAATGCCCTGCGGGTATCTCCTCTCTTTTAGGGTATGGTTACACTTACAAGATTATAGCGCTATAGGTTATAGCGGTCCCCTTATACAGTAATATGTATAGCGCTATTGTATGTCCACACTCAGATGCTCCTGCGGTATAGCATGGCCACATTTGGGGCACTTAATGCGGCATTAAGAGCAGCGCATTAGGGCAGGTATCCCAGCATTCAGCTGGGTGCAACGTGCTTTTTAAACGAGGGGGGTGAGGGGGGACGTGTTGTGTGTATGCGGAGGGAGAGAGACAGTGGTTTTTCCGTTTTTCTGAAAGCCTGTCAGTGAGCCTCCGTTCACAGAGGGCTTTGTTTTCACACAAGCTCCCTCCTTAAACATTTGCATTGCTTATCTGCCGAGTTAAGAAAGAAACTCTAAAGAGGTACTTCCGCATTCCTCCAGCCGAGTTCAAAACAAAGGGAAGAGACGTCAATTGCCTTAAATGGCTCTAGGCATCTCCAGAGATTACTTGTAGCGCAGTGGGTGTCCACATTCTTGCTGTAGCGCTACAGCAGCTGCGCTACAGCCCTTATTCCCCATGAGGAGGTGGATTTATAATAGCGCTATAACTCAGCAGTTATAGCGCTATTAGTGCCTTGCCAGTGTGGACGGGGAGTAGGTTACAGCGCTCGTGGGGGCTTTATAGCGCTATAAAGTGCCAGTGTAACCATGGCCTCATACTGAGAGGGTTTCGTCTCAATTGGCTCTCTGAAGAGGTGACAATCTCACGTGGAGAGGGAGGCAGTCTTTCAAGTAAGCATTCCTGACCTCAAGTCTTGAGCCTACAATGTCCACCTCTGAAAAAAAAAGAGTTGCAAACTACTCGTCACAGACAAGTTTTAAAAGGCTTTCATAGGAACTGTAGCAGCTGTAAAATATTTGCTAGGACATCCTACTGAATCCTTAACAAAATGATCTGTTAAGGAATGGTGTCTTCCCTCAGGGCCTTCGGTAGCTTCCATTGTCACTGAGCGCAGGCCATCAAAACAGCTCCCTGCTCCCAACAGGGTAGCTTGCACTCCAGTCTCAAAATACAGGAGACCAATCCAGGAAATTGGCCTAACTTCCAACTGTGTGACCTCCTATCTAACTCCAATCAATAGTGTGTGTAGTGGTTTTTAATGTAACCACATAGCACAATCATATGATCACCATGGTGGGCATGAAACCTTGAACTGAATCTAAGGATTCATCATCCATGCGGATGTTAAGTCATTGAGCACCATCAGCCTTGCTGCCTCCAGTGAATATAGGAACTGATGAGGAGAACTTCATCAGCTCATGCAGGCACTGCAATGGAAGGGGCAGTCAACGCACCAGAACTAGTCTTAGCATATCCCTGTCCTGGAGATCACAAACAAGATAAACACATAGTGCTGCATTTAATCCATCTGAGAGCAGGAGCCTATCTGCACTTCAGGTTTGATGCAAACAGCACAGCCACACCACCTTCCTGCCGATCTCCTCAGGTTCCTGCTCTACCAAACGTAAGTCCAGAACTAACTGTGCCAAAAGTGGTCCAGCAATATCATCTAAACAGGCTTTGGTACTTAGGGGAGTTGGGTGACTATTAAGTTTCAGCTGTCCACCAGGATTTTATTAGGTGCAAGGCCACCAATCTTGCTGTTAACAGCATGAACATAAGAGCATTTCTCAGCCAGTACCTCACCCTCCTGAGATCCGACTATAGGCAAACTCAGTAGAAATGAGATTAAGCCTCTTGACTGTAGTTTATCCCCTACATATGGTATTTTCCTGCCCTCTCCCATACTGCCATTGCTTCATATGCTGTGTTCAAAGGTCAGCTTTTCCGAGCCATAGAGAGGAAAATGTATGTTTGTGTCAGCTTGTTCCTGTAAACATTCAATTCAGTCAAACTCCGACACCTCTTCTTTATGGGAAAGTCTGCTGGCAGGGACCACCTCTTCCTCTTGCTGACTGCTCTTTGCTTTTTTCCTTTAAAGTGGAGCTCCAGGCAATCATTTCTGCCTCATCCTCCTAGCAAAGCCAATTATTGCTACCTTCCTCAAATAATTACCCGTTGCAGCTTGAGTCTTAAAATAAACTACATTGCATGCAGAGTTCCATGCAGCCTGGCATGCACTGCACTGCAGTGATGACACAGCATATCACACACCACAAATCATGTTTGTGTATGTTAAATGGTCTATATGCTGCTTTTTATTTTAGACAGAGGATGTGGTCGAGGGGGTGGGGGTTATGGCAGTGGCTAGGAGTGGGAAGGCATGAGTTCTAGTCCCACTTCTACCATTTATATGCATTTAGAAAAGCTATTTGGCCTGTCTTCGCCCCCTTGGTACAATGGGGATAGTGTTGCTTGCTACGTATCATTATCTGAAGGTGGGATAGTCTTCTGAGAGTTGTGCTGCTATGTTACTTAGGGACTTCTGAATCTCCCATGTACCACCTCCCCAGTCTTGTGCAACATATAATGCAAGATTTGCCATAATATGTCAGGTTATTGGACCATCAAGCCTGCTATTCTCCTTTGGCTGAAGGGTACCTGAATATTTCAGAAATAGGCAGCCCTCCCAAATCACCTTGCCGCTTGTGGAATGCCATGCCTGGGGGAAGGAATTCTGTCCTGACCCCTGGTAATGCTCAATTTCCGTTCTGGAACATGAGCTTTCCTTTCCCCTATCATAGTATGCATCATTTTATTGCCCTTGAAACGCCATCTAGCTACAGCATTTGACTCAATGATCTTCTGCAACAGGGCATTCTGAAGGCTGACAATGACAACATGGTGTGTGAAACAGTATTTCCTTTTCAAGGTTCTCCAGTTACCATCTGTTAATTTCAGCAAGTTCCTGTATTATGAGAGAGAGAGAGTGAAAAGAAGGACCAGCTCTGTTTTCAAGCCAGCCAGCCTTCATGGGAGGACAGTCAGGCCAGATTTGACCCTGCTTTAAACCTAGTGAATTCAGTGGCCTGGCAGGGGCTGTAAATCAGGATAGATGTAATTTTGAGTGTACACTCAAAGTTCAGAAAACATTGCCACTCCACCCTGAATTTTTAATGCCAGTCTTCTCTCTCCACACAGGGAACAGAAATGATTCCCCTCTGTCTGTAATAATAATTACTTGTCTTAAGTGACAACTGTGCTGGAAAAGCTATACTATATAAAGTCTATGGGACTGGAATTCCTGGCACACTGCAGACTGTAGTTAATCTATAGTACACCCTGCATTGCAAGCTTCCGAACAGTGACTCAAAACCCAGATATCCCTCCTAACTGATAACAAAAGTGATATGTTTGACCTTTTAAATGTGGAAGAAATGACTTGACACGATATATGCACATGGCTTAATGTCACTCAATAATGAAATGCAGTCATCTCTGAGATGAAATACAGCTACTCTTTAACAGTGTACAGCAGCGCTACATAATGGATTTGGACAGGAAGTAAGGAAGAATAGTGTATCCAATTGAAATTGCAGAGGAAACTTAGGCAGGCAGCCTGTAATTACTCAAACTGGAATCAGGGCAGGACACACATACCCTGAGATCTTTAAAGCCACAATTAGCCAAAGAGCTTGGTCATACATTGTAGTTGAAAGAGGGCATCTCCGTAAGCACAGTGTCTCAAGACCATGCTGTTTTGATTCCGTACTGGCTCAGTGGGCAGAGTTCCACCTATAGAAACACTAACTTCACTTCTTAGAATCATACAATATGAGGGTTGGAAGACCCCTCAGGAAGCCATCTAGTCCAACCCCCTGCTCAAAGCCCCCTGCTCAATCTCCAACTAAATCAACCCAGTCAGGGCTTTGTCAAGCCTGACCTCAAAAATCTCTAAGGAAGGAGATTCCATCATCTCCCTAGGTATCCCATTCCAGTGTGTTAGCACCCTCCTCGTGAAAATGTTTTTCCTAATATCCAACCTAAACCTCCCTCACTGCAACTTGGGACCGTTACTCCTTGTTCTGTCATCTGCTACCACAGAGAACAGTCTAGATCCATCCTCTTTGGATCCCCCTTTCAGATAGTTGAAAGCAGCTGTCACGCATTCTTCTCTTCTGCAGACTAAACAATCTCAGTTCCCTCAGCCTCTCCTCATAAGTCATGTGCTCCAGCCCTCTAATAATTTTTGTTGCCCTCCCCTGGACTCTCCAATTTGTCCACTTCCTTCTTGTAGTTCTTCCTACACTACCTTTGTATTCATTAGAGTTCTCTTATCCAAAGAGCTGACTGTTCTTAGCTTGTGGGACTGGGAGCAGATAGGAGCAGAACCTGAAGGAGTCTGATGAGTGAATCTTTGTTCTTGTAACTCCCTTTATAAAACCAAAAGGAGATACAGATTAGGAGTGGGATTTTCAAAAGTACTTTGCTCCCATTAAAGTTGGTGGTAAAACTCTCGATTTCAGTGGGAGTAGAGTTCGGGTACATCTACACTGCAATTGGGAAGTGTGACTGCAGCACATGTAGACATACCTGAGGTACCTGATCAAAGTGAGCTCAAGTAACAATAGCAGTGAAGCTGTGGCCAACAAGCAGTGGCACAAGCTAGCCCTGCCCACCCAACCAGAAGCGTAATCAAGCAGCCACTGTCCATGTTGCTTTCACTGCTATTTGTACTCACCATACCTCGATTAAAGCAAGCTCAGGGATATCCACACAAGTGACAACCACACCTCTGACGGCAGTGTAGAAATATCTCACAGACTCATGATGATGGATTTTGAAATTCCCACACAAAAGTAGTGAACTGAGAAAATGCACCTAGCAGTTATTAATTAATTAATTAATTAATAAAGTTAGTGTCCTAATTACAGTTAATCCCTTTAATGAGCGCATTGGCATCACATAATGATTCCCTAAAACTATTAGGGTCCCTAAACATCACTCAGTAGCGCTGTTTACATAAATCAACTCATTTATCCTCACTATGTCACTGTGAGGTACACAATCATTCGCTGACATTTATCATGTAAACGTGGGTATTGCAATAGGACCTAGAGCCCCATTATGCTAGGTGTTGTACAAACATATAGTAAATGACAGTCTCTGCCCCACAGAGCGTATGATCTCATCATCCTCAATTTATAGATGGGAAACTGAGGTAGCAATGATAATGATAGAGGCAAAACTAGGACCCAGGAGTTTCTGAGTCTCAAGCTGGTGATCAGATCATCAGCTTTAATGCCTTGTTCTCTTTTGGCTGGGGATTTCACAGTTACAGATTATTTATAAATAAAGTAGGCAGTCGCCTGAGTGGAACAATGTGTGTGTGCATGTGTTAAGGAAGGAAGACATTCCTACCCTGGGTCTGTCATGCTCATGGGTTTCTACGCCCCTGGCTTTTTGTTTCTCCTGTAGTTTTGAACTTCAGGCCTTTGCAGGATATAATATAATTTGTCCTGCCATTGAAAATGCTTCCAGTTGCAAATCAAACACTATTTCTTCACTGAAGCAAAGCAGATTATTTGACTTTGAGCTGACTCTGCCCAGTAACTCTCCTCCTCCTGGTGCCCCCCATTCAGGGACTGGCCATAATGTGGCTGTGAGGGCAGCCAATTCTCTCTATTTCTAACAGTAGTGCTGGCTGTCCCAAAGGGATGAGGTTGTGGCCCTGCTTTTACCTCCCTGTGCTTCAGCTGGCGGCACTTGCATAGCATGGGGAAAGCACAGACTGCACCCCAGCAGAGTTCCCATTGCAGTGCATCAGCCAGAATTCCTCCGCCGGTTCCTGATCACAGGGACGTACCTTAAAGGCACACCCAACTCTTCATGTACATCTTATGGCGCAAACTAAAATTGTGCCTTTGCCTCATTACTGATTACAAAGCTAAAACTGTTCTAGTCTAGTGATGAAGAAACAGCATTCAGTTCCGTGTCAACACCACGCTCACGTTAGCACCTTCCTTCCAGCAGCAATTTCTCCCTCAGGTTTCTCTTCTTCAACAGGCTTCTGTCTTTTTAGACATCTTTTTAAATCCTCCAGATCCCTCTTTCCTGTAGAGGTGTTCCAGTCAAGCAAACTTATCGCAGCCAATTAAGAGAGAGACAGGCTCTTATTTATCCCCCAGAAATCTGAACTGCTTGGGCAAATGTTTCCCTTCCACTGCTTCCCAGGAACCACAAGCTGCTGCACAGATTCTGCTTTCAGCAACAGCAGTGTGACTCCACTTCAGAGGACTGATGATCTTGTGGCCTGGGAGTCAGTTCCCAGCTCTACCACAAGAACCACTTAATGTTCCATGCCTCAGTTCTCCCTTGGTAAAATAACAGGATAATACTATCCCTCCCTCCATTTTGTCTATCTTATCTCTTTAGATTGTGAGCTCTTTGGGCCAGGGGACTGCTCCTGAGAGCTTTTTGTACAGCACCTAGTACAACAGGGCCTCAATCTCTGAAGGACCTCGAGCTGCTTCTGTGATATCAGTAAGCGGCTCAAGTCAGTGGACCCTATTCTCTTGCCATACAATGCCAGTGACTCCTACTGAAATCAATGGGACTGATTCCACTCTCTTAAACTGCTGTAACGTTGTTGACCCCAGTGAAGTTATTACTGATGTGCAACAGTATGAATGAGATAGAAACCAAACCTGATGAATCCAATATTGTACGCCCATGACTTGTGCATAGAAGGGATCCTCCCCCACAAAAAAGTGGGCGGGGTTTAGCTCATTAGCCTGGGCAGCTGGGTGCTAGTTCAGACCCTCAAGGCAGCTCTGAGTCACGTTGGCTAGGAACAGCTCCCTAAGGGCAATTATGGCAGCCAGGGCTCAATGTAGTGTGCTTCTGTGTTCCTCCTGCCTCTGGCCTGTTCCTAGCACACACCCCTTTCTTCTGAGTGGCTGCAAGAGGGTGTCATAAAGCCTCAGCTGCTTATTTAAGACAACTTTACAGTCCCTTTGCAGCACTGCCAGAGTTGGGCCTGGATCTGGCCTATTAGACTAGATCCTCAGCATAGCCTCATTACAGTCAATGATTTACATCATCTGAATTAATCACAAGTTACATCAGTGTAAGTGAGATCAGAACTGAGCCCATTGTGTCTGACCTCTAAGGGAGAGAACTGGGCTATAATGCAGAAAACACAAGAGCTAGATAGGCAGCTCTAACTACCCCAGTTTTCAGGCGGCACCTGCCCAGGTAAGTTGCAGCCTCCTAGCCACTGAATTCCTTTTGCTTTTCTCTCTTCAAGTTACAGCCGTACCATTCTGACATACACTTCCTCCTGTAACATTTCTGATATTCTTAATACCCAGAAGCCTTGTGGAAAAGCTTTCTAACTTTATCTGTCAACAGCTCAGAATATCTCTGTGTGGGTGGAACAGGGAGGAGAGGACAGTTATGTGGGGTGAACATTGAAAAAGTATCTGGAGAGAGCTCAGTCACTGTTCCTTAACATGAAGTAGAAACAAGAAGAGGGAACAGAAAGGTGGGGATATAATGAGACGCTATGTGGTATTAATTTGGCGTTCCCTTCTGCTCTCTACCTCCAATGGGACTGGTCTCGTGTAGGGGTTTAAAGAACTGTAGATCTTTCCAGGTAGTTTTTCAGTCTCTGACCTACATGTGTGTGTACAAATTTTTGTGCGCACACATGAGTCTGTGCTGCAAACACACAAGCATACACTTCAGGAGTCTGACACTTGGACACATGTGATAGAATTTGTACATACAAAATTCATGGGGACCAATGGTTTTTGTAGGTGCATGTTCTAACAGCTGTGCATGCAGGTATTAGCTTGGTTAAAGTGTACACTTGGATGTTTCCACTTGCTAAGTCTAGAGGCGGGTATAATGGTACATTTTGAGTGTGCACATGTAGAAAATATAGCCTGTACCGTTAATCCGCTAACTTCATGTTACTCTTCTGTTTCTGTCCATTGATATGCTAGCACTGTAAATTTACACCCCTCTTTGTAAATAAAATCCAATAAGGGCTAGACCCACAGCTGGAATTAATCAGGATAGCTTCAATGTAGTTAAGGGTGCTGTGCTAATTTACACCACCTGAAAATGTGGCCCAATGTTTCTAAGAAGCTAGGAAGGCTAAAAGAAGGAGTTTCAATAAAGTGGTGTGCTTTGTACATGGAAAAGGGTTGTTTTCAAAGATACTATAATTCCATGTTTTTCTAATACCTTCTGCTCTGTTCCCCTCCCTCTCCTTCTCATCTTTTGTCCCTATTACATGATCCTTAGGAAATCCTTTAGCTACCCAAAGTTCTTTCTTCTGTCTCCATCCCTTTTCAAAGCAGAATGGCCACACCATGATATTCTTCCATAGCAGACACTGATGCCACATTGGGAGGGAAAATCACTGCCTTTCTGTTTCCAATGGAAATGTTGTTTTGGTCTCTCTTTGCATGACTTCAACTCAGTGCAAATCATTTATTTGCTCTGACTCTGCAAAGCCTGTACAGCTTCACTTTTAACCCGCAGAGTCATTCAGTGCACACCTAGCAGCAGGGATGAAAGAGTCTCCAGGAAGTAACACGCTGAGATGTAAGGCCTCCCTGGCTTCCAATCAACCCCCCCGCCCCCCCCGTGAAGGGGAAAGGCCTAGGGCTAAAGACCAAATTCTAATTATAACAACAGATTTGCAGTCATTCTCTCTTATGTCAAGCTCTTCAACAGAGACTAGAACATGATAAAATGCAAGTGCCATTCTACCTTTAACTATCGCATTTCTGCAATACAGGTTCCATCCAAAATATTAAGTTACAGGAACACTGAGATTACACAGCTGAGCACTCAAATGTCAGGATATGACACAATTAATATGACACACACATTCTTTGCTTGCACTACAGGGCCTGATTAACTGCTGCATTACTGCAGTTTTACACCAGTGTCACGCCATGGATTTCAATGGAGAGCTTTAATCTAGCTAACAAGTGCAGAACAAAATGTACTGGCAGGAAGCTGAAGTCAGCAAAGTTCAAACTGGAAAGAAGACTAATTTTAACACTGAGGGTAATTAAGCAATGGTACCGATTATCAAGGGGTGAGGTAAATTCTCCATCCTTTGAGTCTTTTAAATCAAAAACCGGTGTCCTTCCCAAAGATATGCAGGACACAACCATAATTTTTGGGCTCAGTGCAGAATTACTGTGTGAAAGTAACCTGTGACATGCAGGAAGTGAAACTGGGTGATCATACTGGTCCCTTCTGGCTTTAGAAACTATGGAAACTGGCATGAGGCAGTGCTGAAATGGGCCCACTCTTCAATTATATGATCATGGATGGTGTCCTCTGCACATCTTAAAAACTACATACCAGCCCTCCCTAATCCCTGCACACCTTCACTGCACAAGACGTGCAAATCAGGGGTATGAGGCAGTGGGGAAAATAGTCTTTAAAAAGGGAATTTCATTGCTAAATTTCAACTTTCTAGCTCCAGGTATTTGGACTGTAAAGTTGCCCAGAAAATGTTACAAGCCTGTTTTTAACACCAGGATGCATATTTATATAGCACCTAGTACAAGGTGGTCAACAATAATATTTTTTGTACACTCTCTGTTTACTCAGAAAAACAGAACCCCTTTTGCTTAAACTTGGAAGCGGGGAGGAGTTCGCGTTCAGCCAGACAGCAAGTGTGGAAAATGTCAGCAAGATGGAAGTTCCATAAATGCAAAAGCAAATTAAAAACAAAAAAAAAAAAAACAACTTCTGTGACCTTAACCAAAGTGGAAGCAAGAATCAGGGCAAGACTACAAAGGAATGGATTGTTTGCCCGTTGCCCATCAAATTAGAGTTTGAATTGCTTCCCAATTCCTTTGACATTCCAGCTCCTGCACTCACTGTCACTTGAAGGGATTACTTGTCCCTGACCCTACTCAAATATTTTTCACTTGTCAATCTCTCTCTCTCCGGCTATGTGTAACGTGCTAAGGATATGTCAGGGCTGCTTGACCTATGGACATATGTGCTGCCACTGTTGCTTCACAAAGCTGTTGGTGAAGGCTACTGTACTTTGACAGCCTCCCTCCAGAGTTGCCTGGGAAAGGAACAAAAGAGGGCAGTTTGCCCTGGATCCCCCACCCTCCACCTGACCCATGGAACAATTCTTGCAGAGCACCATTTAAAGTGCGTGGGCTGGGGATGTGAGATGAATGAGGAGGGTCATGATGTTGGCGGCGGGGGGGGGGGGGCACAGCTGGACCAAATTTAAGTCAGTGCTATTGCGACCTGATGCACAGGGTCACAGGGCTGCTCAGGATTGGCCCAGCCGCCCTTTGCTCATCCAGTTTTGGTCACATGACACTGTGCTGAGAGTCAATGGGCTGAAGCAGGGAATCGTAGCCAGCCCTGCTGGCCAGGAGCTGCTGCTGCGGGATGAGTGCTGGGTGGGCTTGCTCTCCACTGCCTACCATGCTCCCACATCACATGCCCCATGGTAATTTTTTAGACCAGGGGCCTCCATTTCAGATTTTGCCCTTGGCCCCCACAAACCTCTGTGCAGCCCTGGAAGCATCCTATGATCTAGGTAGGCATTTAAAATGTGCCAAATCACAGGGAGATCTGAACAATGACTACAAATTTAGGACTGGGTTCTGACACCCTCACTCACATGTAGGACGTGTCTACACTGACATTTTACAGCGCTCTAACTTGCAGGCTCTGGACCATGAAAAATCACCCCCCTGGGCACAGCAAGTCTGAGCGCTTTAAAGCACCATTGTGGACAGGCGCTGAGTGCTGGGAGCCACGCTCCTGGCACTCGGAGCTAATTCCTCAAAAGCGCTGTCACGGGAGTGTTCCTGGGACAGCGCTTTGAAGTTTCAAGTGTAGCTATGTCCATAGTCTACCCTTATTCTTTGTGTAGCCCCACTGAAATTAATAGGATTGTTCATTGCAGCCACGCACAGGAGTAAGGGGATCAGAATCTGGTCCATTAGGATTCTGCTATATTTCGCAATGGACTCTCAGCGTCCTCTCAGTCCAACATAAGAAATGGATCAGGCAACAATCTAAACCTTCTGCTCCTTTTAGCAGATGGAATAAGGCAGGGGTTCTCAAACTGGGGGTAACATGTTCATTGATGAACATGTTCAATAGCATAAGGCCTAGTGTCTCTCACTGTGGAACCTCACCAGAAATTCCCCCCATTTGATGCTGATTTCCCATTGACAATTACATTTTGAGATCAGAGAGTTAGCCAGCTCTTAAGCCATTTCACATGTGTGTTATCGATATTCTAGAGTGTTAATTTTTTAACTAGAATATCATGAAGTATTAAGTCAAACACCTTACAAAAGGCTATTACATCTATGCAGCTACCTTAGCACAGTGGTTCTCAACCAGGAGTAAATGTAGCCTGGGGGTACGCAGAGGTCTTCAAGGGGGTACTCAGCTCACCTAGACATTTGCATAGTTTTACAACAGGCTACATAAAAAGCCCTGGCCAAGTCAGTGCAAACTAATATTTCACAGACAATGATTTGTTTATACTGCTCTGTATACTATACACTGAAATGTAAGTACAATATTTATATTCCAACTGATTTATTTTATAATTATATTGTAAAAATCAGAGTTTTGGTACAAATCAGAAGCAATTTTTCAGCAGTAGTGTTCTGTGATGCTTTTGTATTTGTATGCCTGATTTTGTAAGTTTTTAAGTGAGGGGAAGTTGTGGGTACACAAGACAAATCAGACTCTTGAAAGGGGTACAGTAGTCTGGAAAGGTTGAGAACCACTACTTTGCCAAACAAATATAATCACATGAAAGAATTAAATCAGATTTGTTTGACAAGACCTGTTTTCTATAAAAACATGTTGACTGGCATTAATTATATTCCTAGCCTTTAATTCTTTATCAATTGAATTCCCTATCACTTTTCCATTATTTTGCCTTGACTGGTGTCAGATTAACCAGTCTGTAGTTACTTGTCCTTTTGGATATTGGCATAACATTAGCACTCTTTCGGTCTTTTGAAATTTCCCTGGTATACCAAGATTTATTAAAAATTAACCCCAGCAGGCCAGAGATCTCCTCGGGCAGCTCTTTTGAACTGTGGGGTGCAAGTTATCTGGGCTTGATGATTTAAGTGTCTGTCTCTAGAAGATATTTTGAACTAGGGATAAAGATTTGGCAAATACTTCAGCATCCTGTTGTGATATGAGTATATCATCCTGCTTCTTTCAAATCAATAAATATTTATTTTCTATAACACTTTTACCTTTTCTGCATCATCATTAACAATTTTACTATCTCCCTCTAATGATGGGGCTATACTACTGCTATGGTTTAAGATTAGCAGCCGTGTTAGTCTGTATCCATAAATAAGATGAGGAAGACTTGTGGCACTTTAGAGACTAAATACACTACTGCTATGATTTCTTTTGTCCCTAATATAATTAAAAAATTCTTTCTTAATTCCTTAGCCCTTCTGCTAAGGATTTTTCCCTGATGTCTTTAGCTTTCCTTATCAATTTTCTGCATTTTATAACTTTTCATTTATTTTGATTGTTGTCTATTTGCCCCTTTTTTATTTGTTAAATATTGCTTTTTTATTTCTAATTGATGTCTTTACTTGACCACCAAATCAGGATGGGTTGTTAGAAGTTAATGGCATCTTCTGTTACTGAAATAGGGAGCAGAATCTAAACTAGATAGTCTGGATTAAAAGTGATTCTTACTCTGCTTCTGGGGCTACAAGCGGTACTAATAACAAATTATGAATTATTCTTTATTATTAATTTTATGCTGATGCTCGAAAAATCGTATTTTGACAGAACCTAACAGAACTCAGCCTTCCAAAATGTCACCTCTTGTTCTAGACCTAGAACTTGTGGATTCCAAATTTAGCAAAATGACTGGCCTTCTCTCTAATTTCTAACTACTCTGCCCCCAGAATAGTTTCTGCTTCTGTTACCGATGCTGATGGGATGTACTCATGCAAGCTAAGGATCCTGTTAAAGACACGTGTGCAATAGATGAGCCAGGGCTTTCAAGCATGTTTTTGTATCTCCAAGGCATGAGATATTGTTTTCCCATATCACAGCCAGGTGACAAAATGGGAAAGCAGCTGACACCCCAGGGATAGGTGCTGTATACAAACCTGAGATGATAAATGAATTAGATTGATACAAATGCTAGCACCTAGGTGCTTTGTCCAACCAATGTGCAATAATGTGTGGGAAAATAAGAGCCTGCTCCTGCTCCCCTTGAAGTCAATGGAGAGTTTTGCAGCTGACTTCAAGGGGAGCAGCAGTGAGCTCTCTGTTTGTGTATCTGCCATAATGGAGACATTGTTGAAAAACTTGTAAAACTGTGAACAGTGGGAAATGTCCCACCCTCCCTCGCTGAAAGCAAAGAAACCATAGTAACAGCAGGGAGGGAAAGGAGCAGCAGCAGTACAATTTGTTTTCAGTAACTTGACAGCTTTATTTCAATACAGTCTTTACCCTTTACCCAACACACTGTACAAACACATCACACTCTCCATTTTCTCTCACAGGGCCATTGTCCAGGAGGGTTAAAGGCATCTGTCTTCTACAGGGCTGGAGCCAACTAGTTGCTACATAGCCTGTAGAGAAGACTTGTGGATCCCTAATATATTTATCAGCAAGAGTGGTTCACAGTAACGAACAGCGTGGCACATCTCCCAGCAGAAGTATTCCTTCCACACTGACAGGCACTGGACAACTGGGAGACTGGACTTTCGCTGAAATGGCCAACAGGTTCAGCTGCTGATGACTAGGTGATGAAATCGTTACAGGCTTTTGTAAATAAAGTGCAGTTCTAGCTGAACAAACAAGGGATTGTTTCAGGGTTAGCTTATTACTCTATGGTATCTACTTTCTCCTCCTCAGGGAGCAGCATGTGACCTACTCTTAGAGAGGAATCCAGCCAATCCCCCAGATGGAAGGCAACATGGATGCTAACAAGCTGGGGTCTGACCATACTCCGGAGCTGGCAGAACATGGCAGATCTGTTGTTTGGTTGGCGGCATGCTAGCCAGCCATGAACACTCGATTAACATTGTGCCTTGGGACTGCTGAGCAGGAGGAGGGAAGAAAAGAGGAAGGGAAATGAGGACCAGTAGTTAATTACTAGGTTCCTTTCTCTGCACAGGGCAGAGCCTTTCCTGCAAAGTGTGAGTCTGCTCTGCAAAGAGACTGTGACAGGTTCCCCCCGGGGTGCCACCTGGAACCTGGGTACCATTGAGCCCCCCCTGCTCCACCAGCCTGGGCTCCCTCTACACTGTATTGCTGTCACAAGCTCTCTCCAGGCTTCAGCACACATACAGTAGGGAATACCCCACTGCAATTACATGCAGAAACTGTGATCAGCCCTACATGGGAAGGCTCCAGCTAGGGAACTTCCAACTACTCAGGCCAGGGCCGGCTCTGCATTCAGTGCCACCCTAAGCAGCGAAGAGAGAAGAGTGATTTTCGGCATATCCGCGGAAGAGGGAAGATTGTTGAGCTGCCGCAGGTGCGCCACCAAAAGCCGCTTTTCCCTCTTCGGCAGCGTGCCTGCAGCACCTCAACCCTCATCCCTCTTCAGCAGACCCACCGCAGCCATGCCACCAAAAGCCGCCTCAGCGCCACCCTTACAGTGCCCTGCATGCTGGCTCCCACCGTTTGCCACCCCAGGCACCTGCTTGCTGCGCTGGTGCCTGGGCTGGCCCTCACTCAGGCAAACCCCCCCTCTGGAGTGTAAACCCAAAATTATACCATCTTGCACTGCACAGGGAACTGTACAGCGTAAGCTTATGATATTCTCCCCCTCCCTCCATGTGGCGAGGAATATACAATAGCTTTCTGCCCACTTTATGGCTCCCACACACTGGATTAAACAAAGCAAAAATGAGTTTATTAACTACAAAAGGTAGATTTTAAATTATTATGCTGGATAGCAAACAGATCAAAGCAAATTATCTAGCAAATAAATACAAATGCAATCTAAGCTTAATATACTAACATAGATTGGATATGAATAGCAAATCCTCACCCTAAGTGATGATACAAGTAGCCTGAAGATTCTTAAGGGGCCAGTTCCTGACTTACAGCTTGAAATCCCAGGTGTTCTAATCAGAGACTAACAATCCTTTTAGCCTGGGTACAGCACTTCCCAGTTCAGTCTTTGTTCCTCAGGTGTTTTTTTGGGTGCGGAGTCTGTGAAGAACCTTGATGATGTCATTCCCCTGCCTTATATAGATTTTACATATGGCAGGAACTCTTTGTTTCAAAACTTAGTTCTCATGGCAGCCAGTGGAAAAATACTGATATTCCAAGATGGAGTCCAGCACTAGGTGACCTGGTCACATGTCTCTGTAATGTCATAGCAACCATTACTTGGAGGTTGTCCGCAATGTCCTCAAGAAAGCTCCCCAAGTGGGAAATAAGCTTCTTCTGAGGCCAATTGTTCTTCCTAATGGTTCATTAACTTGAATGGGCCTTTCCCAGCCCGACATCTAGACCGACAACCTTTTGTCTAGTGGATGTTCCACATATGTAAACACATTTGTAATACAGATACATAGTCAATATTCCTAACTTCAGATACAAAAATGATACATGCGTACAAATAGGATAATTGTATTCACTAAATCATAACCTTTTCAATGATATCTTACATGCAATCTTGCATAAAATACATCATAATTATGCCATCATATCATAATCATATCTCTCTGAAGAATATGGGGTGCAGTGTCACAGAGACTATGGAACAATAGCACCTTCTGACTTATAGCTCTGCTCTGGGGTGAAGTGGACTCTTGTGCAGCCGGACAGCACTAGGCCCATGAAATCACATACGTCCCACTTATGCCCTGTTTTGATTGTCAGAACTCCTCAGAGACCTTACACCATGGGAGGGTCAGATGTAGCAGACCTTTCTGCCACGCTCCCTCCCTTGCCCAGACATGGCCTCTGGAATGCCCCAAACATCCTCTCCTTCCCTCCCACTGGGAGTGTGGGGGCTGCACAGGAACCTCCACCGCAAATGAGATCCCCTGCACCGGGAGATGTTCCACTGCCTTCACACAGTTGCTTGAAGGCAATCATATAGCTGGGCCAAATCCAGCCCCCTGGATGCCTTCGTCTTGCCTGCTGCTCCCTCTGCCAACGTCAGAGCAATCTGGCCCATGCTAGGACGTGTCTACCCTGCAGCTGGGAGGCATGATTCCCAGCACGAGTAGACAGACTTGAGCTAGTTCAGCTCAAGCTAGCATGCTAAAAACAACACTGGACTCCATGGCACTAGTAGTAGCTTGGGCTAGCCACCTGAGCTTGGACCCAAGGGTTCAGGCAGCCTTGGACTTATGCAGCTAGCCCAAGCTGCCACAACATCGACACTGCTGTAGATTGCTATGGCAGCTGGGTGAATAATGGCCTTACAGATCTCAGGAGGGTGTGTTTATTAGAGTTGGGCGGAAGCCACAAAGTTCAGATCCATATTCCAACTTCCCAAACCGCAGAGATGTTCAGATCCACAGTTTTGGTTCAGGCTCACCTTTGATGGTTATGGTTTCAAAATATTCAGGCACAAGTGTGGTGCAAAGGCCAAGACAATTGGATGCTTGTCTATTCAGCTAATAAACTTGGTGGAAATCTTATCTTGGGATATATAAATCTAAAGACCAAACGTATTATTACTAATTATTACTAATAATATGAAATTAGTAATTAAGTAATCAATTTTTGATGAAAGAGAAAGGAAAAAATATTCCATGTACACACACAGACAAAATCCACACTGTCATACTACTAAGAGACTACTGAAAAAATGGCATTTCTGCATTCCCACTGACTGAGATACTTTCATGTCAGTGTAATTTCATTTAATCAGGCTTTTGATTAATTCATTTAATTACTCACCATCAGTAGAAGGAGCTTTAATGTCAATTGATTTCATGATTTTCTGTTGTGCTGATTCAAGCATTACAGCTTGCTTTCAATGTAGTCTGAGGGGCTTAGTTACAGGATTGGTAAGTGCAGTATAAATTGATAAATATTATAATTATTAGTGATGAGACCAGGTCTCATCTCACTTATGGTAGTGTAAATCTGAAATAACTGCACGGACTTCAGATCAGAATCAGAGTTTAATCAGACTGATATGTCTTTCTTTACATAATGAAAATGAGCTAGATCCTCACCCAGTGTAAATGGCTGTCGCTCCATTAAAATCTGTCCTATTGAAATTACTTCACTTTAAAATTAATAGAAGTAAGATCAAAATAATGCCCATAGGATGAAATTCAGAGGGGAGTCTTACACCTTCTTCTGGTTCCTTCCCTATGTAAATAAAGACAAGCTTAGGCTCTTTGGGCCTGACTGTCCTGTCAGGTGTATGCTGTTGTATATAGGAAACCAATGGAAGTTGCTCACGTACAATTGATGGAATGCTTGGACTCCTTCAGCTTTAAACTCCCCACTCAATCAACACGCAACTTTATGCTCTCAACACACGACATCACCTCTAGAATCTGTGCACGGCCAGTGTAAATCTGGAATACTGCTGAGTTACTCTGGGTTTACACTGATGTAACTGAGATCAAAGTGAGCAAATATGTTAATTAAGACAGAGCCATTTTTACTCAGTAAGTTTTCAAAGCAGAACTGCTTAGTGAATAAAATGAATGTTATACTTTGAGCTGATTGAAATTTTTCATACAGAAAGCTCATTGGAAAACAACTCTTTGTGGAAAACTGGCAAACAACTGTTGATTATTTTAAAATTGTTTTTTCACAATTTTTTCCACATTTTTATCCATAGTTTTACCCAAAATGTTATCAACACTGTTATCGCCATTATCAAAATTCAACTGAAATTTTTTGAAAATATGAAAAATTATCAGTTTCAAAGCCTAACAGAAACAACTTGACATTTAAAAGAATACTGTTTTTAATTGTGTCCAGCCTAACTATATTAATGAAATATCTTAGTCAGATTCTAAAACAGATGAGTCATTTATTGGTGAAATTCAACCCTCCCCAAGGTTATTTGTGCCCAGGATTATTTGCACCCACAAGGCCTGCTTAAGGCCAGACTGAACTTTTTTTTTTATCTCAGATACAGCATTTCCTATTCAAAGACTGTAGTTCCAGTGCTCTCTGCAGCACAGCTTTTAACAAAGTCTACACAAATGTATAAATATCATCTAATTTTCCTCTCCGCCTGCAGAGACTCCAGTGACCTGAGATGCCGCTGCTGGCTTCTTTTCCCAGCATCTTCCAATTTTTCTGAGTTGGGTAATCAGCCACTTTAACATTTGGTTCTCTCTGTAGCAGTGAGTCTCTGTCTCCTGCCTCAATCACATTCTGCTCCATTCATTCCAAGTTTTTGTTTTTGGCTCTGCTCACTCTTAGCTCCTGGTTTGTTCAGACTTTTCCCAGCTGGGTTTATAATCTCCTGAGTCCCTCAAATTGGCCCTTAGCAAGGTCACAAATCTGATCTTATTTTTCTACTATGCACCAGTTTTAGTGACTGCGTATTGGGAAGTAAAAACCATGTTTCCCATTTGTTTATATCTGTCAAAAGTTCTTTCATTATAGCCTGTAGTGCTTCTGGTGTGATCTCAACAGCTCTGAGTACATTGCAACATCTCCAGCTCAAAATGTAAACAAAATAAAATGTAAACAGTAATAAATCTATTTTTTTTAAATCAAGCACATGAGGCAAAGTTTAAGATGCTACTAATACTGTGTAGGAACCTGATTTTTTGTTTCAGGGGTAGTTTTGCAGAACAGAAACAAAATCTTCCAAAATTTCCTGTGAACCAAAATATCCTTCTCCCGTCTCCTCCCTCCCCCAAAAATTGTTTTGGGATGCCCTTTCCAATTTTGACTTCTTTTACATCCTATATTATTTTTTTATAATGATATAAGATAACCCAAAAGTCGGAAACTCATTTTCCCCCCTATTTTTGTTAAGACACTAATTTGCATCCATGGTGACACATTTCCACAAAATATTTTGCTTTCAACGAACTGGCATTTCCTGATGGAACAATGTTCTGCCAGAAAGCAGGGCCGGTCTTAGGGAATATGGCACCCTGGGTGAACTTGTACTTTGGTGCCCTTTCTTTGTGTGTGAGAACAGCAGTGTTGGGCGCACAATGTAAGGACCAGCTTCGGGCCCCAAAGCCTGGCTGGGCTGCACAGGGAGGAGCTTCTGAGTCTGGGGGCTCCCCTGGCCAGACAACCCCCAGACCACCGAACAGTAGAAAAGCCAGAGCGCAGACACTACTCATGCCTTCAGGAAGGGGAGAGCCAGGGGCTGGCCTGCTGGGTCCATAAGGGTAAGCCCTGCTACCAGAGCCTCCCCACCAGGCTGGCAGCTCTGGGAGGGGCTCCAGCCCTGAGCTCACCCTCACTCACCCCTGGTCCAGCAGCCCAGACCCGACACTTTGCGACACTCAGAGGGCACCCCCCTGACCACAGCACCCAGGGCGGTCGCCCACCCATAAGGCCAGCCCTGCCAGAAAGTTTCTGACCAGCTCTACATGCTGCTTTCCACATCAGCTCATATACATTGACACAACTTCTTCTCCCACATTATTATTCCAATGATACCCCTTCAATATTATTCCCGCCAATAAGTATTGTATCATCACTCCCTCCAGTGAGCCTGATTCAAAACCCATGGACACTGATGGAAAGACTCCCATGACTGTGGCAAATGTTAGGGTGGCAGGACCAGTTCCAGCAAAACATATTCATTTTCAATAGTCAGAGGGGTAGCCGTGTTAGTTTGGAATTGCAGAAGTGACAAAGAGTCCTGTGGCACCTTAAAGACTAACTAAAGTATTAGAGCATAAGCTTTCGTGGGCTATTACCCGTGCATCCGACGAAGTGGGTAATAGCCCACGAAAGCTTATGCTCTAATACTTTAGTTAGTCTTTAAGGTGCCACAGGACTCTTTGTCACTTCATTTTCAATAAGGTTGTTAAAATTTGCTTCTCTCTCTCCCACCGCCCCCCACCCCCGCTCACTGATGAAGAAAACTAGTTAACCATATTCACTGGGGAAGAAGTCATGAAACCATGTCTGTGTGACTTTCTTTGTTTGGGCTCTTTGTTGTGCACTTATCTGTTTCTAAAGTCCATTTTTAATAGAAAAGTAAAGATACACAGGACCTAATCTTGCAAATCCTTATGAGTAATTCTTTCTCACATGAGTAATCTCTTTGAAATCAATGGAACTATTCACGTGAGTAAAGTTACTCATGCATATGTTCATTTAATGTTCCACATGTGCATAAGTACTTGCAGTATGTGGGCTTTTATTTTGTGCCACAATAGATAAACATACAATTGTTTATACAACATGGGCCATCTTCCAATACCCTTGCTAATGAGTATGTACTTTGCAAGTAGTCTCAAAACAATGGAACTATCTGAGGAGTAAGGGGCTATTCAAAGTGAAGGTGTGGTATGGTATGTAATGATTTTTAGACGATTTTGTATCATATAGGTGACAGTGTGGGTAAACTACAATAAAAATCTAGTTTATATATATATATAGCCCACGTTATTGCTAAAGAAAACAACCATGATGTTTTTTGACCAAGACACTTTTGAGATACAGCTTTTCAAACAGCAAACTACATGTTGTTTTGTCAAAGCACCCGATTTCTGATTTATCTCAACATTTCCGAGGAAAAAATCTTCTCTGGTGAGAGACAGCACCTGAAAAATGTTAGATGGGAAGGAGGGTTTTTCATACAAAGAAAGAATTGGAGGTGGTGAAAGGAAAAAAACATCGGGCTAGTAATAGTAACAGAAATATAACCACATCTCCCTAATTTCTGTCATAAAATATCTACTACCACAAAATATGGGTTTTGTTTATTCCTGTTCCTGAAACCAATTCCTGGAGGAAATAAGATTCCCCACACTTCTACAATAAATTATCCACATACCTGCTGGTGAGGCAATGTAATTTCTCATTTTCTCTTCCTTGTATTTTAATAAAGAACAATGGACCGATTCTCCACTGCCTTGCACCTTGGATTGTCATTCACACCTGCGCAGAGTGAGTTCAAAGTGAATGGAAAATGCTCCCATTCTGGGTGGGTATTATTTTGCACCCACTTTGAACAGGCATAAATAACTGCACCAGGAGAAAGGAAGTGAAGAATCAGGCTTAATTTCTATTCCACTGACTCACTCTTACAGTCCTCCACAGTGTGCTGCAGTTTGGAGCAGTGCCAGGAACCATGACCTGCACACCCAGAAGTCATTGCCGCTATCTAGTCCAGTACTAATGTGGAAGTCGGGGGTAAGAGCAATCCAGCTCAACATGTTTATGTGAGTTCATCGTATCGAGGTGCTGCTTTGCATTGGCTTACATCAAACGAAGTAAATCGAGTTGAGCTCGGTTGATATAGTGCTGTAGTCTAGACGTATCCTAAGAGAACAAATGACAGCAGAATGGATCAATAGCTTATGAGTCAGTAGATACACCCGCTTTTCTAACTGGATCAATTAGAACTAGCTCTGGATGACTAATTGTCAAATATATTATTTATTTGATTCAGTGATGTTATTCATTGAATAAGTTATTTGAACAAATAATGTTTTGCAGTATTGTACCAGCTCTAAAGCTATTCAAATACTATTTGTTGAATACTTTATTAGACGAATAAAGGCAAAGTTCATTAAATAATGTATGCAATGAATCATTGTTTCCAATATTAGATAGAACACACACACACACACACTGAGCCTGAGTCTGGCCTCACACCTGACTTGCACCAGTGTAAAACCACTAACTTCAGTAGAGTTATTCTCCGACCTACAGTATATATAGAGTAGAGATAAGCCTGAGTCACAAAGTTATGAACTGGTATCAGAAGTAGATCAAAAGGGTAGCTTTATCTTTGTCTCTCTCTGATGTACAGTATTTGTCTAGTGAATCAGATAAAGAGGGACACTGATAATTTAGCCCGCAGTAACTAAATGTTCATAACACATGCTAAAGAAGGCAGAGAGCAGGAATAAATATAGACCAGTTCTGCCTCTTACACATTATTCCCATCTTTAACAGAGGGTACTGAAGATAATATTATATATAATTTTGTTGAATTTCTGACATTTCTTTTTAAAACTTTGCTTATGAATCTTGTGAAATGGAGGGAGGGGAATATAAGCGGATATTTTATGGCAATAGAATAAATTAACATTACTGTGGAATTTAGGGGTTGTTGCAGCAGACTTTAGTCCCCTATTGCCACTTGACATAGTGAATTTTTCTGAGTGGTAAGAGATCTCTTCTCCCCAATCTCCACACCCCGCGGGAGAATTTCCAGTTTTCATCTCTAAAAAATGCAGTTTTTCTCAGTCTTGGAAAGAGTACGTGCAAGCTCCCAGTGAGCAGGAAAGCTTTACTGAACACTATGAATTGCCTCATAAAGACTTGCTGGATCTCTGGTTGGCCACCTGATTTTTCACAAGTAACTTGTGGCTAGGTGTTTAAGGTAAAGTGTCAGTTTTAATTCATAGCCCTCTTCAAAGCTATACTCATATGGAGCCTAAATAACCTCTCATCTTCACACAGTCTGGTAATCCAGGTCAGGGTTGAGGTCAGTGGCAGGGCAATGGAAAGATTGTACTGACACTGCAGCTGTTTGCACCATACCTGGCCACATGGACAAACAAAGGGCTACAATCTGAACAAGATAACCTTTGTGATGACCTCGCACGTGTTGATACAAACCATATGTACGGTCAGACCTTCACAGTCTAACAACAAATCCACTTGTACAGCGGCACTTCCAGTATAATTAATATTAGAGATGGACTGCGCTTAAATATTCAGATCTAGGTTTCAATGGCCTAAAAATATAGGGAGTTAAGGGGTGGCTAAGGTGGGAGGAGCTGCTTATAAAATAACAGAATTGGCCGCCATAGTCCAACAGCAAATGTGTTTCACAGAAAGTGCTTTCTCCCAAGTGTTTGTTGTCAGTAGCTTATATTTAAAAATTGGAGAAAATAAATAACCTTAAACAAGCAAAACAAAAGGCTACAGCGAAGCCCAGTAACAGATCATCTCAGAGCTGCGTGGGGGGCTCCCTCTTTCAACCTTTCTGGGTTAGTTTGCTCCCTGATAACCGAAGTTATTTTCCCTTCAGCTTTCATTTTATAGGGTTCTCTTTAGCTGCTGCAGCCCTTAGGGTAGAGGAAGGAGTAATATAGTTAACCTAATCCCAATTTCCTAGAATATGAACAGGGAACCCAGAGGATGTCTCCAGCATGATCTAAATCTCCATTAGCAGCTGCTACTAAGAACTTCACATAGAAGTAACTCAGTCTAGACAAAGACTGTTAGCACTTTTGGTTAGTAAAAGCCATTCTAGAAGTATTTCCCTTTACGTATATGTTTCTCTTGCTTCTCTGTATAGATGACATGTTAGTATGCATGTCCCTTATCCCCTGTTTAATAATCCCCTTTGTGCCTTGTGTACACATGATGCATTGGTTTTATATAGGATTTAAGAATACATTTTTTCTCTTTTTTTCCATGACCTTGTCTCTGCTTGTTAGCATTCTAGAGATGAAGGATGATGCAGTGATTTGGGCACTAGCTTACTATGTCGAAGACTTGGGCTCAAGTCCTTGCTCTAGTATGATCTTAGGCAAGTTACTAAATCTCTCTGTGTGCCTTTGTTCCCTGTCTGCACAATGGAGATAATCACCCTTCCCTACCTCATTGGGTGTTATGAGGATAAGTACAGTAAAGACTGTGAGGTGTTCTGATACTATAGGTATGGGGGCCATATAAGTACCTAAGGAAGAGCAATCTTAAGTACCTAAGGAAGAGCAATCTGAAAAGGAAAGAGGGCCTAACATGACCATCCTCAAAACATACTGATATGCTACTATACCAGTTTATGAGGCTCAGGAAGTTACGCTGCAACCTGGGAACACAGCCAGATGAAACAGGGCTTCTTTGGTGGCAATGTAATTCATCTTTAATTTCCCATCTGCAAGTCAAACACTGAGCACATGTTACAACTGTCCTTTGTACCTGCAGGAGCCAGCCATAACCCAGGATTAAATGATCATCAAATTTGGGACTGGAAGCAATTTTCCCTCCACCTCATATTGACAGCCACCTTTGGAGATTTTTGCTTCCCTCTACAGCTCTGAGAAGGGATCATCTGTAAGCATCATTAGGACGTAACCTGATTTAATCAGTTTCCTCTGATTGCTAGGACTGGACATGGTGGACCGCAGTCTTTCCCATCTTTTGTGGGTTTTATGCTACATGATTACACTTGATGACTCAGCTGTTCGCTAAGGATATTGCGAAGCTCAGGCTCAATCAGGGCTTTGTGTTTGATTCACAGCTGATCATTTTGTCCTTGAGCAAGAATTATGAACACTTTAAACCTGGGTAATGCAAATAATCACTTAAAAGAAAACCGCTAAGTTTATTTGTGAGAGTGTCCACAATGGAAATGACAGCAATGGCCGCAAGTAAATTACCACTTACTAATTGGGCCCACAGAAAGTTGAGGGCCTGAAATGTTTCTTTCTAGTTCATGTAGAGAAAACGAGAAAGGAAAAGCATATTAGACCCATGAGAATTGATTTTTGCACTCCTGAAATCACTCATATTTTCTCTTCACCTCCGAAGAATGGGAAAGGTCTGGTTCACCACTCCTTCTTCTTCTACTGTGGGAGGCCCTGAGGATTAATCATTTGATATATTTACTCTCCAGTTACTTGAAAACAAACTTGGCAGGCACTGCTTGTTAATTTAGTTCAACTCCCCCTGCTCGTCTCTTCCTGTGAACATTGTGTCAACCCAGGAATTCTGCTGTTCAGCGGTTCTTCTGTGCACCTTTTCGGTGTATATTCATTATCCTGACTGTAAAAAAACAGATGCAAAAACACTAAGGGATGGTTGTTGCAGTTATAAAAAACGCTGCATTATTTTCAGTGATGGCCCAAAACACTGTAGTTACACTCCTGCAAACTTGCAAAGATGTCATTCAAAATTGACTGGCACAGGCACAAAACCTATGCATCTGCCCTTAACTCTGATGACTGATAATGATCATTAAATATATATATTTTACTTACCAGTCAAAAAACACACCAGCTCTTTGACCTGGGTGAGAGCAAGTAGAATGTTGCAGGGCTGCAGAACTGTAAGGGGTAGAATTTTGGATCATTAGGATTTAATTGCAATTTGGAAGTAAACACTCTTAAAAATGAAAAGTTGGCAGATCTGTGTGTGGGTGAGTCCTCTTGTGCTATCAGTTCTCTTTTAAGAGCTAAAGGGAGATTATATAAAGTACAGTTCAAATTATTTGAAGTTCTCTCTGAGAACATATGAAAGCTTCAGATAATAAGGAGAGTGGGTCCAGCAGAAGATGAAATCTGTGTTTAGGGCGAGGGGCTGATTATAGAGAACTGGCCAGATTGCACAAGAGCTGCTGGGTCTGCAATTTGGCTTTTATGGAGCTTTGGAGGCTGTTGCACAGCCTAGCATTTCTGTAGGACGAAGCTGCACAAAACTTCCTTCCTATAGATCTTAGGAGTTCTGCATGTCTGAAGCTTTGGCCCTGTGGAGCTCATTGGTCTGAAGCACTGGGATGGGTTACTTAGGGAGGTGGTGGAATCTCCTTCCTTAGAGGTTTTTAAGGTCAGGCTTGCCAAAGCCCTGGCTGGGATGATTTAGCTGGGGTTGGTCCTGCTTTGAGCACGGGGTTGGTCTAGGTGATCTCCTGAGGTCCCTTCCAACCCTGATATTTTACGATTCTAAGCTCAGTTCTAGCAGAGCTCAGGAGCTCTGCAATACCAAAGCTTTAATCAACCCAACACAAAACTCCAGCATAGCCAGACAAAACTGTTGGCTAACAGGAGCCCAGTGAGTGAAGATTAGACAGCAGACCATTTATATCCACTAAAGTTCATCTGAATTACAATTCCTCAGTAATTCCAAGGTAATGAGGAAAAAACAACAACTAAGCATTAATATAATTAAAACAAAGTTAGTACAGTCAAAGGAATGGGGATCAAATCGTCAGGCAGAATTGCCCACATTTCAACTCGTTTTATTTTTTCTTTTTCACACTCATTTTTTGATCCTGCAAATATTCTAATTCATCTGGCAGGTAGGCAATAATTCATTTTCAAAAGGTAAAGAAAGCTGCAAGGTCCAAATTTTGTACAGTACAGGGAGTCAAACTAATGCGCAATTCACCTTTCCTTCCTGCTTTGCCAAAAGTGAACATTAATCCTCACCACCACTAAAACAAAAGCCTTTCTGTGGGTGTTTTATCGTGGATGGGAGCTCGTGACTTAGTTTTGCCTGTGTAGGCATGTTAAGAACTGAGCTACAACTCTGAAGATAAAGTCTACTACAATTCCCTTAGTATGGTTATTACTCAGTAGGGACGCAACGGTGTTGCAACTTTGTTTTCCAAAAGGGTTGCAAATGAAATAGAAATAACTGTGTAACCTTGTGTTAACATAGTTAATTTCCTAGCTTTTTTTAAAAAAGAAGGAATCTGTGAAAGAAAGTTTATTTTAATAGAGCAAAATTCATCCCAAAACTCAAAAAATCCTATAGACTTTAGTAAGAGTTTGGAGTAAGCATCAAATGTAGGAAATTCACTGTGTCTACGATAGTCTGATTATTCAGGCTATTTGTGAGCAGAGTGCAGGATAACTGGAAAGATGAAAATCACACATACACCCCAGCTGCGGATCTGTGGGTTGCCATTATGTGCCAGTTTTGTAGGGGTTTGCAACCTCTGGATCTATGCAAACATGGATCTGTGGCCCACCTCAGACCTATCCCCAAGCTACGTCCAACCTGCACCCAGAGTGACCTTCTCTGCCCCAGTAACACCAATTTGTAAACCCAGAGTGTAAACGTTTCTTTCTGGAATGAAATGTTTCCCCTGCTGCTGCTTCTTCAGCTTCCCCAGACAATTTCTCAAACGTCTTGGAAATCTTCAGATGCTCTCTGCAAAACCTTTTTGAAAATCCATGTTTTTATCCCTATCCTCTGTGCTTTGCAGCCCTTGATTCGCAGTTCAGCAAATTACTTAAGCATGTGCTTTAATTTAAGCAGGTGCTCTAGGCCCTGAGTTAGCCTAGAGAAATATGCTTAACTTTATACATTATATCCCACTGAGGCATAAGTCCCATTGAGTTTGATGTGAAAGTGCTTTGTTGAACATGAGCCTAATTCAGTAAAATCTTTATTGAACTCAACAGGATTACAACTACACTAGCATAAAGTCATTCCAAGTGAAAGGAACATCTGCTTCTTTGCTCTGGGGATTAGTAGAGAATAAGGGTTGGTCTACACACAGATTTTATACCACTTTAACGATACCAGTTTGCTGAGCATCACAATGTCTAGCTTCTTTGGTACATCCAGCCCAAAGTGACTTGTCCCAGGTAACCCAGCAGGCCAATGGCAAAGCCGGGGACAAAACCAAATTCTCCTTAGTCCCAGTCCAGTTCTCTATCCACTATTTTATTCCAATAAATTTAGGAAAATGAACTAAATTGGTAGAAAACATCTTTGTCCTGGTAATACTGCATCCACACAAGGGGGCTGTAGTGGTATAACTATTTTGGTAAAAAAAATCACACCCTTAACTGAAATAGTTAGTACAAAATGCATGTGTAGACCAGGCCCCAATAACTCATCTTGTGCTTTGCCTGGGGCAGTAATGCAAACAAAGCATTATCTCACTGGATCATATCTGTTGGATTTCTTCCCTCCTGGCTGCCTGAGAATATGGTCAGGGAGAAGAGAACCACTTCCTTTATTTTAATGTACTGACACCAAATGTTTTCAATCAAACCATGAATTAGGGGTCCTCATGTGTCTTGCGGTGAGTATACAACAAACAATGCCAGGAGGAGGATCTGTAGGAAACTGCGGGTATCGCGACTGCAGGGTCAGCTCCAGAAATCTAATTGCAGACTATGCAAAATAGAGAGAGCTCACAAATCACTCACCATATTTCCGTTAGCTTAGCATAAAAAAGAACATTTGGTTAAAAAGTTGTATATGTGGAGCACAGTGGCTCATCCAACATGATTCAGCAGTGCAAGCTGTAACCCCTCAAGAACTGTCTCAGTCCCCCTTTCATACAGTGGACTTAGAATTGCCATTAGCAAAGGAACATATGGCTTTTTAAGCGAGGTTGCTTTTTAAGCGACCATATGCTGATGATGTCCTTTCCACGATACTCAGTTGGGCTCGCTCCCACAGGCTGATTCACACAGGCGCTCACACGCTGAGGGTGACTTTTGCTGCTAACGCACACACACGTACACAGGCTTGTTCATTGTTTGATATTATTTGAATCATGGAATTTTGACCCACGTATGGTTCCACTTGACTCTGGTCTCTGCTGCATAGAGGTTGCCCTATGCTAACCGTCCACATTTTTGAATCATGAATCACTCGAAAGAAAAAAAATCTGTTGACCTTTGTGAAATTGTTTACCTGTCCAGTTCCTAGAAGATAAGAGTCCCCATCAGAAAAAACCACCATCACTGTCATTTTTAGTAATCTCAGCAGAGAGCTCTAGGATTAAATGAGTCTGAAATCTGAACTGTCACTAGAAGTGGTCCCACACAGTCTGGGTGAGGCAGTGTAGGGAAGTTTGCATTGCCTTCACCCATGCTTTTTCTGACTACAATCTCCAGTCTCCAGCTGCAAGAGTAGCTGTTTTCCCCAGAACCCAATTTGCTTTAGGAAAAAAAGTCTCTGAGAATCCCAGAGTCTTAAATTGTTTGAGTTGTTATTTGTATTATTTATACGGTATCTCAAACTATGCTAAGTGCTTGTTATACTGATAAAAAGACCATGATCCCCTGCCTTGAAAATCTTACAGCCTAAAATTTTAAACAAGATGTGTAATAGAAACATGGGACTAGGGGGAATGGAGGATAAGGGTTACAATAATAAGATCATGTGGTTACTTAAGGTTGTTATATACATGTCATTGTTGTTCCATTAAATGTGTGTGTGTGTATATATCTATATACAGATACATAGATATATATATAGATATACATACACACATATAAAAACACACATACATACACACTCTGCCTATGTCTATATTTATGTCTATCAGTCATGATGTATTATAGCAAGGGAGCATGGTCTCCCTCCCTGAAACACGGGGAGAAAACCGTGACCATCCTCTGGTGGGCAGAACTGGATACCCATGGCCACCCTGCCAGAAGCAGAGGGGCGGAGCAGGAACAGGAATTATAAAAGGCCGTCCCTCTAGCTCCGTTGGGGCAGAGCTGCCAGAGGAGAAGGATGCCTCCCCGCCTCTGCTGGAGCCCGGACCTACCGGAGGCTGCTACAATATCAGAGATCCAGAGGGACTGCCGGAGCTGCCAGACACCAGGGACACCGAGGAGCTGGTGGGGCTGCCACTTGCCATTTACCCCAGCGAGACAGACGACAACCCTGGAATCCAAGTGCCCCTGGACTGGGAGAGTAGGAAGGAGCCCAGGGAATTCAAATGGGGTTTGGCTGTGTTACTGACTGCAAGATGGCCAGCGTGTTGCAGCTGGCTTTCCCCATTAATCCAATGGTGAACCACTCCGTGTGGCACTGTTAGGACCCTGGGCAATGGAGTGAGTGGGCCTGCACCCCCTTACCCCTACCACCCCACAATCAGGGGTGGTAGCCTCCCTACGATTAAGCTAGGAGGCCTGCAAGACTGATGTCTGCCTGTGCTGGGACGCAAGATGGTTTAGCTGGCTGTCCCATTAGAGAGCTAATACCCCCTAGACTGCTGGGCTGCTCTGCCTGACAGCAGGCCAGAGCCCTTGACCTGATTGCTGCCCCGCCTTGAGTGAGGGTCCTAGACAGACAGACTTAGTCCTGTGCTGCCTGACTGCAAGCTAGAGCTGAGTGTGGACCCATCCTGATTGAGGGCTCTGGGCTATAAACTTGCCACCAACTGGCCCGATTGTGGGCCAGACCCATTAACTGTGCTGCCCCGCTCTGGCTGAGTGTCGGGGCTACCAGACCCATCTGATACCTAGCCTGGACTGAAGGCTAGGGACTATTAACTGTTGGCTAATTCCTCCTGAATGGAGTCACTCTATGAGCATCGCAATGAGGGGGCGTGGTCTCTCTCTTTGACAGGTGGGGAGAGAACCACAATTGCCTTACATACACATATATATTTTTTTTATATATATATATATATACACACACACACACACACGATTAATAAACTGAAGGCTTGAAGATATATACAGTGGGCACCATAAAATCTCAACTGACCAAGGTACTAATAATAACTATGATGCTGGATATTCCTATACTGAGAATAGAAGGAAACTTGCTCCACAATCTCTGCAGGATGGCAAATGCAGAGTTGATAATAGTGGCCATTGTATCAGAGCAGACTGGTAAATATCATGCTGTTTGGTAACAATACACAGACCAGACAGTGTGAAAAGTGCAAATGGTAAATGGTAATAGTATCAAGATATTTGTACATATCATGCTGTTAATAGCAACACACAGAGTAGCCACAATGTGAAAAACTATAACATCCACCATCACCCAGTCAAGGACGAATGAATGTAAAAAATACTGATTCCTTTCAGAAAGCAGGATACAATCACAGAGGTTGACCCATGGATTTCAAGATGATTATAGTCACTTCTACTGAACCACCTGTGATGAGATCCATCCCATGCAGAGGGCCATTACAGGACTTGTGCACCTCTTAAGTTCTGCTTAAGCCTTGTGCTGATGCTCTTTACAACGATGAATTTCATCCTTAGTGCACAAGATTCCGGATTTTTAACCAGATTCCCTGATAGATATGACAAAAAAAAAAAAATAAATAAGAGAGAGAGAGAGAGAGAGAGAGAGAGAGAGAGAGAGAAGGCGGAGGGAAATATACACACACTGTTCTCAGGACCCTAAAACCTTTGACACTCACCCCAAAAAAGTACAGAATACAAGAACCTACCACAAACTAGCTGAGAACTGATTGCCGCTTACAATATGACCAAACTTGGTCTACACTAGGAATTTACGTTGGTCTAACTACGTCACTCAGGGGCGTGGAAAACCCAACCCCTTGAACAACACAGTTATACCGACCGAATCTCCTGTGTACACAGCGCTATGTTGATCGAAGGGCTTCTTTTGTCAACATAGCTATCACCTCTCAGTGAGGTTGAATACCTGCCTAGGTTACCATATGTCAGATTCCCAAAAAGAGGACACCGACGAAGTGGAGAGCTGCAGGGAGGAGGCAGGGGGAGGGAGGCTGGAGGGGGCAAGTTGGGGAAGTTAGAAGGAGCACCTGCAGTGAGGGTACTCACTGGAGGTGGGGGGACAGGTCACTCCATGTCATGGTGCTAGGGCAGCTGACGCAAGCCCAGCACACAGCAACAGCCAGCAGTCAGTACCTCCCTGAGGGACCCCCTCCCAAGGGCTGGGGAGTTGAGGCCTGGGTGGACAGGATTCTGCAGCTGTGGCTGCAGGGGAATGGACCAATCAGCCACGGATGCAGGGGAGGGACCAATCGGGAAGCGGACTTTCTCAGCTGCAATGTCTGCTCTGCAAAGATCCCGGACATTGCCTGTTATTTGAAAAATCCGCCAGGCCAGATGGAGCCTTCAAAAAGAGGCAATGTCCAGGAAAACCCAAACATATGGCAACTCTACCTATCCTGGCACAGCATAGGTAGCATCTTCACTAAGCAGTAGAGCGGCATTGGTGCAGCTGTGCTGCTGCAGCACTGTATGTGTAGACAAGCCCCAAGTTGATTTGCTCCCTCCTATGGTTTGTTCTTGTGTTTGAGATGAAGCTGTATTCTTCCTACTGGAAACACTGGACAGGGTTTTACTTGCATTTGCACTTTCAGGAAAATCAAGGCACATGTGCATCTGGGGTTAGAATTTTCCCCATTGTCTCTACTGTTGTGTTATTTCTCTGAGAAACCAGCTGAAAATGTATTTATTTTTTCAAAGAAATATAACATGCAAAACTCTTGGAAAACTGTGTAAGGAAGGGATTCCTTTTTAATTTGATTGCTTGAAAAGACCTAGTGGACAAGGAGGCTCCTGGTTTATCATTAAGTGAAATATTTTTATAAGTGTGAAGGTATTAGCAAGAAAATAAATGCCTTCAAGTCATTGCTGCAGTAACTGTGTACGCCTGTTGTGTTAGGGGTTATTATTTCAGACGTTAGCCCGTGCAATCGTTTCCTTTGTTCCTCAGATTAAAAACAGAAAAGAAAATACTCTCTCTGCAGTCAAAAGTAATGTGCATTCAAAGCCATTTCTGCCATGCAGGCAGACCAGGCCTAGGGCAGCAGAATGTTTAGCGTCTCTTCATAGTGTCAGTGGATGGGAAGAGGTATCCCTTTTCCATTTTGCCCAGAGTGATGAAAGCGTCTGCATCAGAGCAATTGCATGTTCATTGTTCTGACTTAGTACTAAGGCAGCATTTGCTGTTGTTTCCTCTCCATCCTAGCCCCACTCCTCCGCCTGTATGTTGAAGTCATCAGGCGAGCAGTGATTCCCACTGTCTGATACCAGCTAGCACATAGCATTTAATCAGTGAGGAGTGGCTCTAATATGAACTCCCAGTGCATTCATTTCACCAGATGGTACCTGTGGGAGGAAATGGAAAAGGGAGACAAGTGTTCCAGCCATGGCCCTTTATTATTTTTAAACCAGGAACTGTTTTTTTTTCTCATGTATTGAAATATTCTTGCAGACCCTTGAGTTAGGACTTGTCCCTGTTTCTAGAGATATCAGTGGGAGTTTTGAGTTTAACCTCAATGGGAATAGGAAGTCTTTCTTCTGTCTTTTCTGATAATGCTCCTGGATCTGTGAAGCTGTTGATCTACTAGATTGCAGCAAGTTACAACCAATGGGACCATCCAACAGCTCAGCCTCTCTCTCTGTCACCTCATTGTGGATGTCAAGTCATCAACTAAAACTCAACATGCCCAAAACTGAGTTGTTGATCTTTTTCCCCCAATTCTCTTCTCCCTCTGGTTCCTCAGTTACCGTTCACAGCTCCTCAGTTCTTCTAATCTCTTAGATGAAGACTGTTAACCAGGGTCTTCAGAACCCAAAGCAGTGGTAACTTAACTGTTTTATTCCAGGTGGTGTCAGTAATAAATCAATGGGAACACAGCAATTCTGTCTGATGAAGGATTAATACAAGTAAATGTGTTCTTATCTAAAACTACAATTTATTAGATTTAAACATAAACAGACATAACCTATAGGTTTAGACCATCCCAAATAATTACCTAGAATCTGAGATGGTATTGAGCACTTTCCAGCAGGTCAGCAATAGCGGGTTGCTTCCCACCAGGGAGACTGGTGTCAGGGAAAAATTTCTCAGGATAGCTTCAGAGAACTGCTCCAAAGTACTTCCTATTATCTAGTCTTTTTATAACTAACTTTTACTAAACACACAGATCATACTGACCCCTACTGGATCATCACTTCATCTAACTTCAATAAACTACCTATCAACAAACATTCCTAACAATCTTAGTCATAATAAACTTCCATATCAAAAGCACCCAAATTAAAAGTTTTCATCCACTTGTTTTCTTTCAGTCTCAATTTGTTGATTCTTCTTCTCCTGTCCTCCCATTCTGATTAGCAGAAAACTGCAAATGCAGCTAGCATTTGACCTGGCCCCCAGAAGCCTTGCTTGTTCAAATTAACCCTTAATTATGTGATATTCTATTTTATTAATTCATGGTGGCTCAATACAGATAGTATGGTTGCACTTAGCTTGATCAAAATATGGGGTACACAGACTCTTCAACTCACAGGCAACAAAGATCATCTGGTCCTGGTGATTTATTATTTTTTAATTTATCAATTTGTTCCAAAACCTCCTCTATTGACACCTCAATCTGGGATAGTTCCTCAGATTTGCCTCCCAAAAGGAATGGCTCAGGTGTGGGAATCTCCCTCACATCATCTATGGTAAGACTGATACAAAGAATTAATTTAGCTTCTTCACAATAGCCTTATCTCCCTTGAGTGCTCCTTTGTGCACCTTGATTGCCCAGTGGCCCTTCTGATTGTCTGGCAGGCTTCTTGCTTCTGATGTACTTTAAAAAATAATTGCTGTTAATTTTTGAATCTTTGGCTAGTTGTTCTTCAAATTCTTTTTTGACCTTCCTAATTATACTTTTACACTTGATTTGCCAGAGTTTACACTCCTCTCTATTTTCCTCAGTTGGATTTAACCTCCAGTTTTTACAGGATACCTTTTTGCTTCTAAACATTTTTTTTTTACTTAGTTGTTTAGCCATGGTGGCACTTTTTTGATCCTTTTACTATATTTTTAAATTTGTGGTATACATTTAATTTGAGCCTCTATTATGGTGTTTTTTAAAAGTCTACATGCAGCTTGCAGGCATTTCACTTTTGTGACTGTACCTTTTAATTTCTGTTTAACTAGCTTCCTCATTGTTTAGTCCCCCTTTCTGAAGTTAAACACTGCTGTGATGGATTTCCTTGGTGTCTCCCTCCCCAGGATGTTAAATTTAATTATATTATGATTGCTATTTCCAAGCAGTTCAACTATATTCACCTCTTGGACCAGAGCCTGTGTTCCACTTAGGCCTAAATCAAGAATTGCCTCTCTTCTGGTGGGTTCCAGGCCTAATTGCTCCAAGAAGCAATCATCTATAGTATCAAGAAACTTTGTCTCTGCATCCCATCCTGAGGTGATATGTACCAAGTCAATATGGGGATAATTGAAATCCACCATTATTACAGATATTTCTATTTTTATAGCCTCTCTAATCTCCCAGAGTGTTTCACAGTCACTATCACTATCCTGGTCAGGTGGTCAGTACTATATCTGTACTGATTTATTCTTATTATTCATGCACAGAATTGCTATCCCTAGAGATTCTATGGTACAATTTGAGACACTTACAATTTTTACTATATTTTACTATACTATAGTATTTTACTATATTTACTATATTTGAGTGTATGCTTTTTTTCACATAGAGTGCCACTCCCCCAGCAGCCTGACCTACTGTGTTATTCCTGTATATTTTGTACATTCGTGTTACCATGTCCCATTAGTTAGCATCGTTCCATCAAGTTTCTGTGATGCCTATTATATCAATATCATCATTTAATACCAGGCATTCAAGTTCACTCATCCTGCTATTTAGACTTCTAGCATTTGTTTACAAGCACTTATAAAATGTTACTTTTTAGCTCTCTGCCATTATGTGATGTATTTGGTGAGATTCTTTTTCATTTGACTGTTTCTCTTCAATTCCTACCCGTACTTTATCATTTTCCATTCTTGCCACCTTTACTAGGCTATAGAGAATCTCCATTAATAGAGATGGGATGTATCTGTATCTTCAGGGATGTATCTGTTCAAACAGTGTGATCCCCAGCATTGTTGGCTTCCCCCAGCCCTCTACAACCTTTTAAATTTTACATGCCAGCAGTCTGGTTCCATTTTGGTTTAGGTGGAGCCCATCCTTCCTCTATAGCCTTTCCCAAATGTTTCCCAAGTTCCTAATAAATCTAAACCCTTCCTCCCTACACAATTGTCTCATCCACTCATTTGAGACCCTGCAGTTCTACCTGTCTAACTGGCCCTGTGCGTGGAAGTGAAAGCATTTTAGAGAATGCTACTGTGAAGGTCCTGGACTTCAATCTCTAACCTAGCAGCCTAAATTTGGCCTCCAGGAGCTCTCTCCTACCTTTCCCTATGTCACTGGTACCTACAAGGACTATCGGCTCCTCCCCAGCACTGCATATGTGTTAAAACAATATTTGTGTGAATCTCATATAAAATTTAAAATCAAGATAATACCTATTATTTTTGCGGGACAGTGAGACTCTCCCTGCTCTGAGCATGCTGTGGATATAGTGCATTGTTTATGCTATCGGTTGTTGCTAAAATCTATCAACAGCCCAAAGATCACTTGTGATGTCATATCATGCTTTTTGCTGCGCTTTGGTTCAGAGACTTTACTGATCCAACTTTGGTACCAGTGAAAACTGTGGCTGCAGGGTCAACAGTTACAAGTAGCTAAAACTACAGCGCCTAAATATGGTGATAGGTGCTATATAAGGCTCCAGTCCAGCAATGATTTATGCAGCATCCTTAACTTTATGCGCGGTGAGTATTCCCATTCATTTCAATGAAACTACTCATATGGCTTGATTTTCTGAGGAGCTAAGAACCTGCTGCTCCCCTTGAAGTTAGCTGGAGTTGTGAGTGCTCAGCACTTCTGCACACCAAGCCCAATGTGTGTAAAGTTGGCACATGCATATGTCTTTTCAGACTCAGGGCCAAAATGTGGATATGTCGGATATTAGAGAGACAAGGTGGGTGCAATAGAAAGGTTTTCGCAGCGCTTGGGATTGCTGCTCGTGAGTGGCTGCTTATTCCAACTTTCTCTCCTCTCCCATATCACCTTAAATGCTGTCTCTAGTGCAAAATTTATTTATCTTATTCTCATGGTGATCAGAATGGCCCAAACTTTTTCACTTGGCATTATCCATAGTGCTAAGTGATAGCTTTCCGGGCTAAAGGTCAACAGCCCGCTACTTCCTTAAGTCTTGCCTCAGTGGCATCACACTATTAGAAAGAAAATATGTTTTGCCTGAGTAAGGGAGTTAGACGTCACGGGTAATTGCAGAGGACTTTGCACATTGCACTTGGAACACTAGCAGTACTTTGTCATGCCAACCAGCAATTAGTAATGTGTTAGCAAACAATGACTTCACAGGATTTCTCTGGAAAATTCAGGACTGGGGGCACACTACGAAAACAGAGGGCCTGATTTACCTGCTTTCGACACTGCTACAAATTAAAAAGGAATGACACCACTGTAAAACCAGCATACACAGGAAGGGAAGCAGGCCATGGAATTTATATTCTGGGAGCAGATGCATTGCACCAACATCAGTGTCAATATCCTTCAACCACTGCCTTTTGAAGTGGCCTCCATGTCTTGCCAGCCTATTTTATAGTGCTGACAGTTGTCTGTCCAGAAAAAACGATGTCAATGAACTGCTCAGTAGTTACTGGCTGAAAGCATCAAGCAATCTACAACTTCAGGATGATTAGGCAGCCTCAGATTGCTGGGGATGTGGACCTTCCCCTGCCCCCTCCCGTTTATGAAACTGAAATAAATCCTTGTTCTCCATCAGCCCAGAGCTGCACAATTGCTTTGAAAGGATCTAAATGGTGAGGCTGTAGAAGAAACTATGTAGCTGCAGTTTATGTTGCTCGCCATCCCTAGTATGCAGTCACTAAGGGTCACTCCAGGCTCCTTAGCTAACATCCTAGGTATTAAGGGGTGTCTGGTGTTGCAAGCACAGTAAAGCCTGAGGCTAGCAGTGGGAGAGGGAGTTTCCCTTCTCCCACTGCCCTACTTGGGGACAGGAAAAGCACATCCTGCCCTCAGCCATAAACCCTTTGGATTGGGGAAGGGGGGCAATGATTCTTACCTGGCAACAATCTTACCCCAAAGCAGCCGCCCAACATTTCCTAAAATCCTTGGGGCATAGAAACCAGGACTCAGGAGGTGGCCACTGCAGATGGCTCCCCTGAAGACATCTAAGGAAATACAGTCTCTGAGCCCTGAGATGGAGACAGGCAGGTTCCTTTCCCAAATTTGAGGTGAGATATGTATATAGCAAAAGAATCTGAACCTCATTCTGATTTCAGGTGTATTCAGGATTCTATGCAAATCTTTCACACAGCCGTAGTGTTCAAACTGCATATTCATTCCTCCAGTCCACTCCAAGGCCTCCTGGTGTAAATCTGGAGTAACACCATGGCAGTTAACGGAGTTAAACCAGTGTGAGATCAAAATCAGGCCTGACCTGGGCATTTATGATTATAAAAGAAGTTTGGTTCCTTCCCACTATATTCTGTTGTATCATTTGCTTGGCAGTGTGCCACATTGCCCAGTGACATGATTAATGCCTATGTAGTTTTAGTAAATCGTACTAAGAATGCAGAAAATGCTTTCCCTGGAGACATAGTGACAACTATGCTGTTCTTCATCTTACCTTCACCTAAGCTTTCTAACCCTCCCCGTCCTTTCCACGGCCTAATACTTTTTTTTAGAATGATTGCATTACTCAAGAGCGAATATTTTTATCAGCCAGCTACTTTCACAAGATACTGGAGCATTCATTTTTTACTATCTTGTTTCCCTAAAGGATTTCACCTTGAAATGTCACTTGCATTTGCTACTCTCCAGTTTGGTCATTTGCTGCTGTGGGTACTGCAAAAAAACACGTCTCCTTTGCTTGGGCAGTCCATTTTTACTGAGTTACATAAAGTACTATATATTTCTCTTCTTGTCTGTGTACAGCACTTGCTGTTAGTCTCCTTATAGTTCTTGTTAGGGAATATTCATAAGTAGGGCATTTCTTTTCTCTCTTGGGAAGAAGAACATAATCAGTGTAAGCTTATACGTTCAGAGAGCCAAATCCTGACATTCTTACCTAGGCAAAACTCCCAGAGCCAGATTCTTATTTACACTAACATCCTTTCTACACCATTTTGGTAGTATAAAGGGGCCTTTAAAGTGAGTGCAAACATTTAAGGCCTGTTTATACTACCAGAGCACTGTAAGGTCTACACTACAGTAAAACACACACGGCTGGCCCAGATCAGTTGACTTGGGCTCATGGATCTCTGACAGTGGGGCTATACAACTGCAGTGAAGACGTTTGGGCTCGGGTTGGAGGCGATCCTCCCCCTCACGGGGGCTCAGAGCCCAAGCTCCAGCCAGACCTTAAACATCTACACTGCAATTTTATAGCCCCCCGCACCCCAAACCCAAATCAGCTAACCTGGGCCAGCCACGAGTGTTTTATTGAAGTTTAGACGTACGCAAAGCCCTTGGAATAAATGAGAAATCAGGCCCAGAGGTGTTATGCCTCATGAACTATAGGGTTTGGCCCATACTGTCTTTTATCCCAAAGCACTTTACAATTACCAGTATAAAACAAGTACAGACCAGCCACAGGAAGCACAACACTCAGCACTGATAGGCAGCCACTATGGCCATGAAATGTGGTAGCTATTTAACAGCAACAGAAATACCACACAAGCGCTTATGGCCAGAATATGTAAAATATCACTTCCTAATGATTCGGCAGGGGCAACTTTTGTTAGGCAGAATGTAGTTACTCAGGCTGGCATTTAGTTACGACTTCAGGGGTAATATCCCTACTTTTACTAAAAATGTCATTGGCTCTTTAATGATCAAACAGGGAAGATCTCAGTTTTATGTGATTCCAACAGCAAAGTGGCCCTCGACAATCTCGGGGGCTGGTTCAGAGAGCAAAGTACCACCTACTAGATAATCAATACAACTTCATGAAGCATTTACTGCAGGTCTTCCATTTAAGTACTGATCCAGTGTAACCCTACTTCATTAAGGAGAGCTGACACGAGCCACAGGTTGCCCACCACTGATCTAGTGTGTCTTGTCTTTACCTGCAAATGGTGTCTTGAATGTACTTAATCCTTATTCATTAGAAAATCCTTTCTAATCTGACCGTCTGAGAGGAATTTGATAAAGCTTGTAGAAACTTACTGAAATTCCAAGAATATCCACTGAGTTACATTGGAATAAAACTGGGGTAGCACAGTGGTGAATCAGGTCCCCAAATTTTGAATGGATTTGGAAAAACAAAATGGGATATATTCTGGCCATTAACAACATTTGAAGTTACCTAAATCACAATAAGGGTAATCGAATCTCATTTGTTAGGGCATATGTTGATCACCTGTCAGGGACCAGAAGGAATTCTTTGTTAATGTACAGCATAGCATAATTGGCTACTTGAATTATGGGGTCAGGAATTTGGGTTCCCTCAGCAGCACTGGATATTGTCCATTGCCAGAGGCAGAATACCAAATTTGATGCACCAATGGTCTGATCTGGGATGGCAAATCCTTCTTTGCCACGGGGAAAACAGATATTCCATAAAGAATGACATCATTGTTAATAGTATATGATTGACCGCACTTAAATCCAGCAGACCTGATTAACAACTTAAGTAGCCTGTTCAGTCAATGAGACTTGGTTAGCATTTGTTGTTATAGACCTAATCAGATAGACACAGAGACTTGAAATTTTGCAGCGGTCGAGAGATTCCATGTTGGTTAATTTGACGTTACCTGGGGAAGAATTTCACCAGGCCAACAAGTGCTCTAGCTCTATCTCATTATTTTTGCTCTGAAAACAATTGCTTTGGAATGTCTACATTGCAGCAGAAATGTAGTGTTTTAAAAGCAGGATGATGAGGATCAGTAGTAGTTTTAAGACATCTGAATATCAGAGAGCAAAAGTTTCACGTGGCCTGTTCCTTTACGTACAATTGTAACAAACCCCCTAGGATGCATTGTTACGAGGTTTGAACCCTGAATTTTCAGCACAGATTTCAACTACTTCAGCTACAAGACTACCTACATTTCATTTTCAAACTAGAGAAGAGAAAGTGAGGGAGAGAGTATGTGTGTGTGTGAGAGAGAGAGGAAGGAGTAGGAGAGGAAATCACAAAAAAATTCTTTCTAGGGATATTCCATCTGACAATCAGCAAATACTCAGTGGGGCGATTTCTCCTAGTGACTCTTCCCTTTTATTCCCTTGCTCCTCAGGCTATTCCATTCCCCATGCTCTGAATTAGAAATCTATCCTAGTATTTGTCCCTAAGGTCTTGTCTACATGGGGAAGATGTACCCATTATACTGATAGTTATACCAAAATAACCCCCTATGTGGACGCTTATTCACATACAAGAATGGCTTTGTTTGATTTACTTTAAAATTCTTCCCAAGTGAGATAAGCTAAACTGGAAAAGGTACTCAAAGTATTAAAAGCGTCCACACAGGCAGTTATACTGGAATAGCTATAGTTGTTTAAATTCATACATTAGATTATACTAAAAAAACCTTTCCTGTGCAAACAAGACCTAAATTACTTCCAAACGGGACAATTCCACTTCAAAAAGCAATACAAAATTAGTTCCTGCAATTCTTAAAGACAGTTCCTGTGAAGGGGTCACAAGGACAGATAGAAGCCTGTAGATTTTACATGCCTTTACTTGAAGAACTGAGCTTGCAAAAGTGGTTCATGGTCCTTTGTACTGTCTACCTTAAATCTCTGAAGTTGCTGACCCTTTACAGAACAGAATCACTCATGACCTTTAGCCCACAGGAATATGACTGTGCAATACCGATTGCTATCTCATAGCACTGCAGTTAAGTTCTGAAATACTGCCACCTAGTGACAATTCAGAGATGAAGCTCAATCAACTCGAATTCACAGATTTCACTGTGGGGGTTTTATTTGTTTTGGTTTTGTGTGTTTTGTATTTTTCTATTTTATTTTGATTCAGTTTGGGGATTTTTGTATTTACCTTATTCCACATGCCATGGCAGCCTCAGTCCTGCCTGTGACATCATCCTTGTCTCATCTTGTTGTTTATTGTTAGAAATCTCTTGCAGAACATTGTGAATGCCCAGAGCTATTTACAAATTGAGGACCACCTCATGCACTACCTTTAGAAGTATGATGGGGAGGAAAACAGGCTAAAAAGTCTTACATTGTATCAGTGGGAGAAGGAACAAGCCAATGGAGAATCCTCCCCTTTCCCTCCAAGTCTATAGAAACCTTTAGGTCAAACTCTGGAGAACTGAGGCTTTTCAGAGGCCCTGAGACAGTTGGCCAATGGGAGAGTTCTTCTCCAGAGCATCAGCCCCCTCCGGACTCATCTGGATTTCCCTATCAGAATTCTCTTATGCAGAATCCCATTCCACAAAATCAAACCTGCTTTGAAAGGCAAGTGTTGGCCCACGTATGGAGTGGGAGCAAGTTTCACAGGAGAGCTGGCATGGGAGACAGTAACCCAGGGGAGAAGTGCAGATGCAGTAGGATATGCTATTAATTCTTTGGCCTTCTGCATACATATCTAGAGCTAAAGGATTTTGCTGTGGATCCATAGAGTTCCATTATTTGGGAAGGTCACACACTGCAAACAAAACACCCCATCCCTATGGGCCCTGCCCCCGCTGCAGGGCAGAATGATTTGTAGAAACTCCACAAGCTGAAACACATGGCGTTTTCTGGTCCTTGAATAGTTTTCTCCTGCAAAAGGCATGAGTTGACTCATAAAATGCATTCCCACGCCCTAGAGTTCTAAGATGTCCACATTATTGAGGTTAGCAATTATAACATCAATAATGAGAAGTAGGTCAGTAGGTCAGGAAAGGAGGGATTCATTTCTATGCTGAAGTAGATTTTCATGTTGGAATCTGGAATAAAACACATTTGCTCAGTGTAGATTATGGTGTATTTTACAGGAATGCTCACATCAGTTCTGGCCAGAAAGAGAGGCTACGAGAGGCAATGGGCAGGTGACTCTTGTAATACTATGGAGAAATATAGGTCATTTCCTTGGCATGTTGTGCAAAAATCTGGGAGTGTGGGACCTATCCTGTGTGAGCTTGGGGAAGAGGGAGCAGAGACTCAAGAGTGCACCACAACAGGTGCAAAAAACGACATTGCGAGGGCACACGTACCAGCCTTCGGCTTGCACAAACACAGGGTATGAATGCTCCACAGGCTTGAGAGAGCCATTAAGGTGCCATCTGGAATAGGAGGCAGAGCTGGGTTTACTGCCTTCTTGGTAGGGCCCTACCAAATTCACGGAACATTTTGGTCAATTTCATGGTCATAGGATTTAAAAAATTGTAAGTTTCATGATTTCAGCTATTTAAATCTCAAATTTCATGGTACAACTGTAAGGGTCCTGAACCAAAACAGAGTTGTGGGGAGTCGCATGGTTACTGTAGGGAGGGTTGCGGTACTGCTAACCATACTTCTGCACTGCTGGTGGTGGTGGTGCCTTCAGAGCTGGGCAGCTGGAGAGCAGTGAGTGCTGGCCAGGAGCCCAACTTTGAAGGCAGAGTCACTGCCAGCAGCAGCGCAGAAGGATGGTATGGGATTGTTCGCCACCCTTAGTTCTACGCTGCTGCTGGTAGGATGCTGCCTTCAGAGCTGGGCACCTGGCCAACAGCCACTGCTCCTCAGCCAACCAGCTCTGAAGGCAGCACAGAAGTAAGGGTGGCAATACCACAAACTCCCTAAAATAACCTTGTGACCCCCCAACTTCCTTTTGGGTCAGGGCCCCCAATTTAAAAAACTCTGGTCTCCCCCATTAAATTAGTATAGGTTTAAAAGCACACAAAAGACCAGATTTCACAGTGGGAGACCAGATTTCATGGTCCATGACGTGTTTTTCATGGGCATGAATTTGTTAGGGCCCTAACTATTGGGCTTGGTGGGAAGCACACACTGAAAGGATAATGAATTTGCTGCATTCCCTGGGAGCTCCTGGAAATAATGTGTTTCTTGCAGCTCCCAGATTGTGCATCTTTTTAGAGGATGCAGTGTGTGTGTCCCACCTAGTCTGAAGTCTTCTTCCAGCTAATAATTTTGCCAGTGTTAATATTTACTGTTATATACTGCCTTCAATCCTAGATTTCAAAGTGTTTTAACAAAGAAAGTATCATTGATCCTATTTTACGGACAGAGAAACTGAGGCACATATATATTTCCAAGGTCACACAGCAGGTCAGTAACATAATCAGGAAGAGAACACAGGTCTCCTACCTGTCCTGTGTCCTACTCACTAGGACATGCTGCCTCATTTAAGACTCAGCCAAAATCAATTCCTGTCAGGGAAAAACTTCCTGTATATGTACCAACTATTTTTATTATAATCAGACACTTTTAAAAAATGATAACACCCTGTTTATCCATAATCCAACCCTTCTTTAACCAAAACATTTTAATATCTGAATCATGTTTGGTCCCCTTGAATTAAGCACTTACTCATTAACTCCCCTGATTGTCATAAGCCTTTTTTATCTGAATGCCATTGATGTTGCTGACACGGCTCTGTCTCTTTGGATAAATGAGGTTGCGCTGCAATCAGATGTCCTAAGCAAGATAAACCCTGCATGCTGTGCATGACTACATCTATTCATGTTTTCTCAAGTTTGCATTTTTTAAAAAAAAAATCATGAATATTCATGTTAAAGTTTAAAGGGCTGGCAAATCTCACAACATGAGGTTTTCTCTAATTACATACTCTGCCTGGTGCAGTGAACTAAATTTCCATATTTTTGTCTCTGTGTGTGCTTCATCTCTGAAAACTAAGTGGAAAACCTTTTATTGAACCCCAGTGCTTAGCTTTGCTGCACAATAGCACCACAGATCCTGACTCACTGAGGCTGTTTTCTGCCACTCTGGAGGCATAAAGCATCCTTAAAGTTGGATTAACCAGTTGCATGGGGAATCCCCAAGTGGCACAGAGTTGGCATAATATGAGCCTGATATACCCCTTCCTATCCCACCCTGCCAGAGCTGGTTATGTCAACTCTACAGTCACTGGGGATTCCCCCATGCCAGAGAAATGAACAGCTGGGTGGGGAGGCCAGTTTCAGCTTCTTTTTGCCACTGGAGTGCAACAAAAGGAGCAGAAAAGAGACTAGGATCTGGTTTGGAGTGTAGAGGCCTGTGACCAAAAATGTTTATGAAAATGCATAACCACATGTTGTTACTGTACTTGCATGAGCAAAAACGATAAAGCACATGTAAGCCAATAGCTAGATACCCAAATATCCATTTGAACTGAGGGAGCATTCAAGTTAGTGGATGGAGAATGAGTCAGAAACTGACTTGGAGGGAGAGGGAAAAGAAGAGGAAGGGAAGGAAGCAGTGCTATAGATCAGCTCAAGGGATCTGTGGAGGGGATAAAGAAGTATCTGCTTGGGTTGGGAGGAAGGAGGAAAGATAGAAGCCACAGAAAAGGGAGAAGAGAAAAATCTCAGATTATTTTAGAACAGTTCATCCTCTGAAGGTGAAGGAAGTCCTGCAATTCAGTCTCCAACTCTAGATGAGTCCTGGAATCCTCACAAACTCAGAACACACACATAAAGCCAAAGGCGTCTATTCAGAATTGCATTTAAAATCTCAAGAGACCCAAAGATTACAGACAATGAAATAAAGCTCTGCAGAGTGCACTGATGCTGAAAATCTATGGCTGCCAGCCACCTAGTAGCCATCTGTCCTCATCATAGAATACCAAAGAGGAGCGTCCAATGGACCTGCCCCCTTGCAATTTTGCCCACCTTTAGTCTCCCAGAAGCTGCAAATAGCAGCTGCACAGTGGCCAACTGGCAGTAATGACACAGCAGCAATATACTATCAGAGAGAGTGAAAGGGCATTTCCCAAGTGAGATCAGGACATGATGTTAACATTATTGCCCCCTTTGGAGAGGGACGAAGCCACCCCACTTATTTCATTTTAATACCTTAGGTTTCATTTAGATTCCATTCCCAAAGGTGAGCAGCCAATTTCCTTCTCCATGAATAATTCAGCCTGTCTATTGACTATTTCATGTTTTCGTCTGCAACTCCGTGTGACACAGTTCATTTCTGACAATATCTCCACATCAGGCAGGAAAATATTTTTTCCTTTACTTATTACACAATATTTGCTAATTCTTCAGCTTGAAGATCAAAGCACTTGGATTTGCTCCAGGAAAGGATTTTCTAGCCTGTGGCTGCATATCAACCACAGGTCTGGCAAGGTTTCAAGATTAAATGTTAGCATTGCTAGGGGAAGCTTTGCATATGTTATTGAACATTTCAGCACTGGAGGAAGAAAACAAAGCAACGATTCCAGTTTTCCAAACAAATCTAGGATTTGGGATTTTCAGTAAGACACAACCAATTCTCTTTTTAACTTTGTCAAAAACAAGATCGAAGGCACAAGGAAGCAAATGGGAAATGTGTTTTCTAAGAGCCCAGTCCTACTCCAATTAAAATAAATGAAAAGATGCCCAGTTCAAAATGCACAACCAGGGTTGGTTGGGTAAATGCCTCTATAGCTAAATAGAAGGCCAACGATGCAAAAAGAACATCTGGGTGACAGGCTTTCAGGTCAAAATTAGGGATGGGCCTGATCTGGACCTAAACTTCCCCCAAAATCAGGGTGTTTGGATCCAGAGATTCTATTTACTGCATTACCCAGGAAAAGATATCTACAAAGTTTGAATTCAGATCCAAATTTCCTCCAAGTTCAGTGATGTTTGAGTTTGGGATTTTTACTCAGGCCCATCTTTCTGGCAAATAAGAGGGCTGGCAAGAGAAAGGTTCTTTCCCATAATCTAGACACCTTTCCCTTGCCCTGCACATAAGAAAAAATAGATCACAAATGTGGACCAGAACCCAACCTCAGTGGCACAGCTTGTAACTGCAAATCTCCCCCATTGGGACTGGAATCTAGCCCTTTGGAGTTAAAAATAATTTAGATGAGCTGAGCAAAGAAAATAAAAAGGAAACACCCTCCTAACACCAGCTTGGTGCTAATGAAATCAAGAAGCTGTATTATTAAAAGTCATTGCTGCTCTCATTTTATTATAAAGTACCAGTTTACTTTATGTTCAGTATAGCTAAAAAATAAAAGCATTGTAACCCTATATTTCAGATGTTAACAAGGATATTATGGGGGAAACCTTGTTCTCAGAGTCCATCTCTGCTTCTACTAGGAGCATCATCAATGACATTCTGAAACCCCCATCGATACCTGTGTTGGAACTTATTTAAACCTTCATCTATCACCCAGACCAAACTTTAGCTCATCCCCCCACCCAGTTCATACAAGTTCAGATAAGGATCTGGTGGTTCATGCTTTAAAGCACAGAGCCGGGTGCTGTCAGACATGCAGCATGCTCCAGAACTTGTGCAGACCCAAGGGCAAAATTTGGCCCAGAGTACAGGAGCTGCATGTGCTCTGGGAGGAGAAAATAGACCTTCCAACTGCGCATCCCTGAAAGCCATAATAACAAGATAACATAATCTCCCTTCCTCCCCATAAAATAAAGCAATGAACAATTTTTACAACACTAACAAAGGCTGCTGTCTGCCAAGGTTGAGATTTAGCCAATGACTTGCACTCTGTTTACCCAATGTGGATAAATAAACTGATGTCAGAGTAAAGGTCAATGGCATATTTGTCCTAACCCTAAATTCCACAATAGTGTGTCAGGGTGCAGACATTACTTCATAACAACTAGCCCTGTTTTGTGTTTTAGAGATACTTGCCCCTATCAGCACTGATGTAAATACACCATCTTTTGATTTTTAAAGAGGTAAAGAACAAGTTTCAGGAGACCCTTCATCAAAATGTTGCCATGTTGTGGGAAAATGGCGGCCAACCAAAAGTAATATCTTATCAGGAACAAGTTTAAATATTCAGACAATAACATTTAAAAAAGGAAAAAGGTGGAGCCACGGGATGATGAAGAGGAAACATCAAACCCTGCAGACTGGTCACAAGTTTTTGCTGGGTTTCATCCAATTATGTGGGCCCAGCTCTTTGCCCCACAGAGTGTACCACAACGGAAAAGCCAGTTGGTCTTTTTGGTGTGAGGCAGTAGCGAACATGAGAATGGATGAGCAAACACCTAATGAAGTGGGTTCCAGCCCATGAAAGCTTATGCCCAAATAAATCTGTTAGTCTCTAAGGTGCCACAAGTACTCCTCATTCTTTTTATCAGAAAGGAAGTTTGGATTCCCTTGGAGAACTTCCTTAGTTAGGAAAATGGGTCAAATCCTGCTCTTAGCTACATGCATCTGAGTTCAGAGTAACTCCATTGGAGTCAATGGAATTATGCTTACTGATATAGACTGGTGTGACTGAGAGCAGATTGTAGTCCACTGGCTCTATATGAGACTGTATGAACGTTGCTGAGCATGCAAGCCAGAACACCACACCAATATACTCCTTCTGAGAGATACTTATCACTCTCCTTGGACATTGGGCATTTTTCTTCCAGATTTTAGAGTAATGTCTTGTTGATGAATCACATCCCTGAATGGAGGGCACAAATTATTATTATTATCTATTACTTATATCGTGACAGTGCCTTGAAGTCCTGACTGAGAGAGGAGCCGCACTGAACTATATAAAGTACATTACACCAATATGCACAACCAGGGCCCACCTTGCCCTGGGGGCATTCACTCACGGGGAGAAGGTAAATGATATTTTCACTGCAATTCTCTTTCAGGGATTCCACCTGAGATAAGATTTTAAACTGTAGTCTGGACATCTCTGCTGGAACTCTGCTGGCTGAGGATGATACCAGGGGATGCACTTATGACTGCATCTTCTGGCCACGCTTCCTCTTTAACCTTGCGCACCACCTACTTCCACAGCCCTCAGTGGAAAAATTATGTCTCTGCAACTCCCCACAGTGGACTTTTTGCCTCAGATGGCTTTGTGCCCAGGATTACATCACTAGAAGATGGGATAATCCAGGGCTGAGTCTATTGCAATGTGTTATCATGACATTTTAGACAACAGTGCTTTTCAGACAGCCTCTAACCTCCACTCATCCTTGGGAGCCAGGAACCGGGAGTATTAGGAAACCCTACTGTTGCATATGCAATTACAAAGACGTCTAGTACAATTTAACAAACACTATATATAAAAGAATTGTGGTTCTTATTATAGATGGGACAAAATCAGAAACTTGTATCCAAAGTCCTATGGATTTGTGACAGTTGAGATTCAAATCCCGTTGTGACAGCCCACATGTATGGCCTTGATTCAGAGCTATATTCAAAACAGAAGGGCTGTTTTCTGGGTTCATTGATACTGTGACTGAAATCTCCTCTGAGATTTTGGACCAATACTCAGAAAATAAGATCCACCTTTGACTTATCAATATATCAGAGATTAGCTCACATACAGACAGGATGAGTGATAGATTAATCTTCCTCTATATACTGTAGCTACAGTACCTAGGCATAAGGAGGTAGATTAAGGTTTACAACCCCATTTGAAAACTTCTTCCACACTCATCTTCACATATTCTCCCCTACACACAGAGCACTTTTTCTGAGCTGGTCTGCAAAACCACTACCCCACTCACTAAGGACTTCATCCTACTCCCACTATAGTCAATGGCTCCAGCCCATAAATCCCTCCTGAAGGCCTCTTTCTTCCATGATGCCTACAAGAAACTAGATAAGACACCTATTAGTTAATTTCATGTATTTATGCATGAAAGAATTGCACATATATGTGAAGAGAATGATACAAAAATCACTGGAACTGAGGTAGGAAACTACTGTGAGGGAAGATGAGTAGGCTGAATTGTGGGGGGAAGTTATAACGATGTGCCTTCTCATTCTCCTGATCACTTTTTCGTATGTTGTATACATTTCCCCTGCTTTGTCTGGGTGAGATCTTGATGCAAGAAAAAGAGGACATTCATTGTATGAATTATTCATTCAACTCTATTAAGGACATTTCAACCCTAACTCTCAGTTTTCCAGACCTTAATATTATTTTAATCATGCATTAGCAATGACATAGCTAACTGTGCTGGGATTTCCTTGAAAAACGCCCGATTTCCGGGGTATTATAGCTTGGTAAAGCAAAACCCTTCCACGTTGAAATGTGATATGTTCAGCCCAGGAAGGAGTTCTTTGCAGCATTTGGTAAAACAATAATCTAATCATGTAAAAATGTAAGTGCTGCCTCTGCTTGACTTGAATGCTGCTGGATGTTAATAATAATGGGTAAACAGTTCTAAAATATTTTGCACTAAAATAAACTGTATGATTTATTTTATACACAAAAAATAACTGAAATACAGAGCATGTTAAATGGAAGAGGCTATTTTGTGTCTCTTTTGTATTTCTGATGTTTAAATTTGCCTGAGACGAGAGAGAAATCGGCTCAATTTCCTGTTCCACCACAGGCTTCCCATGTTTGGCCATCGTGGTCATCCTTGGCCACCATGACAAGCAGCTGCTCAAACAGTTCCCTCTGCTGCTGGAGCTCCTACTCCCTAATCACTCTGTCACGGTTGATGTATTCCACCCCGCCCCCACTCCTTGCCCTCCCTCTGTATGTCCAGGAGCTGCTCCAACCTTTGTGGAAAATCCCTATGTATGTCCTACAGCGGGTTGTCCCTAGGCCTTTTCTTTATGGCCCCACTGGTTCAGGGTCCTCCTCGCCCAAACAAGCTTGGGTGGGTGCCTTGCTCCAACTGAGGTAGAAGGTCCTGCAAAGGCAACGGAAAATTATTTTTTCCAAGGGGGGAAATGTTTCTCCCTTTTAATATTCTGAATAACAGCAAGACCAAAACTTGAACCATTGGTCTCCTTGGTATGCCATTATTCCATCTCCCTACATTTTCCTGCTCCAAAACAGGCCCAGCCCAGCAAGACAATGGTAAATATTTCATATTTATTTTATTTTAAAACATTCAACAAACCAGATGTCCCCGAGAACCTTGGTGTCGCCTCTAGTCAGCAAGCAGCATGCTGGGATGGCATCTCCGTTCAGTCAGGCGCCCTTCAAGTGCTATGTAGAAATGGAGCATGCCATATGGAATGAGGGACCAGCTGCAATTCTGACCAGGTGCAATCGAGAGTAAAAAGAGGCATATGTTGCCAATACCTATATGCTGGCTGTGTGCAGAGACATTCCTACACTTAAGATGGCCCTTCCTGGGTTATGCAGGCCAGATATCTAAACTGATGATTGCTTGGCACCTATGTCCATAGCAAGGATCTGATCAGCTTGTGTCCAGGCACAAGGACAAGACAGGCATTTATCCAAGTGCCCAATTATGTGCACCAAGTGTACCTGATGAGGTGTAACACAGGTGTAAGATGCCCTTCAGGGAACACCTAAACAACTGTCCAACTTGAACTTCTACGCCACTGGTTAAAGGAAAGTGCTGTTGATACATCTACTCAGAAAACAATCTTAAGTATGCAACAGATTTGACATTTGCACTAAGCCCCCTTTACAGTACCAGAGTGGTGCAAAGGCACCTTAGCATAAAAAAGAATCAGACCTATATGGACTGTGAAAAGTGAGACCGTGACTACTTTGAATCGGGAGGAGGGTTGAGTTGTTGTGTTAGCAAAATGTGTTGCTGTGGAGCGTAAAGTAGTGATTCTCCTAATGGTTGGTAGGGGTAATTTTCCCCTTCTTGAGGGACTTTGCGGTACATGGTGGAAAAAATCATAGTTAAACGTCTACACCCTTATTTAATCCATTTGATAGGCATCAGTTTAGGCAAAATGGATCTAAAAGACTTCCTAGGTTCAGCTGACTTTCTAAGGATAGGGGAGTGAAGAAATCTATACTATCTACATAACTATTAAGGATTGCTAAGAATTGAAAGTGGTATAAAACTTAGTTTACACACTTTTTGGTGTAACTTATGCACTAAAAAATCATTCTTGAAAAAAATACTCTTGAAAGAAACAAAAGAATAATTTGATATGATATGTTGCCAATATAGCAGCAATATAGGATTCATTGTATTGTACGGTGTTGCTCATCTAATATGAACCCCAGTTCCCCAAATGGATCCACATGAGAAGACTCTCATACCACCACGGAGGAGTTTTAAAGATAGGAGCCATAAATGGCAGTTTTGAGTTATATGTTCTCTGACACAATTTCATTGAAAACCACGTCCAATTCATTATTATTCATTTTGAGGGCTTTTTTAAACTTAACAAACAATTTTATAAAGTTACTTGCTGTGAAAGGTTCAGCATTGGCAGTTCTAGAGACCACAGTCTCTAGTTACCTACAGAACAGAGAGAATGCTGCACAGATACCAGCAGTGCAAGCTTCTCTACACTGCTCTGCCAACGTATGAAAGGGAGAGAGAGAGAGCTATTCAGTATCTGCCACATTCAATCTTGTATGCAGTGTTGCTGCAGTGGAGTCGGTCCCACAATATTAGACAGACAAGGTGGGTGAGGTAATATCTTTTATTGGACCAAGTTCTGCTGGTGAGAGAGACAAACTTTCGAGCGTATTCTGATCTCTTCAGCAGACCCGAAGAACAGCTTTGTGGAAGCCTGAAAGTTTGTCACTCTCACCAACAGAAGTTGGTCCTATAAAAGATATTACCTCACCCACCTTGTCGCATTAAATCTTGGTCTTCCTGCTGAGCACCCCAACAAAAGAGCCAATGAGCGTTAACTGTGCTGTGTGAGTTTTGTGATGTGAACAGCCGAGAAGCTGGTTTAAGATCAAACACATTTTACATATGCCATCACTAGGGCCCTACCAAATTCACAGCTTTGAAAAATGCATCATGGACCATGAAATCAGACCTCCTCCATGAAATCTAGCTAATGGAAGAGAGGGGAGGGGAAGCGGGAGGAGTGGCAGTGTCCAAGTCAAGGGTCGGTATAAATTCACTTGAGAAAGCAAATTCCAAGTCAAGAATGACATTAAGGGCCAAATTTTTAAAGGTATTTGGGCATCTAGAGGTTCAGATAGGCAGTTAGTCAGTGCCTATCTGCCTCTTTAGGCACTTAAATACCTTTAAAAACATGGCCATAAATTCTGAACCTGTTTGAAAAGTTACACGTTAAGATTTTGATTTTATCTGGGATGATGAACTGTCAGCAGCAGGCCTTGAAACCCCAAAACAATTTGCCTCAAACTGAACATGAAAAACATAATCATTGCTTCCTAAGCACAAAGAAAATTACAATGAGATTAATTAGCATCATATGTAGTCAGTGTGGCTTGAAAGCTTCTCTCTCATTAACAGAAGTTGGTCCAATAAAAGATACTTCCTCACCCACTTTATCTTTCTAATATCCTGGGACCAAAACAGCTACAGTCACACTTCATACATTCAAATCAATAAATGCTCAGATAGTTGTGGAATGGAATCAAGACCATTACAACACATCTTTGAGGATATCTGTTCCAAAAACATGATCCAGCGGATCAGACTTCTGCCACATGACCTGGCTCAGAGTTCCTTAGGACAGAGGAAAGAGCTTCATGTTCCAGAGACTGAACCGGAGACTCTGAGTGTTCCCTAGTAATCTGTTAGGAAACCTTGTGTTTCAAGGATGTCATGATAAGAAACAGCAAGCACTTCAGCCATTTTCTACTGTTTAAAATGAGTAAATGCAGCTTGCTATGTCCCAATATTTCTACATGTCATGAGCAGAAGCATTAGTTAAGCAACACCAACAGGCTGTTTACAAATACATGCCGATGCTCCCACAAAGCTATACTCACCATAGCCACTGCATATATTTAAGTGGTCTTCATATTATGACACAAATTTTCTAAAGTGACTAGTAGTCATAGGTGCTTCTGTTTTTGGGTGCCCAGCCTGAGAGACCTTAAAGGATTTTTACGAAGAGGGTGCTTGTCACTTTTCTGATATTCAGGCCCTTTAATGTATCTCTGAGTGCGTGGCCAAAAATTTAAGCCACCCAAAATCACCAGTCACTTTTGAAAGCTGGACCTATACTCCATTTTCCTTGTGACCGTTTCTCTTATACTCTACATGTCTGTTTGTGTTACAGGGATTCTCTGCACATTTGTGCCCTATAAAACCCCATGACAAACAGTTTCATCACAACAAATAATGTAATAGGTTATAGAATGTTCTACGACACATAAAAAGATGGGGCCAGATCCTGGGCTGCATTAGGACAATTTTGCACCACTCTACTGGCACAAAACTACCCTGAAGCTAACTTATCCAACCACTGGGGCAATTTCTTCAGATGACACAGAGCCACTGCAGTGGCTTCTGTGCTCCCTCTCCTCTCTGCAGTTGGTGCAGAAGGCATGACTAGAGGAAAGGGAGTGTAACCAGAGTGTCCCTTTACCTTGATAAGCACAATCTACCATAATGGTTCCATGGCTGGTAATGAGCACCATATAAGAACCTTTGTGGAACAGAACGGCTCATGAGCTGTTCTCGCTTATTCCGGGAGAAGATCCCAGTGCAGATCTACTACATGACTGAAGGTGCTCAAAGGTAGATAAAAGTCATTCCTCTTTCTCAGCTGCATCAAACACCCTTTGCAAGCAGCCATGGATTTGGTACATGGTATGTAAGTGCCATATACTACCTTCAATCTTCAGACACAACTGCTGTTAGCTGTCAATGGGAACTGTGTGTATGTATCAATGGCAGCATGTGGTCTTCAGTGAGAGCTGACTGGGGGAAACACTGCAACAGTGTAGGCAGGAATTTTAAAAGGAACCTAAAGGAGTTGGGGCCCAGCTCCCAATGACATTCAGTGCTAGTAGGGTTGGGTGCCTAACTCCTTTAGGTTCCTTTGAACATTTCAGCCATAACTATACATGTATATTTAATTTGTACTCTTGTAATAACTGGTTCAGTGCCAGTTGAAGGCAATGGCTTCCATCTGCCATAGATTCCTGGTCCATGAGTACTTAAAATGGAAGGACAGAGGGAAAGTATCATGAGGGAGGGAGACTCCTTGTATCATTCTCCACATTCCCTGACCACCTAAGAGCTATAAGCAATATAGCTCAGAACTATCAAAGGAAGACACACACAGATTGATTTCAGTGCCTTTCACATGTGGCCTTTTAGTGCCACCTTCAGGTTAACCCGAGATTTGCTCTGTGTGCTTTCCTCTGAGCATCATTCCTTCCCTAGTCCCACTACATCCAAAACTAGTAGGAAGTCATGGAGCCTGAAGTAGATACAGATCTAAACAAAATCAGATCTGATCTTCAGATTTAATTTCAACTTTGTACCCTATAATGGGCAGAAGCAAAACATCAAGATCTGACCAACCCCAAACTTAGGGGGGGTTAAATTATATCCAAATTGGTACTTGCCCAATATTCAAGATATTTAGTTTTGGAATATTATAGAGAGGCTCCAGATGCAATCTCACATCTGAATCCAGATCCAGGGCTTGACTCAGAGGTTTTGATTCAGGGCCATATCCATTCAGAAGGCACCATACAATCACATTTCTGGTATACTGGTTAGTTGAAATTTGTTGTAATTGTAAATAACTATGGGTATAATTTCTAAATGGACCTCATGTATAACCTCTCATTTTGTGTCTGCAATTTTGCATCCATAATCAGTTGCAGGCATAAAATTTTGGTGAGGTTAATTGTGGGTATAAATGATAGGATTTAAATGTCTGTTGATCTGATGTGCTGGCACAACCTAACATTTGCATGTTTATCTGCTATCTCATTTGAGCCTGCATTTACTAGCAGGTGCAACCGGCTGCAGGCACAAAATCAGAGGGCATTTTTTTAATGGGCTCATTTTTAGCTGGCCTACAATTTCTCATTATCCCACTTGAGTTAGATGCTGGTGAAGTTAGTTTTGTGAAACTTTATCTGATGACTACTAAAAAATAATGGCTTGTAAAAGATACAGTAGCCTACATTTTCAAACAGCAGAGCTGTTAGCTATGTACTTCCCAGTTTATGTGAATCTTTTTTCTTGATTTCTAAATTTTACTTCCTGTTCTTATTTCATCTTAAAAGCAAAACTACTCAAATACTCAAATCCTAAGCAACTCAACTTTTCTTCATTGTTAGACTCATAGTCTTTAAGTTCAGAAGGGACCATTGTGATCTAATCTGACCTTCTGCACATTGCAGGCCACAGAACCTCATCCATCCACTCCTGTAATAGACCCACAATCTCTTGCTGAGTTACTGAAGTACTGAAATCATGGTTTAAAGACTTGAAGATACACAGAATTCGCCATTTACACTACTTTAAACCTGAAAATGACCCATGCCTCATGCTGCAGAGGAAGGTGAAAAACCCTCAGGGTCTCCGCCACTTTGACCCCGGAGAAAATTCCTTCCCAGTCTCAGATATGGTAATCAGACCCTGCACATGTGGGCAGGACCCATCAGGCAGATACCTGGGAAAGAATTCTCTGTAGTAACTCAGAGCCCTCCTGTCTCTTTGCCTTCATCAAAACCACCTCCACTTACCCTCCTTCCGTTCAGTAATAATATTCAGCACTTTATATGGAGTTTTACATTTTTTAATCACTTTATTATCATAAACACGTAAGTAACCTTTTGGGGCCATTAGCCACTACTATTTCTCTACCAATCATTAATCTCTGCATTGTCACACTCTCCTAGCAAGCTATACATAATTAAAGAAGCAAAGACAAGAAAGGTCAAATGTGACTAATTGCTATTTTAGTGAAAATGCCACTGCTGCACCTCTGTGCTCTGATACTGGTGTAAAACCACACATTTCTAACCAAGTGAATTCTTTCTCCTTCCGGTTTGATGGACATTGTAACCTTTTACTTTTTTGGGGGAAAAAAAGAAATCAGTAGCATCTATATGAGGGATTCACTGACCCTGGCCCTTTCACCCAACCTTTCCCTCACGCTGCAGTACAGTTGGCTCATGTGAAGCTCTAGTCTATGGCACACAGACAAGCAGACCTCTGTGAGAGCTTCCTGACTCCTGCTCCAGCACAGCAGAACCACACCAGGGGACTTCTTAAACATTGCATTTTAGACCCTCTTAAATAGTGTGTATCATGGCTAAGGCTATATTTTAGTCATGGGTATTTTTAGTAAATGTCACAGACAGGTTGCAGGCAGTAAACAAATATATGCAGCCTGAGACCTGTCCATGACTTTTACTAAAAATACGCTCAACTAAAACTTGGGGGAGGGCGCTGCCCGAGGGCACTGTGGGTGCTGGGAGAGGGCAGTTTGGGTGCTAGGGTGGGCAGGTGGTGGGGCATGGCCCGGTACCCCTGCAGGGGCAGGGTTGGCGGGGCCATCAGGCTCCTTACCTGGCTCTGCACCTTCCCCTCTCACCCCCCGCAGCAGCAGCAGAGTTTGAGTATGGGTGGGGGCAGGGCGTTGGGACATGGGATGTAAGGCAAGCTCTCGGTGGTGCTTACCAGGGGGGCTCCCCACAAGCAGCAACACCCCCCTTGCTCAGCTCCTAGGCGAAGGTGAGGCCAGGCAGCTCAGCGCACCGCCTCTGCAGCTTGCATTGGCTGGGAACAACAGACAATGGGAGCTGTGAGAGCAGTGCTTGCAGGCAGAGGCAATGCAGAGAGCTGCCTGGCCACACCTCCATTTAGGAACTGAGTGAGAGGGATGTTGCCGCTTCTGGGGAGCCCAAGGGAAAGCACCGCTGCATGGGGGGAGAGATGTGCAAAGCTTTTTATGTACTCTAACAAATACAGGACAACTTCTAATAACATGGGGGATATTTAATAAGTTTGAGTAATTGAGGTTTTTAGGTAATCAAAGGAATTTTCAATTTAATTAAATGATGTCATGGGATATGACCCTGTTTTAGATAACAGAGATTATTAATGTTTCGCTAATCAGAGTTTCACCCTATTAAGAATTGGCTCCATTTCTTTATATATGTAAATTGTTTAAATCTCAGCACAAAAACATTACATTTTTCTAAAGCTAATTAAATACCGTGATTAAAATACCACTGGCCTCTACAAAATGGTGAATCTGGGGGGATTTTCACGAGCAAAGGGGTAATTATCCCACTCTTCGCATATTCAAAACTCCCATGCATTCCAGGATCAGGCTTTTATTCCTAACTGCCCAACAAAGCAAAATCTACTGACTGGTATCATGTACACCCACAAACATTACTTGAATCAGTAATGAATAATTATCTATTTCCAAGCCCAATCTTAAAATTCTACTTTTTCTCTCTTTTGGAAAAGTCCTACAGAATTTAAAAGAGATGAAAGCAGTAAGATTCTTTGGAAATGTAATAGATTTCTATAGAAGTTGCTCTAAAAATATGGATCCTTTCCACAAGTGGTTTTTAAATTATCATATACAAACCAAGAGTACAATTGTCTATTGAACTGTATATAAATTTTTAAAATATCTTTAGAAAAGTTATCACTTCCTATTAAATTAGATAGGATTATTGTAAGATTGAGTTCTATACAGCTTTTTCATAAGGACTACCTCATACGTTACTGCTATCTTTCAGCCATTACTGAAGACTTATTTCTAAAGCATACTTTTCTAATTTGAACATTTGCATTATTATTCATGTCCCTCTCCACTGTTGCCTATTCATGGCAACCTGCTTTTCCATCTAGGCCTGAAGCACCTTCTCCAGGTGGTTAGACAAAAGGGTCACACAATTTATCAACCACCAGGGGACGCTACTGACAATGGAAAGAGTATACTAATGTTGACTCATTAAAAGGAAATGCAATTTAAAACTCAAACTCCTGTATATGTATGTGAGATTATATATATATATATATATAAAAACAACTTACTAGAAGTAACACTTAAGATTACAATACCTGAATGGAAATGGAGGAAAAAATTATTTGACTTTTTCCCCCTAGTTTGTTTACTTTGTGCATTTTAAGTGTGTGTAATCAGTTTTGCTGCTTTACCCTATATAATCAGTTCACTATTCAGACAGTTTCTTCTATTGTTTGTGTTTTAAAATGACAAAAATAGATGTCCTATCTGAAACTACTCAATGTACTGAAATTTACCAAATTTCAATCAGATGGTGCCTCTTTAAAACCCTTATCATCAATATTTATGAATGCACCATATAACTCAGCATAATAATATTATATTAAAACTATCACAGCCCACTGAAACAACGGTTTAAAAACAAAAGGCACTGACTTACAGAATCTAGACCTTATTAGCTGATTCACAAAAATGACACCATGTACCAGAGCATAGCAAAAAGCCATGTAAATAAACCAAGCAACTTTCAGACCTCAGTATTCAAATTTATTAATAAAGTTTCAGTCTGCAACGTGGACAAAATATCATTTCTGAATACCACTGAAGTCAATGGGGCTGGCAAATGCAGATGTTCACCACTCTGGAGCTTGTTGCAGGACTACGGCACTAGACCATACACTGTCGGCGCCAGTTTCCAACTTCCCCTGAGGGTGTTCACCTCCCCGCTCTGCCCCTGGCCTTTCCCCCACTCCACCTCTTCCCCTAATTTTTTTAGTGGAGTAGGTGCCTGTGAGATCATATCTATTACTACAATTACTTGTCTTTTCATTGATACTTCTTCCCTCATTTCCAGTAGGCTACTGGACAGCCACCAGATAGTAATAACTTCCATTCATTACTGAGTGGTGCTGAATTTGAGCCAGCCACCTAGAAGTGAAAGGCTATAGCACCTGTAATCAAACTCTGAGCCACCCTGTCTCCTGCATTTATGTTAATTACCATATAATTTTTGTAGACTTTGGAAGATGTAATATAATATAAAAATTACCTTTAAATACATTTAAAAATACAATGCTGTAGTTTAGGAACACAGGAATTGCCATATTGGATAAGACACCAAGATTCATCTTGTCTCCGACAATGGCCAGTACCAGATGCTTCAGAGCAAAGTGTAAGAACCCCATAATGGGCACATATGAAATAATCTGCCTCCCACAGAGGTCTCCTCCCCGTCCCTAATAGTTAGGGAACAGCTCAATCCCTGAAGCACAAGATTTAATATCCCCTCTAACATTTTTGTTGTACATTAAATCAGTTTGTAAACATGTAGCAAGATTTTTACCATTTAAATGTCCTGAACTAGATTATTCCATAATTTGAGCTCTCATCAGAGATCACCAACCTTTCTTATGTGATTTTAGCCATTCACTCCAGTGCTGGTTTGAGGTACAAACTTGAAATTTGCTCCTGCACACTTGTGTCTGATTTCTGGGGAGGGAGAAGAGACGGATGATCCAGGATCATCAAGAACTCACAAATCAAACCATTTACAAAAATCATCACAATCCCCTGGGTGTGGGGGCCAGGTTGAATACAAAGCCTTTGATGTGGAGACCTGAATGTCCTTTGAGGTCAGCAGCTCTAGGAGTCAGACAAACCTGAAGATACTCATTTGGTCACAGGCAGCCCCAAGCCCCCACGGGTGGGTTGCTGTCCACTAGGATCTCAGGGTCTTGGTAGCCAGCCTGGCCTTAGGCCGGGTAAAGAGGCACAGCTAGCCCCGATGCCGCCCCGGCACCTCAGGGCCCACGAGCCACCCGCCGCCATCCCACTGCTGCCTACCCAGGCGGCGGCGCAGGCCAGCGCACGAGAAGCTGCGCTGCGGACGGAGGGGTCCCACCTATCGCGCACCGGGGCTGACGAACTGACGGCACCCACCCTCCTCACGGGCCTCCCTGACCGTTACTAGCCCAGGCCAGCACCAACCGCCCCTTGCCCCTCCCTCGCGCCCTCCGTCACCTGCCCGCGCAAGGGTAGCCACGCCCACATCACCTGCTTAGCTCTCCCCGTGTCTCTTGCCAACGGCCTCCGCGGTTAGTTCTAACGCCGCGCACGTGCGCTTTGTTTTGGTGAGAGCCGTTGGGGGTGGGCAAGAGGGCGGAGAAGATCAGGTAATGCGCATGTGTGGAGAAGAGACCACGCCCCGAGAGGTTGGGGGTGAAGAGCTGTGTGCGCACACACGCATGCGCAGAAGTGCACATTCCGAGCTAGTTGCTGAGGTAGCTTCTCGGGTCGGGGGGTTTGTAGCGGCGGCCGCTGTTGGGACTCGCCCTCTACCACCACCCCCCCCCCCGCCGCCCTTTGTAGCTGGTGTCCCGAGGCGCCCCAGCCCCTCGCTCAGCACCAGCCGAAGGCGCGACGCGTCCAAAATGTCGCAGACAGCCATGTCCGAGACCTACGGTAGGAGCCGGGGCCGGGAGGGGAGCCGGGGCCGGGAGGGGGGCGCGGCGCTGGCCGGGTGGCTCCGCACTTGCGGGCGGGCGGGGTCCGAGGGGTTCAAGTTCCTCTCTCTGCTCTCCAGTGTGGGGCGCCGGGCCCACTTGTGGCTGGCCCGCGGGCGCTGCCTGCGCCCTGTGCGGCGGTTCGGCCTGGGGGAGGGAGGGGCGTGGGGGGCTCAGCTCCCCGGTGGGGCCGGGCTAGGCCGGGCCAGGCCAGGCCAGGGCGTGTCAGTGGCTGCCGGCGCTGCGGGGCGGCTCTGGGAGCGCGGATGCCTCAGGGGCCGTCGGTTCCCGGGGCCCAGCGTGCGGGATGCAGCAGAGGCAGCTGCTTCTCCGGCCGCAGCGCAGCGCGGGTGCCTCGGGGCATTATCGTCGCGGGGGTGAGATTTGCGTCCTTCCGAATGACCGAGAGTTGGCCACGCGGGAGACAGGACGGGAAACGTGATGGAGCCACGTTCTGACCGAGTTTGGCAGAGCCTTTGAGGTCCTGGACCGGCAGCAGCCGTTTGGCTCATTTGTGAAACAAGCAAACCAATGCATTACTTGTGTGTTCAGCTTCCTGGATTTCACTAGGGTCCTTCCCTTTGGTGCTCAGTACAAGCAGTCTGAAATGAGAGTGGCTGGTTTAATGTGGTTTTCCAGTGTTGGGAACTGGTGATTCATTTGACTTGATGAAATTCAGGCCTTGGATCTTAAGTAGACACTTGAGACTGTTGTATTTTTAAACGGATTCAGGAGGAACATCAGAAATCCGTTGTTTTAGCAGGAGGTGATTGTTACTTTGATGGTAGTGCTCAGAGGTTCTCATTATGATTAGAGTCTTGTTGTGCTAGATCAGGTCTTTCTATAAGTTTGTATGGATCCTATCTCCAAAATGCTTAAAATCAAAGATAAAATAGGGAAGTATAGCAAACCATAGGAGGGAATGGGAAAAGAGAACAAGAGAACAGTGATATCTTGTCTGTGTAAGCACATGTTAGAGAACAAAGTTAAGGCAATTAAGGAGCCTCTGCACAGCATGGCACCATCTTGTTGCCACCTGGTCTGGCTCACCATTGTAGCTGAGGGTGGTAGGGCTCTCCTCCTGTCTTAGAGAGGGGAAAGCACAGTTCAAAGTTGTCCTGTTAAGTTGAGGATGCCTTCAAAACATCATTGTAAGGGTAAGTACAGTAACACATTTACCTGAGGTTCCTTCCTCTGCATTGGACTTGCCTGTGCTTGACTGCTGGGACTGCAGTGGAGTCTCAAACAGGTCCTGGCTCATGGCATAGCTGGACTCACTAGTTGTATGTTGTTCAATCCTTCTACTCATCCACATTGTTCACACCAGGGACCTATGGCTTGGTATCTTCAGACATATCCATGGGGGTGTACAGGGTAATGGTGGGGTCTTTGCCAAATATGGCATACTGTTCTTTGTAAAATCAGCAGATTTCGCACTAGACTGATATGCCTGAAGCAGTTCCTGCTGCTGGTTCCTGTCATACCCCTTCTCTTGCAAACCTCCTCTTCATCTCTCCCTCCCATCCCCTTGTAATCTGTAGATGTCTCTTTTTCTAACACTGGTCCATAGGTGTGCTTGCACAGCCTCTTCTCACAGGCCCAGTAGGTTCAGTATTTCATGTCTTCTCGAAGCTGGAGTGCGTGCCTAGTATGTAGCTAGCATGATCAGCTGGGCAGTGGCATAGCAGCTTCCATGTATGTAAGTGTGCTCACCAAGCTGGACAGTCAGGAAAAGGTATTTTAGGACTTCTGGTCTTTGTGACCTGTGGGCAGTGGAGTTCCCAGTAGTGACCAGAACGGTCACTGTCAGGTGTTGTGACAGCTGCTGGAGGATAGTGATTATTGATATAAGTAACATCTACACTTGCTTTTCGACCTCAGTACATTGACTGTGGCTCAACACCGGATGGGGAGGTGATGTAGCCTATAACAAGATACATATATTAGTGGGAGACAAATTTAAGATTAGACTTATGCACAACTAAGTCATTACAAGGCAGCGTTTGTCAACCTAACTTTGTCAGGTAGGCCAGGCCTGTGTATACTGACTTGGCTGGCCAAAGTGGTTGAAATAAAAAACTATTCTAGATACTGCAACCTCTGCTTCACAGTGTTTTGATGCAACACTGCTGTGAGAAATATGGCAGCAGTGCAGGAGACCCCTTAAAGCAGTGGTCTTCAGAGTGGGGTGTGCGAGACTCCCCATGGGGGGGCTGTGGTGTCCTGGCGCCACCGCAGGATCAGCCCCAGGAGACCGCGGAAATCGGAAGCAGTCTATTTTTGTCCCACTGAAATGCCACTGAAAGCAGAAGCTTTCTATTCAGAGGCATTTCGTCAGACATACCCTTGGGCCACAAGTGGACGCGAGACAGCAGAAAGGGGCCGCCGCCGTAAAACTTTAAATCAGTGCTCTTCAAAGTACAAAGACATCGGGACTTGGGTCTGGATTCCTTCTTCCACAGATATGCGCAATGCTTTTTGCACTAAAACAGGACTCTAGGGAAAGCACATCTTCATAACCATATAGATGAAAGATCAGGAGGATGGAGTCCTTTGGACAGTCTCATTTGGGAATGCTGACCTCTGCATTCACAGCTAATACTTGCTTTTGGTATCTTTTGTTTACCTGTATTAATGTCCATCTTTTTATCAGTCTGTTACTAGTTTATGAACTAGCCACACCTCTTTGTCTTAAGTCATATATACCAAGTACACTAATTCTACCTGAGTTGATGATGATCCATAGCAAATAAGCTTGCTTTGCAAGCATCTCATGGACTTTCTAGTCTGGTATAATATAAAGCAAATACCTGACCAGAAGTGGAATTAGGAGAACTACCTTTCACAAGTACTTTTGGCTGCCAACAAAACACATAGTATTACATTTGGGGTACTATGAATTTTTGTGGCTGCAGTGCTTGCTTTGGAACTCTGCTTGTCACAAGTCAGTCTACAGAATACAGGATTTAATTTTAAAAAAATCTTAAAGGAATCTTAAAATACTAAACAAAGCAGTGTTTTTCTGAGTCTGTAGATAGCTCTTAAAACTGATGTTTCAGGCTATTAGAGAGAGTGGGTGAGGTACTATCTCTTATTGGACCAACTACTATTGGAAAGAGAGACAAACTTTTTGAGAGACACACGACCTTTCTTTGAGCTCAAAAACTTGTCTGTCTCCTCAACAGAGGTTGGTCCTACCGCACCTTCCTTGTCTCTCTGATATCCGGGGACTGACACAACTACTACTTAAACTGCATACAACAGTTAACTATATCATTGCTGATTGTTTTAACAGACATCCAGCTAACATGTCTAATGATCCCAAACTGGTTCTCATGCTTCCTGAGGCTTCAAAAGTTCTGTTACCTGTCTAGCTGTCAAACCTTGAGATTCTCCTTGATCACTTGAAATGAAAGTTATGCATTGTTGGTACAAAGGTCTGTGACACAGAAGAATGAAAATATGGGGGATAGCATCATCTGAATTTTCTATTAAAATAGCACAAAGTGTACTGTACTGACTATTTTTGTTATCAAAAACTCAGTTTTTAATGAAGTTGCTCTACAATTTAGTTTCAACAGTGCCACAACAGAGTGCCTTTCTGCAGGTTCTATATCTAGCTTACCATGATATATACAAGGCCTTGGTTATAGTTTGGTATTGCTTAGCTTGAGATCTTCATTATTATGCTGTATTTTGATTTGAAATAAATAGTATGCTGCAGGCAGTCCCATGTATGATGCTATTGGATTCACTCTTGGAAAGAGCTAGGTCCATTGAAAAGTGCCCATATTATCTCAAGAAACACCCCTGGTTGTGTTCTGCAAATTTAAAGCACAGGAGGAATCACAATGTTTTTGTTCTTATGTATTCAGGAAGGTCCATGTGTTGTCATCACAGGCTGGAGCTGTTATACTTCTGAGCCTTTGAAATGTCAGTTAAACTAGTGTCAACAGTATTCTATTACAGAAACTCTCAAATGAACCAAGTGTTGTAGAGCATAAGAAAAAACTGCCCTAGCCTCTACAAAGTACCCACATTATGGTTAAATCAATGTTCCACGGTACCTGAAAACATTCAGGACTAGTCTCCACTACAAAGGCTTTGCCAAAACTGCTGTGCTGGAAAAGCTTTATTGACAGACTTCTCTAGTGGAGACTCATACCAACAAAAGAAGTGTTGTTGGTATAGTTAATCCAACTCCCTGAATGACATAAGGTACACTAGCAAACGAGTTATTTTGCCAATTTACTGACATCTACATGGGCCATGTGACTGGCAGAGATGTGATTTCCCACCCCCAAACTGACATAGCTTGCCAACACAACTCTGCAGTTGTGTGCAGTAGAAGTGATCCCACATTTTTCAGTTTGGTTCTTGGACTCTACCTACTGCAAATAAGGACTTGTACTGAGATGTTCTCCTCTTCTTCCACTTAACTTTGCAGCTGATAGAATTTTGGAAAATGGAAGCTAGCTGTTTTGCTAAGGAGGTGGGGTTAGCTCTTCTCAAAAAGTCAGAGCACTTGCAGTAACCTTGATGATTCACATGTAGGTAACCGATCCAGTAGAACTTGAAATAATCTAAAGACCATTTTAGAAGCAGTCTAGATTTATAGTAATATCCAGTGTATTGCCAAGATTGATTATGCAGTGTTGCTTCTGTCACTAGGTAAAAATGTATGGACCTTACCAAGAGATGCTTGAATTTGCAGTAATAGATTGGAACACTAATTTGCAGGTGATCTGCTGTTAGAAATGGAAAAATATTTTAATGGTATCAAGAATCAAGTATTCTGATTTCCATCTCATATGAAATTGTACCTAATACCACTTTTACAAAAACAGTGGTTTTGTTTAGAAAAATCTGGATGCAAACAGCTAATGCAAGATAATGAATTTCTTAATCAAGTTTTTGTCACTAGATTGAAAACTTACACTGAAAATGTATTCATGGTTAAACACAGGGCAAGTGGAGGTTTTCAAGGGAACCTAAGGGACTTAGGTACCCAAATTCCATTGAAAATAAATTGGAGTTGGATACCTCACTTCCTCAAGTGCTTTGAAAATCCCATCCTGTTTACCAACAGGATTTTAGGTAACAAACAAAAGGCTGGATGCTGTAGTGAGTCAAAGATTTGAAGGGAAGGGGTTGGAAGTCAGTGACTTGAAAAGTGATTAAGAAATAGTTCACTGAAGTGCCAGAAGTGGCTTAATTTATAAAGAGATGTGAAGACAGTGATCCTGGAATATATAACTTTTTTTTAAGCCTATACATGTATAGCAAAACTTGTTTCAGATATAGAAAATATTACAGTAGAATATGGAGTTAGGTAATTAATACACACTTAATTTTGTTCTCATTAATCCAAGCATAACAGTACAACTCAAGAGTTTTGCACATGGATTGATGATAGAAATGCCTTATCACACTAACTATCTCTAGAACATCAAGCTGTGGCGAAGTATGAGAAGAGTTTCTGGAGGTGGTAGTGCCCAGTAATGCGTTGCTTTTTGTTTTAAGTGAAGTATGTCTGTTTTTAAACAGAGTTTCTTAATGTATCTCTGTAGTAGGTGTTATAATACTAAACTTATTTATTCCTTACAAATGGCTTATGTATCTTGAATCCAGCAGTTTATTGATTTGTAATATGCTTATGCCACAGGTTTGTGTTTTTTTTCCTGAACTCTAACAACCACTTTGTATATGAGTAATCGTTAATGGCGTTTTAATTTGTTCAGCATCATGATTAATTTCTTGTTAGTTCTTGATACTGCAAATAGCAATGCTTCATTTTCTCTTGACTGTTTTAAGTTTGACTTTTTCTGTGTTCTCTTGATGTAAGAACTGTTACGTGAAGTGGATCAGTTTTCATGTGTTTAAAATAAATCACTTCTTGTGCTCATAACAGCCAAGAGGCATGGCAATGTTATTACTTCTATGTAATAGCACTTCTACATTATATGATAGGAATCAATTCCTAGGACTTTCAGTATGACTTTACAGAAACATCTTTGTGTATAAGAACTGTGTGTAATGTCTGAGCAACTTGAAATTACTTAAGGCTCTCATGGTGAGAAGTGGGGATACTGTGAAAAACAAAACATACCCTTTTGGAATACTAAAAGGCCACCTGTCATATTATGCCTTTTGTTTTTTGTCTTTAAATTGCCCTTTTAATTCAACTTCTCTGCTTTTTAGTTATCTATCCCTATAGCTCCATAAACCTAGTGCTGTAACTCTCTCTTTTAACCACTTTATTGATACCTTATTCCTTATCTTTATGGCCATTTTCCTAAATTTCCAATTTGTTCCTCCTCTTTAGCAGCTAGTGGCAGCTGGCTGACTAAAGACTTGTTTTCTTCTTACCCCTATTTACTTGGTCTGCTGGCAAAAAGCAGATACTAAAGCAGTAGTAAATGTCTCAAAGTTGGCTCTCTTCACTTACATATTTGCACATAGGTCTTTTTTTGTTTTTGTTCTTCAGATTTCCTGTTTAAATTCTTGGTTATTGGAAATGCTGGAACTGGCAAGTCCTGTTTGCTTCATCAGTTTATTGAGAAGAAATGTAAGTATTTATGTCTGTGCATAGTGACGTGTCTGGTGTTTCACCATACTGTGGTTTTAAAGCTCTATCCACATTATCATTCATTTTTTGCTAGCCACAACATTATTTAAAAGTATTTTGTACTAGCAACATTTCTTTAACCAGTGTAGAAGGGTTTTTGTCTGGGAACTGTGTTCAGAATCATGTTCTAAAACTGTGCTGTAGACTACAGAGGGAAATTTATACATACTATGATGCTCAGTAAGAATTCTTGTCCACACTGTCCAGGTAAACCATACTAGGGCATACTAGAGAGTGTTTAAGGAAAGTAAGCTAACATGTTTCTGATGCCAGAGTGGACTGGGCCAATACTTTAGTTAGAGTACACCTCTGTCTATTCTATACTTTGGCAAAAAAAATGCTTTAATAGAGAATTAACATTGCTTGGTGGCATGTCATTCTATTACAGAACATTGAGTTGATCAACTCAGAGTTCAGAAAAACGGAGTTAAAGGTTTGCCCATGCAACTTTAACTCCTCTTCTCTCTTTCAGCAATGCTCCCATACACCCCCTTAACACACACACCTTTATTTTGACAACTCCACAGTTGCTGAGCTTTTTACTTTTAATGGCACTTTCACTGTTTATACTCTTACCTTCACAATAACTATATATTGAAATGTTTGAGTTACATAAAAACATCTAACCGTAAGCCTGAAATGTTTTCAAAATAAACACTAAATCTGTTTTTCTTTCTATCTTAGTCAAAGATGACTCAAATCATACTATAGGAGTGGAATTTGGATCAAAGATAATAAATGTAGGGGGTAAATATGTAAAATTACAGATATGGGACACAGCAGGACAAGAGAGATTCAGGTATCTTTTTCATTTACTTTATTAAAGAATATTTAATACTAAACTGGAGATGTAGATATTATGGACCAAATTCAGTCCTGGTGTAAATGAGTGCAGTTAATGTCTGAGTCATTGGGAGTTGTATCTGCTTATGTCATGGCTAACTCTACACAAGCTGAGGATCTGGCTCGGTGGAACTAACTGGTATAGCTCCATTGACTTGAGTAGAATGATGCTGACTTGCATCAGCTGAGGTTCTGGCCTTCTGTTTTTCATATAGTGAAACACCACTCATGTGGTTGGTTGTGTAGTGTAAGTTTATATAATGGTTAAGGTATGTGAATAGAATAATATATGCCTTAAGTTTGCTAACCAAATTCAAATATGTTATCAAATTTTGAGTACTTGGATTTCTGTGGAAAACTTCTGGATGGAACAAGGAAGTGCCAAGAAACTATATGCCAATCAAAATATACAAGAGAATAAATCCCAATATCAAGGTAGTCCATTACAAAAATAGTCCTAGTACATTTGTAAACTACATTCATAGTCTACCAAATACACTTCTAGAGTTCAGAACCTGGGATTACATTGCAAACAGTGTAGACGTACCCAATAAGAGCCTCTGCGGGGGAGGTTTTCCTAAGGTCACAAAAGACAGATCAAATAATAGGAGAAGTGAATTTCAAAGCTGAAGGCTCCTGAGAATGTCTGCTGTTGGGCATTTCCTGTTTAAACTAGAGGACTGTTCATGCACCTCAGATGATCACAATTGCATAAGGGATCATAATTGTGTAACTTAAAATTCCCTTTCAGGTCTGTAACAAGAAGTTACTACAGAGGTGCAGCAGGTGCTTTGCTTGTCTATGACATTACCAGGTAACACAAATTAACCATTTCTGGCTTTTTCTTTCTTTCTTGAGTCTAATTTGTTTGATACTAATAGTATTAATGGTTCAAAATGTTTTTCTTTAAAATCAATACCTGGGGGCTTATCAGTTGGAAGTGACAGAGGAGGAAAGAGAGCTGGTTGGTTGGTCAGTCACAGGATGCTTTATATGATGTGGCTATGGGGAAAAAAAGGCAAATGTGCTCCTAAGGTGTATCAGATAAGGCATTTCCAGTAGAGAGAGAAGTATTAATGCCATTGTACAAGGCATTGCTAACTGGAATACTGTGTACAGTTCTGGTCACCGATGTTCCAGTAAAATGAATTCAGCTGGAATGGGTATGGAGAAGATCTAGTAGGATGATCAGGATCTAAACAGTGAAGTTCCACTCTGATCTAAAGCAGCATCAGTATAAGGTAGAAACAGTGTAACAATCTGACACTAATTTACCAAGGTCAGGGTGTCACAAGTTAAAAGCAGAATTTAGCCTCTTCACCGAGGAAGCAAATTCTTTTCTGGAAACCCAGCTTATCTGTGTGCTGGCATGGCAGTTCCCCTCTCAAGAAAGTGAGGTTGGCTGGATCCCCTCAGATTTGGAAGCTACAGCTCTAGATGTAGTACTGGGAATTATTATTTCTGTTTATGGTTCTGTCTTAATTTATTTTAGGGTTCATTGAGATTTCTTATCTGGTAGTAAAACCTAGTTCACAACAATGGTTAATCAGATAGCTATGTTAACATTTATATGCACTAACTTTTCAGGATCAACTGTCTTCTCTCTCTGACATTCTGTAACCAAATTCTTAGAGTACCAGTCTGATCAGACTGCAACTGACTTTTATATATCCTTGAAAATTCTTTAGAGGTGGTGTTCTTGCTTAATATGGCAATAGGTGCTGTAAAAAAAACAAAACAAAAACAACCGAAGCTAGATAGCTACTCAAAATGTTTAGCTACAGGAATTTTATATAACCATAGACATGAGAACTGTACAGATTGTTTCATAGGTATGTCATTTACTTCACTAGCAGTTTACTGGTGTATAAATCAGTTCACCAAAAAAACTACTTCTAGTCTAGCACAGGAGCTTTAAACTTCATTCCAAAGTGAGCTCTAATTGCTGAATTATAAACCCCAGTAAAAACTTCCACAAAAATGAATGCTGATAGATTGTGGTGTACACTACAAAGAGGTTACTTAAAGCAGTAACTTTGTGTGCAAGATATGAACAAATTAAAGTTAGAACAAGGTATACCACTTCTTATTTCACCAGCAGTATCCACAAGGAAGGATATACTGCTAAGTACCCATCATTTAAGCAAGCACCATACCCTGAAAAGTGATATGAAATAGAACCTAGAATGAACTGTTGGCCAGGTTATTGTATACCTCCCTGGGCTATATGTTCTTCGTGTCATCCTTGTGGGCATTACCCTGGCACTCAGCAGTCTCACTATATGAAGAAACCAAGGGAGATCTCGTATTGGCTCCAAAGATCTAGGATGTGTCAGCTTCTATAGCAGGAGTGGGCGAACTTTGTGGCCTGAGGGCCACATTGGGGTTGCAAAATTGTATGGAGGACCAGGTAGGGAAAGCTGTGCCTTCCCATACAGCCTGGCTCTGACCCCCTCCCACTTTCTGCCCCCCGGACTACCCCCCTCAGAATCCCTGACCCCGCCAAGGGGGCCCCCCGGCGCCGGGGCCCCCGGCCCCCCCCCCCCCCCCCCCGCTCCCTGTCCCCTGACTGCCTGACCCCTAACCACCACTACCGCCCGCTCCTTGTCCCCTGACTGCCCCGGCCTGAGACACCCCCCCCCCCTCAATTGTCTGCCTCCCTCGAACTGCACTCCCTACCTAGCCTCCCCGTCCCCTGACGGTCCTCCAGGATCCCCTGGACCTTATCCAACCCTCCCACCCCAGCCCCTTACCATGCCGCTCAGAGCAGCGTCTGGCAGCTGCTCAGAGCCAGACGCATTGCCCCTCTGGAGAGCTCAGCCTCACCACCCAGAGCACTGACGGTGTTGTGCTTTGAGGCTCTGGGGGAGGGGAGAAGGCGGGGGACAGGACAGGACAGGATTAGCCTCCCCTGCCAGGAGCTGAGGGGCCGGGCAGGACTGTCCTGCAGGCCAGATGTGGCCTGTGGGCCATAGTTTGTCCTTCCCGTTCTGGAGAAAGGAACAGTCTCTAGTTGTTACAGATGTACTCTGCTAGTGCTGAAAGGTTATCAAGAGATGAATCCAGAGCTGGAGGATCAGATCTCTCCACCTGAGAACATGGCATTACTATTGCCTCTTTCAGAGGATACAGTCTTGTTTTACAAATTAATAGGAAGAATGGCGGCAACTCTTAAAATTCGTCCTCTGCAGTGGAAGAAACTTTACAGCCTAAACTTCATATCCTTGGTTCTAAGAAGAAGACTACATTGTTGCTATTGAATGAGTTTTTAGAGCCAGCCAAAAACATATGGTCCAAGCCTACATCAATACAGGCTGAGCCCAAGGAGATAAACTATTATCAGGTCCCTTCAGAAAACTTTTTCACATTCACCCCTCTTCCAACACTCTCATAGTTGAGGCTGCAGGTTAGAGCTCAAAGTCTAGTCAAGTTGACTTTAGACCAGCAGACAGATGGAAAGATGATAGATATAACTGTCAGAAAAATCTTCTTGTTGGCAACACTTGGCATTGTAGTATCCCAGTGGTTCCCAAACTGGGGTTTTGGGATTCCCTGGGGGTTCACAAAACGTTACAAGGGGTTATTGGGGAAAAAAATTCCCTAATGGTGGAAAGAGCTATCCCTATGGATTCCAGGCAGCCCGGGGCCCCTGGACTTCCAAGAGCTAAGCAGATCAAAGCAAGCATATCTATCACACTGAAGAGATTTAAACTTCAAGACTCCTTATAAGAAATGGAAAGGGAGGTGGATATCTTTTGCTGTTTTTAAAATTAAATAGGCAGCTAGTATTGTTTTTAAAATATTATGAAGAACAATTAAGCTTTGTTATAATGTGCATTGATTGCCTGGACTGCTCAAGACCTGAATGCTTGTGTAGGAAGAATTCTTTGAGTTGGCTTCTTAAATCCCTTCCTGCTGTTTCACATCTGATACTCCTTGATGAAACAAAAGAGCCTTGACTTATAACAGGATTGTTCAAAGTGATACAAGCTACAAAAGTGAGATCTTGGAAGTGTTGCCGTTTTCATAATGTAATAAAAATACTGTAATGATTAATAATTATAAAAACAAATTTTATATTTCCAAGATCACTGCTTTTTATAATTAAGTAAAGGAGAAAATCCCTGGAAATATTCATTTTTAGGATGGGGTTCACAAGACTTGACATTTTAGTGAAAGGAGTTTACAGGTGGTTAAAGTTTGGGAACCACTGTAGTATTTAATTACCAAGAATACAGTGGCAAGGTACTTCGTTGCATCTTCAGGGAAAGATGGTGGTATTTAAAGATATCTCCTAGAAGATCAGAGAGAGCTGCCTGATGCACTCATATCAGAGGGAGAGTTAATTGCAAAACACTGATTGCAGCATTCGATTCCTCTGATGCATTTGGAAGAGCAATTTCTTAGCAGTTTGAGCAAAGTGTGAGATTTAAGAGTCTGCCTTCAGAGACCAAATGGGAGGTTCTTTACTTTACTTTTAAGAGGAATAGCTAATTCTCCACTAAGATGAAGGATAGTAGGTCTACTGCTATGTTAGTGGGAGTATACCAACTTCCCAAAGGAAACCTGAGGTAAGTCTTTAGGTAACAGACAAAAATCCATTTTCATCTAGTGTTGTCAGTAACTACTGTTGTGGTGCTCTGCTCTTGTTCGATGATGATATCAGTCGGCTGCGTGCATGTTCCCTCTGTGTGCTGTCTCAGATCTGCAGATTGCTGACACAGCAGATCCCACGAGAACCCCCAAAGACCACAGACTCTAGTAAGGTACGAAGGCACCCGGGCCAGGTTTATTGTCCAATGAAACACAGTCTCTAGCTTCACCGGATTAGAGATCAACAGGTCTGCTAGTCCTTATATGCTCCCCAGACAATGGACACAGCTCAGTTAGTGGCAGGACACGCCACTACCCCCTAGGCTGGACAACAATGTGTCCCACGACTCCTACTTTTATACAGTGCAAGACCGATCACTCATCTCTCCTGTCACATTGAGGTACAGTCCCTTGCCTAATTAGGGTGCTGTCTCCCCTTTTGATCATGCTGGTTCAAACACACAGATCTATCCATCATGCTGTCCTTTTCACCCTGTCTCTGAGGTGCTCCTGGTTGTTCCTTGTTATCTCTGTGTAGTGTCTTCGTATCGGGATGTTCAGGTGCCATCTTGGCACAATTTACTTATATCATTAGCGTGTACTTTCTAAGAGCCCTTTTCTTTCCAAGTTCTGCAATTAGGGCCTGCCTCTGGCTTACAGCCTGGCTTTTAGCTTGGCAATACCTGGAAGTACTTTGGTTCAGGCTTCGGGCCTCATGCTAGGCCTCTGATACAAGAGTTTATATTTCAGGGCCTCATCTTACTACATCTAGTTCCTCCTGTTTTAATCAAAGGCTAGAATATCAATATCAACAGGTCCTCCTTTGATGTTGGTTGGAAGGATACTATAAGCCACAAATAAAGATTGGGAAGACCCAATGACTTTTTCAGACCTGAGGCCACAGACTTGATCTGAGGATCAAGAACTATGAACCAATATGGAACCATATCTCCCTCCTCTTCCCCCCAGCACCGCATTTGGATGCCACCTGTATAATTTTTAAACTGTAGTCTGGTTATCCCAGTCCAAAGTGGGCATTTGGAAATGATACAAAGCAGATGTGCGAGCCAATTCAAGTCCTTCACTCCTCCTTCCCTATTCACATAGCAAAAGATAAACTTTTTTTTTTAAATCACCCCTACCAAAACAAGACATTGCACTTCACATGCTTTCCCTCTGGGGACAAGATGTGAGAACACATGACAGGTGTGTAGTCATGTTGCTTAATGAACGACCAGAAAGCACTCATACTATGGTGATGAATGTAGTATAAGAATCTATATACAATAATTATTCAGGAGTCCCTCTTATGAAAGCTTGCTATGAACAGAGGCTTTCTGACTTTTGGAAATGAGGGCCATAGAACAAGTGCCAAAGGAGTTCAGAGGAAGAGGTTTTTACTCATGATATTTACTGATCCCAGAGACTGAGATCTATTATCTATACTGGACCTCAGGAAATTTCATCAGAAAGTTTCTATTCTGGATGTTAACCCCAGCATCTATTCTGCCTTCCTTTGACTTTCAAGATTAGTTTGGAGTGCTCAGTCTCAAGGATGCATGTTTCAAATGCACAGAAAATATCTTCATTTTGTAGTGGGGAGGAGGAACCATTTCCAGTACAACATTCTCTCATGTGGTGTGTTTACTGTCCCCCAAGTGCCTGTCTCTTGAGTTCTATCCTCTAGGCCACCCTGGTCCAAGAGTTTGTAGAATATTTTTAATTGTATATTGTTTGTTTTTTGTGTTACATAGCCGAGAAACCTACAACGCTCTTACTAATTGGTTGACGGATGCAAGGATGTTAGCAAGTCAAAATATTGTGATCATACTGTGTGGGAACAAAAAGGATCTCGATGCAGATCGTGAAGTTACTTTTTTAGAAGCATCCAGGTTTGCACAAGAAAATGGTAGGTGGTGTGTCTAATTTAGTATTGGAGATTGTTTGGGGGGTTTTTTTTTGTTTTTTTTGTTTTTTTTACTTATTCAGCTCTTGTGCCTAAGGAGTTCATGCTGATAACAGTATTAGGATTTTAATAAGGTTTGTAATGCCTCTTCCCCTTAATTTAGTATTAAATACAGATGGCTTTGCTGAAGTAAAGGGGATGGGGGGAGGAAATTTTATTCCGTCACTCCCATCATGTAGTTTCCCCAAGAGAGTTCTGTTCACTGGCTTCCTTCCCCAACAACACTAAAAACCAGAAAGATGGCCCACAAAGTCCCCTAGTTCCCAGGAATCCATGGGAAATTAGAACCATCCATGTAAAGGCTGTGTGCCTTAGGTGCTTCATCCTCTACTTACTGTTCCCTAATAGCACAGCTTCCTTAAAGTAACCTTACCAAGGATTCCCCCTATACATAACTACTCTCAGGATCCTCTTAAAGAAGGGGTCCTAACCATAGAGAAGATCCAGTGAGAAAATAATACAGGTAACACCACTCCTGGCTATATCTCCATAGGGCTGGAGAGAAGATGAATAGGATCTTCTAGCTCACATTCTTTTCCCTCTTGTGAGAAGCCCTCTACCAGGGAGATCCTTTAGCAGATTCTTGGGGTGAGATGATGCCAAAAAGGCAGCTTCCATGTAGGAGGAGCAAGATCCAGGCATGGATTTGGAAGAGTATTACCTGGGGAAAAATATGGAAGTTATAGGCCAGTTGATTCTTTTCTGCTATTTAAAGGGAGAAAAGGAAGACAGAACAGTGTTCTAAAAAACCCCAAAACCTGGTCTTAAAAATGCAATCTTCATTGTTCTTCAATCTCCTACATGATTTTACTATGATCCAAAAATTGCAGACAGTGCAACATTATGTGAGTATAGAGAGTGACTCCAAATGTTATGTTTTTCTCACAAAGAGGAAAACAGGTAACTCATTCTGTTAACTCAGGGGTCAGCAACCTTTCAGAAGTGGTGTGCCGATTTTTCATTTATTCACTCTAATTTAAGGTTTTGCATGCCAGTAATATCTTTTTAGAAGGTCTCTTTCTATAAGTCTATAATATATCATTCAACTATTGTTGTATGTAAAGAAAATAAAATGTTTAAGAAGCTTCATTGAAAATTAAATTAAAATGCAGAGCTCCCCAGATTGGTGGCCAGGACCTGGGCAGCGTGAGTGCCATTGACAATCAGCTTGTGTGCAGCCTTCGACACGTGTGCCATAGGTTGCCTACCCCTGTGTTAACTGGTGATAATATATAGTACAGTACTTGCTTTAAGCCACTGTGGAGCATCATTGATTAATCTTGTCAAAGGAAGTTAAGCTTGCTGCTCTTTGAAATGTAACGTGATTGGTAGGTAAGCAGGCAACATAAGCTTCCTATGAAGATCAGGAGGGACAAAGGCAACCCAGCAAAGTTTATAAAGTGCCAGTCCTTTAGCCACTGGAACAAGTCGGGTTGATATTATCTATCCAAAATGAAAGTATGCCTTCGGCTTGGACAGTGGGGGAAGTTATCTTGGTCTACTGCTGAGAAGAATGGCACTGTTTCCCTGCCTTTCCCTCTCCCCACCCCCTGCATAATCTGCTAGCCATTCCCCTTCCACCTTTATCCTAAGTAGACATTTTATGGAGGACTATATTTTCTGAATGGCTTTTTCTCTCAATCTTAACTTGAATTTTATAACTGAAAGGTGAGGGGAGGATTTTACCAGATAAAGTTCACTTCAGATGATTGGATAAAGATGCAGTAAACTTCCAAATGACTGTGTTGCTATCATATTTGGCTTCCAGATAAAATGGTAAGCTGAATTTTCATCCAAGAACTAGCTCATGGTGATCTAGACTACAAAAGGCTGTATATTGGCTCTATAACAACATTTTTAATTTGTGTATGATCAAATAAATATTTGGTGAATGTAATAGCCACTGATTTAATCTCTTCTTCCTTTAGAGATTTAAAAAATTGCTCAAAATAAGTGTATTTTAGGTTTGTCTTGGAACTGCTTCATAATTTGGTGCTTGCATGACCATTTCCTCTATCACTGTGCTTGAAGCTTTAGGGCATTCTTTTAAATAATTCACTGGAAAACACTTGTGCTGAATAACAGCATGGTGAGTTAAAGGGACATGGAACACAATCAATTAAAGAATCCATATCTGTGTTACTAAAACCTCTTGATAAATGTAATGTCTTGCCATAAATGCTGGCTGATTTTTATACTCTACTTGCTTTGAACAGTAAAACTAGATGGCCTGTGCAGTTGGCTTCATGTTCCAGTTCTCGTGCACAAGCACAATGCTGTTGCATTTGAGTTTTCAGCACTTGAAGGAGAGAGTTTAAATCTCAAACAAAAACAATTTTTAGTTACATGTAATCATGAATGTCAATATTCAGTATGTTCTAGGACAGTGATGTCCAATACGTTCGCCACTAGCCACATGTGGCTAATAGGCTATTGAATTATGGCTAATGCGTGTAGCTTTTTTATAATGTTGCTAATAAGAAAAATTCAAAACCACAAGTGTGGCTGGCAGTGTAACTAGCATCGGATTTCTGTTGGACACCATTGTTCTAGGACTTCTACCTTCAGAACCTACTTTTGTTTTTGAAGGGGGGTGGGGAGAGAGGCTAAGCTGCTCAGTCTCACTTAAAAATAGCTTCTGATTGAAAGAGATTCTTACTGTTCTGACAAACTTTCTTGTTTCAAGTACTGCAACAGAGCATTTCAAAATTTGAATTATCTGAGATTTTATTTTTCTGGCATCAAACACAGAGCTGATGTTCTTGGAAACAAGTGCACTAACCGGGGAGAATGTTGAAGAGGCCTTTGTACAGTGTGCAAGAAAAATACTTAATAAAATTGAATCAGGTAAATTGAGAGATTGATTGTTAGAATGTATTTTCACTTTGTCCCACAGTGAAAACTACTATATCTCACAGCTTTGGAATTTTCTTGTAGTAAAAGTTTAGTCACAGTCCATCAATAAGTCTATGGATACAGTTACTTGTAATAGATTAAATGTGTAATCTATTTATACATGTACCTTCTTTTGTTGTAGAAAAATATCCCTTTCTGTTTATCCATCTCTTACCTCCCCATATATGTTAATGGGAATTAACATTAACATTATTTGCATTCATCAAAAGGAGAATGTACCCCCATAGAATTTCTTAATGTTAGACTTAATAGTCAGCTTTCTGGTTGCAAGCTGCATGCTCTGTGGACTTTTGTCTTCACAACTACAGAGCCTCTGAATTAGGAAGACTTAAGTTTTAACAGCTTTCTGTGCTGCATCACTATCAGAGTAGACATGACACTTCAGATCACTCTTGCATCAGCTTTTATATAGGTAGGGAATAATATCAAGGTGATTAAATAGATCATATACTAAACATATGAGGCCTTCCCTTGATAGAAGTGCTCTAATTGATCTGCATAGCTTCTGGTTGAAGTCAACTTTTATTCATTTTTATTTTTGCAGGCTCTAGAATATACAAGGTGCCTCAGAGTACAAGACTTGATTGTGATAATAGTCGTTGCAGCAAATCCACTTTCTAGTGTGTTTCCATAAAATAACTTTTTAAAACTGGCAAAATCAGGAAGCTCAGCCTAGTAGGGAACCAGTTTCCATGTCTTGAATTCCAAGGAAATATTTTGAACGTTCTGGAACTCTTTGGTATAAATTCCTCTGTACCTTTTTAACTCAATCAAGGCCAAAACTCCATTTTTATTCATATTTTAAATGAAAATGGGCCGAAACAGAGAGCTCCTGGCTAGTGTATCAAACTGATCTGTCTGTTCCTGGTTTGCTATGTTACTTTTGATCCTTTGTTTGAAAACTAGTCTCTAAAACTGAGTAACTTTTTTTTGTATTTCAGAATGCTTTATAGTTCCAATTTCAAACATAAAGGTAGTTAACGTCCAAAATAACAAATGAGAGCGTACCTCTTGCTGCAGTCAGTCTAAGGGCTTGCCTGCACAGGGAAGTTAGTGCACAGTAATCTAGAGTGTGAATTTAAAGTGCATTAACTATTTTGCACAAATCTCCCCACGTGAACATATGCTCTACTGCACACTAAGGCTACATCTACATTATGCACACAGCTTTCAGTGGTACATAGTGGCATTTAGTTACATGTACACTAGGGAAGGCACACTGTCCACGCTGCAGTGCATAGCTACTCAAATTAGTGAGAGCCTCTGGGAGAGGAGAGGCTGCAGGAAAAGGCCGCTCCTTGCTCCTCCGCCCTGCCAAAGCCTTTCCCTGCTGCCTCTGCCTCCTCCCCCACCGCGCACTCACCAGCCTTTTTTTGCTGCCAGAATCTTTCCCTGCAGAGGAAAAGGGCTACAACAGCAGGACCTGGCAGCCTTTCCTGCTGTCTGCCCACTGCCAGAGCCTTTTACTGCAGAGGGAAAGGCTCCAGCAGCGGTAAAAGTAACAGTGTATTTGGGAGGCATAGCTTGGGCCAGTAGAGAACATGTGGGGAATGTACTCTGGGTACATATCCACATCCTTCAGGTGTCTCTACTCAGCTGGCTTAATCTGTGCCTCACCATCTGCACTGCTACTTATACCCATAGTAGGAGGGCTGTCCACTGCCAAAAAATCCTGCAGAGTAGACAGACACTGCACTTTGGACAGGTAGAGCTTTTAGTGCACAGTGTAAGTGTTCACACAGGAAACTAGTACACACTAGTCACTGTGGGCTTTTTTTCCCCATATAGACAAGCCCTAACTTGCTTGTAAGATGCACTGCTTCAGTTCTGTTTGGGGGCTGGACAATTTGAAACTACGGTGGGAAATAAGAGCTGGAGTTATCTGAATGGTAAAACTGTGACCATTTTCTTTATAACTGGGATAGGAAAACAAATGTGAAGAACTGTATCTAGTGTTAGCTGGCTTTACTTGTAATCAATTACCTACAAATGAGGATAACTTATGAGTTTCTCATCAGGTGAACTGGATCCAGAAAGGATGGGATCAGGAATTCAGTATGGAGATGCTGCCTTGAGACAGCTGAGATCCCCACGTAGAGCACAGGCTCAAAGTGCTCAAGAATGTGGCTGTTAAAAAAAATGCAAGAAAATAAACTGAACATTTGTTCTAGAAACAAAAGGTAAGCCATAGAAATTGAGAATACACATCTTTGGTAGGTTGCTCTACCCCTGGGGTCTCCAAACTACGGCCCAGGGGCCAGAGCCAGCCCGCGGCTTCAATTTGTCCAGCCCTCCAGCTGAGGCGGCATGCCGAGCAGGCATGTGGAGAAGCTACTGCTGCCCCCTCACCCTGCCCCTGGCGAGCTGCTGCCGGAGGCCCCATGTGCGGAGGGGTGAGTGCCCCCGCGGCAGCAGCTGGAGGAGCAAAGGCGGGGGAGGGGGAGGTCACAGCAGCGGCTGGAGGAGCAAAGGGGGGGGTTGCATATATTTAACTTTTTCAGTCACTTCGGCCCGCAAAGCCCCTTCAAAAATCTGATATGGCCCTCGTCTCATAAAGTTTGGAGACCCCGGCTCTACCCCATTAGTTTGATATTGATACCGCCATACAGAGCCTTCATATTTTGTGGTATTGGACTTTGTCATGACTAACCTGTTTGATGGCTTTGGGAGTACCAAAGTGGGGTGTCACCCCTCCCCCACTTGCCTCCAGTATGAGAGATTGTTACTTGTGCTTAGCTGGATGGTAGCTCCCTAGCATCAGCAACCTGTTAGTCACCCATTCACACTTCTCTGGGCCATGCCAACCCTTTCCACAAGGTTCTCTGAAAAATCTGCTCAATGTGCAGTGGCATTCACCAAGATAAATGTTAGGAATGGAATACATAGACAATAAATATCGTAATGCCACTACATAAATGCATGGTATGCCCACAGCTTGTATACTGTGTGCCATTCTGGTTATCCCATCTCAAAAAGATGTACTAGAATTGGAAAAAGTACAGACAAGTGCAACAAAACTTATTAGAGGTAAGCAACACAGCTTGCATCTGAGAAGAAATTAAAAAGACTGACTGTTCACCTTAGATAAGAGATGACCAAGGGAGGAATATGATAGAGGTCTATAAAATCATGAATGGTGTGGTGAAAATGAATAAGGAAGTGTTATTTACCCCTTCACGTAACACAAGAACCAGACGTCACCCAATGAAATTGAAAAGCAGCAGGTTTAAAACAAAGCGCTGCTTTACACAGCGCGGTCAATCTGTTCAACTCATTGTCAGGGAATGTTGTGAAGGCTAGAAACATAACTGGGTTCAAAAATAATTAGCTAAGTTCATGGAGGATAGATCCATCCATGTTTATGGGGATGTGAGAAGAAGGCAAGGAAGACACCCCCTTATTCTGCACCTAGGAAGTAAATGGGCAGTGCATTTACATTCAAGATGTCCACATGCTTGTTGACCCCTCAAAGAATTCTAGTAGATTGAGGCATGACTTCCCTCTACAAAAACCATGTTGACTAGTTCCTAACAAATTATGTTCATCTATGTGTCTGACAATTTTGTTCTTTACAATAGTTTCAATCAATTTGCCGATACTGCAGTGAGGTTTACTGGCTTGTAGTTGCCAGGGTCACTGCTGGAGCCCTTTTGAAAAATTGGCATCACATTAGCTCTCCTCCAGTCATTTACAGAAGCTGATTTAAATGCTAGGTTACAGATGACCATTAGTAGTCCTGCAATTTCACATTTGAGTTCCTTCAGAACTCTTGAGTGAATACGAACAGGTTCTGGAGACTTATTGCTGCTTAATTTATCAATTTATTTCGAAACCTCCTCTAATGACCCCTCAATTGGGGACAGTTCCTCAGATCTGTCACTCAAAAGAAAAAAATGGCTCAGGTTTGGGAATCTTCCTCACATCCTCAACAGTGAAGACCGATGCAAAGAATTTATTTAGTTTCTCTGCATTAAAGGTGTCAAGAAACTTTATTTCAGCATCCCTTCCTCAGGTGATGTGTACCCAGTCAATATGGAGATAGTTGAAATCCCCCCATTATTATTGAGGGGTTTTGTTTGTTTTAGTAGCCTTTCTAATCTCCCTGAGCATTTCAGAGTCACTAGCACCATCCTGGTCAGGTGGTCTGTAATATAGCCCGACTGCTCTAGTCTTATTTTTCAAGCATGGAATTACAATCCATAGAGATTCTATAGTACAGTTTAGTTCATTTAAGATTTTTACTTTATTTGATTCTATGCTTTCGTTCACATATAGTGCCACTCCCCCCACCAACCCAACCTGTTCTGTCCTTCCAATATATTTTGTACCCTGGAATAGTCTCTCTCATTGATTATCCTCATTCCACCAAGTTTCTGTGATGCCTATTTTATCAATATTCTCATTTAATACTAGGCACTCTGGTTCACCCATCTTATTATTTAGACTTCAGCATTGGTATATAAGCATTTTAGAAACTTGTCATTTTTTGCTGTCCCCTATTGCCTGATGTAATTGAATGGGACTTTTTTTTTTCATTTGACTGTTTTGCATCAGATCCTCCCTGTATTTTATCATTTTCCATTCTCTCCTCCTTCTTAGGACATAGGGAATCTCCATTTATAAATCCCCCCTACGATTTTTTTAATTTTAAGTGCCAGCAATCTGGTTCCATTTTGGTTTAGGTAGAGCCCATCCTTCTTGTATAGGCTCCCCAGTTCCCAATAAATCTAAACCCCTCCTTCCTACACCATCATCTCATCCATGCATTAAGACCCTGCAGTCCTGCCTATCTGGCCCTGTGTGTGGAACTGGAAGCATTTCAGAGAATGCTACCACAGAGGTCCTGGACTTCCATTTCTTAACTAGCAGCCTAAATTTGGCCTCCGGGACCTCTCTCTTATCCTTCCCCGTGTTGTTGGTACATACATGCACCACGACAACTGGCTCCTCCCCAGCACTTCACATAAGCCTACCTAGATATCTCGAGAGATCCACAACCTTCGCACCAAGCAGGCAAGTCACCATGCCATTCTCCCAGTCATTGCAAACCCAGCTATCTGTTTCTAATGATCGAATTGCCCATTGCTAATGCCTGTCTCTTCTTAATTGGAGTTTCCTCCCCCAGAGAAGTATCTTCTGTGCGAGAGGATACCACATCATCATCTGGAAGGAGGGTCCCAACTATGGGATAGTTTCCCTCTGCTCCAGTTGGATGTTCTCCTTCCCTGAGGCTTTCATTCTCCTCAACAGCAAAGAGGCTGTCAGACTGGGGGTGGGACCTTTCTCCTGTGTCCCAGAAAGTCTCATCTATGTACCTCTGCCTCCCTTAGCCCCTCCAGCTCAGCCACCCTGGTCTCCAAAGTCCGTACACCGTCTCTGAGAGCCAGGAGTTCCTTGCATCAAATGCACACATATGCCACCGGCCCATAGGGCAGGTAATCATACATACTGCATTGGGTGCAATAAACTGGATAGCTCCCACTCTGTTGCTGGACTTATGCCTGCATTCTCTTTTTACTTCTGCAGCTTGTTCCCTTGTTGGTGCTTGGTTTTTATCAAATAGTGTTTTGATCTTTAAGTGCAAAGAATGTTAGGTGTGTCAAGCCCCTGCTCACACTTCCTCACTAAACTCATCTGTTAGCCGTTCTTGTTTGTTAGTTCCTTTCTAGTACATCTCCTCATTCAAGCTGCAAGCAGAAATCTGAGCAGAGGAGGTTGAAACTAAAGAATTAAAAATTTGCAAATATTGAATTCTTAAATCAGCTGCCCTCCGTAAATCCTACAATGAAACTTTCTATTCCTAGTGTAATCTGTGAGTTGGCAGTCCCTCAGTCAAAGGGCTTTGTGCTCTTTAAATGAAGGAAAACTGGAAGGAGGATGCCACTTGAGGGATCCTGAGTTTGCAACTGGCTTGAAGAATGCATCCATCTGAAGTCCGAGGAAATTCCCTAGGGCTCTGCAAGGGTGCATGTATATGAATCCAATTGCAGGATTTGAGCCTTCCCCCCCCAATTTAGAAAGCTTAAACTTCTATAAAATGTTTACAGCAATGATGTATGTTCTTTTGTATTTTTCAGATGTCCATGCAATTGGTGTTTGTAGCAACAAGTGACAGAGCTTGAAGGCTATGCAGTTTTTTTTAAAAAAATCTTTACTACTGTACATGAACAGAAAGCCACTGCTGGGAAAAACAGTACTGTGTGGTGGTAGGCAAGAATGTGCATATGACACAGACGACTGCAAAACAAACCTGACAATTCAGTGGACAATACTAAGACTCATCTGTATGTAAACATTTTCCGTTACATATTTGTCACTCACCTTTAAAGTATTGCTGTATACTGTATATAGTGTAACAGTAAATTTCCAAAGCATGATATACTTATGTTTGATTATAATAAATGTTGCACTAAAAGCAATTATATTTTATTTTTTTAATCATATTGACTAAAACTTGTTAACTGAGTTAGGCTTTATCATGTTTGTGTTAATTGCACACTGGTTATATTTATGACCTGAAATACAAAGCCACTGGCACTGTCAGTGATTTTTCCTTCTTCACTACGTTTGCCACATTCTACGAGTGTTTACATGATCCATTCTTGAAGTACAGTGAGGACATTACCTACATTTACTAATCTGTCAGATTTGGAATGGACATTTTTATTGAAGTGCATCTGTCCTGCTTTCTGACAATTCTTAAATAAATTTGTCTCAACTATATTTTTTCCTACTTTGTAGGTTAAAAATGCTGCTGCTAAGTCTCTCAAATGACTGCTGTCTGATCTTGGAATTTTTTTGTGTGTTCTCTGGTTCTGTTCTTTTCCTTTTCTACTTCTGTTATATAGAAGTGGGGACCAATGAGGGTTTGTTTCACAGAACTGTGCATCTTCTATTTAATTATTCTAGTGCTGCATGATGAATCCATGAAAGATCACCACAATGATTTCTCATGTGTCTGTATAAGAGCAGTTTCTGTAAGGTATTGCTTAATCTCATTCGATGGCACTTCTCAAAAATGCTTTAGCTACTAATAAAGCAATCTGCTATAAAAAGCAGTGGGTGCTATTGAATGCATACCTGTTCAGTGAGGCCAAGTGTTTCAAATGTACAGTATCTAGGAAGCGCAACCAACTATGCTGAATGTGGAATTTTCATTTAAAATTTATTTTAAGTATTCTAAAACTACATATAGGAATTTAAACACAGGGCTTGATGATCCTAATTGGAGGGACTCTTCATACAAGTCTCCCCTCTGGCCTGGAATAAGGTACCATCCTCCCTGTTGTCAAGCCCACTGAGGGTATTTGATAGTGTTGGGGATTTATATACATGAGGAAATGAAATATAGGTGGGCTACATGCATTTTTCTCTCTGCTTCTGGAAATCATCAGGTATTCAGCCTGTCATATTAACTTTAGTGCAGAGTTGTTTAGGATCTTGAAACCTCTCTCCTGAGCTCTTTATTGTGGGGCACAACAGCCAGCATAGGAAATCTTGTCATGGCTCCATTACTGTTATACTAAAGCAGTGGAAGAGAGTCCATTGATTCTCCAGGAATGATGGGAAATCTATATATCTTTTGTATTGCTACTTAAGGACCTGTGGATTTGGGTCATTTCTGAAAGGAATGTAATAAGGAAAGTGTAGAAGGGCTTCTCATGAATGTTAGTCCAGAATAACTCTATTGATCTTAAGGTTACGCTGGTGTAACTGAACAGGATTTGGCCCAAGAAACATAGCTTAGAAAATTTGTCAGACATCTATTACAATTTCATGGGCAAAAACTGCATTTTTGAGGGATATCTGAATCCTCATTTATTAAAGAACACAAGTAGCCTATAAATGTTTCAATATTAAACTGAATTATAATGCTATAATTTCAGAGGGTACTGGCAGCACAACAGCACAGCTAAAGTGCTTGAGGTAGATACTAAAGCCTCTCAATGGAATTCTAATCCTAAATTTAAAAATAGTCCATGAGATTTGGAAAATATTTAAACTGAACCAAAAGAGTATGGATCTGTATCCAAACAATGTAAAAGCAAAAGGATTAAATTGCATCACTTTACCATGCTTTGTACAGGAAAATCTAGCTTTGAAGTCTTGTGACCATTAATCCAAGTAGCTTTGTATGATGTCCCTTTCCCAATAAAAATGGTCCGCATGCAGCATTAGACTTAAATAACATGTAGAAAAGATGCTCATTCTATTACTTCTGGGGGAATTCTGCACCAAAAAAGTGTTTTTAAATTCTGCAAAATTCTACATATTTTTTTGTCAAAATATTACACTATAGTCCACACTAGCTTCAATTATTTTGGTAATGTATTTCAAAATGCCCATCAAAAAGTATGTCTAACAATACAGACTACAGAAAAAATTCAGGAAATGTGTGTCAAAAACAGATTGCTTACTAGGCATATTAATAGAGAACTCAGTAATACACTTAAATGACAATACTGAACTATTTCCCTTACCCCTCAAGCAGTGCCAAGGCTTGCAGGAGTCAGGAGTAACAGAGGACCTGAGGGAGAGGGAAGTAAATTTGCTGGAGAGGAGCCTGGATGTGAACTTAAAGGGTTGGTGGGTATGGGTGGGAAAAGTATGTAACAGTTTTGGGGGTGGGGGAAGATTGTTAGGGAGTATTATCCCCATGCAGGCCCTGTGTAACCCCTAGCCTCTACCATTCATTCAAGCACATCTGTCTCTGTGCCCTCACACTCCATCCCCCTTCAGCTCTGCACCCCCTTCCCCTCTGCATCTCCCTCCACTCCCATTCAGCCCCTGCCCCAGTCTGTCATCCCCCACTAGCCCTTAGCAGCTCTTATCTAATCCCCCAGCAGCCCCAAGCTGTGTCCCCGTATTTCCTGACCTGGGTCCAACAGGCACTGTGAAGAAGACAGGCTCTTTCTCTTCCTTATCCTGGCTATTGCTTGCCAGGAGCAGCTGCTGTGCTCTAGCACCACAGTACCCTCTGGTGGGCAAAACTGTAGCAACTTTTCAGCAGAAGCTATTTTCTGTACAAAAACAAATAAAAATATGCATGGCCCATGAAAACATTCACATGCACAATGATGCAGAATTCCCCTAGGAGTATTGTATATAACATGGCTGTCTGTTACCTAGCTGATGAGAAATGTTCCAAAGGAATGTTCCTCTGCTGGCATATTTGCATATATTTCTTGGAAGCTGCCTAATACTGCATTTCAAAGCAGAAAATAACTCCAAAGAACCATAATATGTAAAATCTGCCTTGATCCCAATTTCTGGGTTGTCTTCCAGTACATATCATCTGGACATGCTTTCTACCACAGCCCCTGTTTCTCCTCCCACAAAAGAGAGACTATAGCTGGTGATTCAAAATAGAGGGCGTTTACATCTCAGACTTAGAAGATCCTGCTGTTGCCTGTCCTTTGATTCTCAGACTCTGCTGGAGGTAGTCTAGTGGAATATGTTGCCTTCCAACTAGCTTCTCAAAGTTGGGAGAATTCATGTCCTCCTTTCCACAGCCCCAAACAGGAATGAATGTTGGGAATTGACTGTCTGGTTTTCACCTTTACACCTCCTGCTCATCTTTTTGGTAGATGGTGAAGAAAGGGGAAGGCTGCCTGACCTTCCCAGTTCTAAGATGTAGCATAAGCTGTGGTCTCTCTCCTGCCACTATTGCTGTGATCAAAGTAGGTAGGGCCTTTAATCATCTAGTTTTCGTATTACCATCCAAGTTAAGGATGCTGATAAGAGGAAAGTTTGCTTAATTCAAAGGTTCTCTAACCCCAGTGCTACTTGCTCTGTGGCTGCAGATGGCTCTCTCCTCCTGGGGTGCTAAACTTCATTCATTTTCCTTCTCTGCAGCTCTTTACTTTTCTATTAGTGTAGTCATCTTCAGTGTTACAAATGTGATTTATTTTTATTTTTTTGTTCTTTCCAAACAAATAACTGGTGCATCTTTAGATTTGGAGTGATAAAAACAACAGTATCTCTTCCTCCCTCCTGCCATTTATGTAAAAATAAAAACTGATAGAGAAGCCTTTTGTTTATATAGCAGTACTTTTTTGAAGAGTTTGGTCAATTTTCTGGAACTAAAAATAAGCTAAGCACAATTTTTTTTCTGCAAGCTTCCAGATTCTCTTCATGTAGAATAAGTAGCTTTATTACAGTAAGCCTTAGTGTATATACTTGATCTTAACATCTTAATGTTTCTAAAAATAAAGTGCATTCAGACAGTGCACATTAATAAGATTAAAGTGCATGACTTACTTATATGTTTGTACTGTGATGCATATTTCATTTTAATGACCAGTTGGTACTAGAGGTAAAGTAACAAAAGTGTTTTAAAACTTAATGTGGCAAGCTTTGGTTAAAAATATAATCAGGACAGAGGGTAGCTCTCCACAGTGTGTAGGTTAGATTCTCTACTATTCCACAGCGATGGACTTGAGCTGTTAAATGCCATTCCAGGAACACCCCCAAACTAGTAAAATTTTAGAGCCAAACTTAATCATACATGTAACAAACTAGATTGACACATGTAGTGTTTACCTAAATAGTCACATAGTGCATGCATTCCGTATGTGGTGGAGTTCTTACCCTAATTGATTTACCAAAGCAAAATGGCTTAGCAGAGCTTTCCTACCACAATGTTAGGCCTTTGAAGTCTATAATTCATTGTTCATGGAGGTTTTAGCTTGTTAGTTTGTAAAGGTTTAAGTATTTTATAAAACCCTCTGTCCTACCTTTTTAGTGTGGTGCTGCATTATGCCATTATATTTGATGCTTGTATCTAATCTTGAATAAAGAACATTTTCTGAAGAGTATAGGTGTACTGTAGTGAGTCATCTTATGTCTTGTACCTCTGTTATAGTGCAGAGCTGGTTTAACTCATTGTTAATCAAGTTTTGAGAGCAACTGTTAAACAGACTCGTGAGGGCAAATCACTTCTGCTAGAGCCAGAGAGGATAAAAATCTATTTAAAACTTTTATTTTTAAATCAGATTTGTTTGTTAGATATGGCACTTAAAATTTAAAATTGAAAACTGAAGGCCTAAATGTAATGTATTAATCACAAATGCAAAAAATATTAAATACCAGTTTTCTGCCATGTTTTAAAAGCAAGTCAGACCACTCGTGGTGGAAGTCACTGGCCAAGTGCCCAGAACCAGAGTTCGAAGGGCTAAACCAGCTTTTGACAGCAGTAGCCACTTCTGCAGATGCAAAGAGAATATTTTCTTCATTTCAGTTTGAGTAGTTCATTCAGAGTTAGGAAACTAACTGGGAGCTGAAAAAAAATTGAGAGCTTGTTCTTCCTCCTCCAATTTATGAAATAATAGGTATGAAGGTAAAATATCCTAGTTCTGAAATATTGGACAGAGTGATCAGTTCAATTCATTAACTACAGCTAATACTTGCTTTAATCAGAGTGAATGCAAAATATATTTTGATATTCAAGAACATTTCTTGAAGTTTAAAAACTTCAGATAAATTAAAACAAAGCATTTTAAATTACTTTGAATTTCTAATCAAATAAAACTTGATACAAATTACAAGTAAATAAATGCATCCACACTTTTTGCATTGTAAAAAAATTAAGTTAAGCTTAAGGAACAAGACAGGACTGCAGTGAGAATGGTCTTATGGTAAAGCAGCTTAATGCTATCCTAGCACATTGGATTCTGTTTGTGTCAGTTCTGGTGTGGTGGTAGGCAATTCACACCAAACTTCAGGTAGCCAGTAGCTGTCCCCCTAACTTTCTGGGTACCCAGCATGAGATGCCGGGAAGTGATTTGCAGAAGAGCTTGGCACTCATCTGCAACAGAGTTCAATGGAAGGTCTAAACAGTGCTATAAAAGATGTACTTTCCCCAGAATGAAAAATTAGATGGTGTACATCTGCTACCTCAATTAAAGTGGCTCAAAAAAAAGTACTAGGAATACAAGACTGTTCATAAGTCAAATTTGGCTCTATAGCTAGACAATATCCCTTTCAGCATCTTAAATAGATATGTTACACTGAAATTTAGATAATTACATGATGCAAGGAATAGGTGACAGCATGGTTGAACACAAGCATGTACTTTATTTACAACCTGCCAACCTGAAGCAGATTCTCACCAGCAACCACACACTGCACCGCAGCAACTCTAACTCAGGAACCAATCCATGTAACAACCCTCAATGCCAACTCTGCCCACATATCTACACCAGCAACACCATCACAGGACCTAACCAGATCAGCCATACCATCACTGGTTCATTCACCTGCACTTCTACCAATATAATATATGCCATCCTGTGCCAGCAATGCCCCTCTGCTATGTACATCAGCCAAACTGGACAATCCCTACGTAAAAGGATAAATGGACACAAATCAGACATTAGGAATGGCAATATACAAAAGCCTGTAGGAGAACACTTCAACCTGCCTGGACATACAATAGCAGACCTCAAAACAGCCATCCTGCAGCAAAAAAACTTCAAGACCAGACTTCAAAGAGAAACTGCTGAGCTCCAGTTCATCTGCAAATTTGACACTATCAGGTCTGGACTCAATATAGACTGTGAATGGCTCGCCAATTACAAAAGCAGTTTCTCCTCTCTGGGTGTTCTCACCTCCAGATCCACTGCTGGAAGTGGGCTTCACCTCCAATAGAATTTACCTTGCTTTCTTGCCTGCTATTTATACCTGCCTCTGGAGATTTCCACAACATTCATCTGCTGAAGTGGGTCTTAGCCCACAAAAGCTCATGATCCCTAAAATCTGTTAGTCTATAAGGTGCTATAAGACTCTATTTACAAAGGCTTTCTACTCTGGGGGGTAGGGGGGGAGAATGAGAGAAATCAAGCCCTTTAGGTATCTCAAATTGTGCATCTAAAATTAGTTGACAATTGGAGTTATCTATGCCTAATCTCCATTTTACACATGCAACTATTGGCTGTGGTGGTGTGAAGATTGATTTGGAGTAGGGTGACCAGGTGTCCCAATTTTGTAAAGACAATCCTGATATTGTGTCTCATAGGTGTCTACTACCCCTAGCCTGGCCTGTTTTGTTTTAAACATCTGCTGTCTGATCTGCCTAGTTTGAAAACATTGACAGACACCACCTCGTGCCAACTGGCCAAGGGTTCACTGTTGTAACAGCAACTCTTAAACCTGACTAGCTCACTACATCTAGTGCATTGCTTTTATGGTATGCCACCATGATTGATCATGTGAGGTCTTAGATGAAAGCCTAGATCAAGCTGATCATCACTATAGTCTTGTGAAAAGCTAGGTATGGATAATGAAAATGTTTAAAACTATATACTTCCACTTATCAGCAAAACTGCATTACTTTCAGGTGGGTGAGTGGGGGAAGAGACACCCCTGAATGACAAATTCTGGCAGCCTAAGTGCTCATGTGGATGCTGTTACAGCTGTAGATGCTTGTTTAAATAGTTTTATGATATTAACAGGAGAGCTTGCTCCCACAGCAGTGCTTATATAGCCATGCTCTCTTATAGCAGCACATCTATATCTGTGCTGCTGTAAGCTTGTTAGTGTGGACATGGCCTGAGTCTTCCTCATCAAGGCAGGGTTGATATACAAGTTTGGTCACTTAGCTGTCTCAGTGTAAGTTAATTGTAAGCCAGTAAAATGAAAACTGTATTTACATACAAAGTCAAAGATACCAAAAGGAGGACAATCTCTAGTTCAACCTCTTAGGGCAGACTAGGAACTGTGGGGGATTTAAGGGAAAGGCAAGACATCCATTTGTCCTGCAGACAATGGCTGTTTAGCTTCATGAAAATGGAATCCCAAAGGGCCTTGCTTGGAAATGCAATGAAGGACATTTCAGATGAGAAGCTGCTTTAGGTAGATGGTTAGTCCAAGTGTAGTCTTCAGGAATCCTGATTTTTTTGCTATACATGTTATGTAGGTGCTGAGCCTGAACTGATAACAAGCTGGGTGTATGGAGACAGAATACTGGGTATTTATAGCAGTATTTAGTGAATGGTAGAGAGGAATGTTGAAGGGGGCTAGGGTACATCTGTAAGAAAGTAAAGGCTGCATACCTCAAATAGTGTGATGAGAGTGTGGTGGTAGGGATTGACCTACCCAGTTAAGCACAAGCAAATCTCTTGCTCAAGGCAGGGGGATAAGTGACTCTCAGCCCTAGGCACCCCAAAGATGCTGCCACCAGATATTCCACCCCTGCTACATGTAGCAAACAACAGCAGACAGTAGGATCCTCCATTCTCCCCTTGCATCCTTAGGTAGGGGAATCTTTACACAAATATAGTTTTGCAGCCAAGTCATTAGTAACATTTCCTTAATTAGGAATCAATACTTGTTTACAGTATCTCACTTCTAAATTTTCTTAATGTAAGAACATCCTCAGGGCAAGAAGTAGAGTGGGGGAAAATGAGAATGATGGGTAGTCCCATGGGTGTGCAGTGTGTAAGGGGCTGGCCACTATAGGGAATGCTTAAAAGGCCTGTGGCTTGGTTTATGTTATTCCCTAACCTACATCAAAGCAGCAAGGCCTTACAGGTAGTGATTGTACTGCCAGAAGCTGATGGGTTCAGGGAGCACACAGGTACAGATTAAGAAACCTTCACATTACAGGCAGTTAGTCACAACCATGGGCAACATTATAAATGATCAAATGCTAGCAATGAGTATCTTGTTACCTAAAGAAGTAGCTTGCTAAGCTCTCTGAACACTTACTCTAGCCTTTGATTTTGTAATTCCCCCTGTTGCATAAACTTTTGTAACTTTTTGAAGTTGACACTAATTGTAGCCCTGATTCTGCTATTAACTCTTACACACAAGCACCTCTCTGAATTGTTTACCTAGGTAAAAGAACAATTAAATTTCTCTTGCCCTTATCAGAGGGACTCCTATCTGCACTTAACAGTAAAGAGCAATGAAGCCAGTTTCCTCTCCATTAAGCAAAAGAGGAAATACTACTGTGTGGTGTTACATGATCCCCAACTGCTATGGGAACAACAGCAAGGAGGGGGAAGGGGGGGAAAAAAAAATTCCAAGTTCTTCAAAACAATACTGGAAAGTGGCCAGCAGAAGATGAAAGCACCATTTTTTGACACTAGTACCTATTCCTAATATGGTGTCTGAAGGAGTACAGGGTGATGGCCAGATAGTATTGATGTCAGGTTACTGTATTTTTTATGTAACCAGGTGATGAGCTTTAACTTTAAGGCCCACAAAGTCAATAGGTACTTGGTTAGTGAAGAGGATGTTACATCCACCTTCTGTCTGTACCACTGTTTAAATCAGAGAGTCTAAGCCAGTTAAGTCACTCAGTTTTATTTCACATGTACAAGTTAACCCTACATCATGTTAATACAAATACAGAAGCTCTAAAAACAAAATACTGTTTAAAAACATTCTAAAAAAGTCACATATTGCTTCAAGCTTAGATGGTATTTTCCCCATAGTTCTTAAAGTGAATTCAGTGCTCACAAAAGCTAACAGAACAGCACAAGGCAGCTTTCTCCCCTTTTATCTCTATTTTTAGAGGAGCCAACTGTAGAGTTGAGTCAGGCTCCATTTATGGCTTTGCTGCTGAGTGATTAGGAATGGACTGAAACCAGCAACTCATTGCACATACATCCTCAGAACAACTTTTGGTCACTATAACCATATGTCCAACTCAAAAACACTTTCAATGCCAGTGCATTGCCTTATGAAATGTAGATATATAAGACAGATGTACTTTCCCCAGAATGAAAAATTGGATGGAGTACATCTGCTACCCCAATTAAAGTGGCTCAAAACAATTACTAGGAATACAAGTTGTTCATCATAAGTCAAATTTGGCTCTATATCAGACAATATCCCTTTCAGTATCTTAAATAGATTTTGTTACACTGAAATTTAGATAATTACATGATGCAAGGAATAAGTGACAGCATGAACACAAGCATGTACTCTATTTACAAAGGCATTCCTTTACAGTTTTCATTGTAACACTGTACAAAGTATACCAAACTAGTCTTCCTAGAACTTGTGAAGTTCTCAGACTGCAGCATTAGTGAAATCTATCAAGTTTCATGTAATGTAGAGTGCTGTTAAGTATCTAGTGAATGAAAGGATTCAGAATTTTAGTGAAGACTTAGCAAAAAACCTATGAAATATTTACCACAGAGTATAATAAAAACAAGCCTTGTCTTCAGAATGAGGGTTCGTTAAGCCAAAAAGATTTAGTTTTTCTTTAATATCAACTCAGTGCAAGACTAGCTTCTGTCCACTTTAAACTGAGAGGGTTGTGACATTTAGTCTAGCTAAATGTTTTTTAAAGGTTCTCAGAGGCCATCTGCTTCAGCGAATCCATCTCTAAGGCAAAGTAGCTGTAGCTAGCTAAACCATTATAGGTTTTTTAATAGGTGTTTCTTGCTCTCCAAGTTAGCTTGCTTTTCATCAAGATACTGCTCCAATATATTACCAAGTTTAGCTGCAAAACCCATGCTTTAAGAAACTGTCTTTGGGACTCTGATAAGCCAGGACCACAAGTAGGGCAAGTCTACATTTATGATGGCAAGTAGATCAGACACTGCTAGCACAGGTATGAATAGCCATGCAGATTGTGAAGCACAGCTTCTGCAAGTTAAGTGCCCTATGCGTCTCTTTACAAGCCCAAGCCAGCCTCCCACATCGACACTGGGGTTTTTAACAGTGTAGATGTCCTGCTACCTTCCTGCTTCTGTGAAGGGCTCCAGTGGTTGGAAAGGCTTTGTCAGGGAAGGCAGCAGGGAAAGGCTCTAGCACTTCCCCAAGCCAGAACCTTTCCCCACCACAGTGAAAGGCTCCATCAGTTAAGAGACAGCAGGGAAAAACTCTGGCAACTTCTTGCTGCCAGAATCTTTCCCTGCTGCCTCCCCCATGCAAGCCTTTCGTTGTCATGTCTTGGTACACAACACAGTGAGTATGGATGTAGCCTGCCTTTCACTGTAATGTGAAGCTACACACTCCTGATGCACTGCCACAAGTGTAGACAAGCTCTTCGATGTCAATGCTACACTTTGTGCCCACAATTGATGGACAACTCCAAGTGGCCAAGGTTAGGACCCTTTAAAAATATGGCCCCAAATGTTGCAACTGACGTGTTTATTTTCCAAAGGTTATCTTGAAGAGTCAGATCAGCAGCTTTCCCCAATTAAAAAGTCTTCGCAAAAACCTGCCTCAACTCAGGCTTTACCTGAGTTACCAAAAAAGTCAGTCAGTCTTGCACATAATTCAGTGCTGCTTTTAGCCACAGCCTTGTACTGCTGAACCACTCAATGGACAGACCTATGACCTGATTTTGTGACAGTACTGCCCTGTATCAAGTTAGCTTTGACAGGAACAGCTGTTGACTATCTTGGCCAGAGGGTGAAAACAAAACAACCCCCTTTAAAAAAAATAAGGTTGTCAGAGAAACTGGGGCTGTAGCTTAAGTAAGGCATAAATCTTATCTAGGATATTTGAACAAACCTATTGAATCTTTAGTACGTTAGAAGACCAAGGCAGTAGTTTGATATCTGCACTGAAAGTATGGAACAAAGGCTAAAAACATTAAGTACTTGAACATATTCCAGCAAAGCCAGAGATGCACCCAATGATCTGAGTAAAAGCAGTTTTAAAGTGAAGACAGTGGAGAAACAGGCACCACCACTTTGTTTATCCAATCTGGTTGCTAGCATACAGCTACTGGAGCTTTTGTGCTGCTGTCTGGAGGAGACAGACAGACCCTGAGAACAGAAGAGGGCATTTGGAACTAGACCATGTTTACATCAGATGTATCTTGAGGAAAAGTAAGTAGGCCCCAAATAACTGAGATCCTTTCACTGAGTTAAAAAACTGGCATGCAGTGGACGAGTATGTCCTCAATACTAGGCATTGATCTGGAGGAAGGGAGATCTATTAAGAAGCTCAATTTTTGTCCATGTTTCTAGCCACAAATACAAATTACAGAATATTTTCAGAAAATTAGATCCGAAAAGCAAATGGTCTATTAAAAAATTCTAGTGACTGGTTTTAGAAGGCTAGGCTTGTAGAAAATTGTATAAGACATCTAATAGATTTTAATTCTTTTTTGGTAATTGTATTGCAAGTGAAAAGTTTTTAAAGCCAGAAAGTGAGTCATCTTAGTTTTATTAAACTACAGAAGGATTTAATAAGTCAGTTTTAATTATCTCTGGCCTCAGTGACATCCACTCTGAAAGTTGTATTTAACCTAATAGTATCCCTTTAAACTTACATATGAAAGCCAGGCTTGCTCAGTCAATTTGGCTAGTTTCAGGCAGCCTTTCATCAAGGAAAGTCAGACTATCCTAGACTGAGTCACATCAACTCCTATATTACTACTAGCCTTAAATTTTTAGATTCCAGTTTACTTATTGCTACTTACTTACTTCTTTTCACTACAGTGAAGCTGAGCATACTGGTCAAATGCATTAAACACACCATTACTACACTTCCAATAATAGGGGCATAACAGGTCTCATAACAGATTTTAAAAGTTTTCAGAAATGTTAAGTGTGATTAAAAGTATGTCGAAAGCTGTCAATGATTCCAAAGCAGCTTGTAAAAGAAATAGCCTCAGAACTATTACATTACCACCACCGCACTTCAAAGAGATCTCAAAAAGCGCACAACTATTGCGAGGATCTGCTTAAGCTCACATTTACTACAAAACTAAAAAGAATTCCATTTAGAACAACTGAGTAAAGAAACAAATTGAGGATCCAACATCAATTACCGGCAGTCCTACATTATACAAAAAACAGACCCACCAAGTAAAAATAACCAGAGATTTCATTAGTTTCCGGTTATAAGGGGTTTGTTCTTTCCCCTTGGTAAGGGGTTATGAACATGCTTCTAGGACAGTTATAACCCCATGAAACTTCATTTGTAAAGGTTTATCAAAATTGTTCTGGCAATCTAAAACCTCTAAGTATTATTAACTGTACTAAACCAAACAGAATGCATACCAGTGAAATACAAACATTAAAAATAAACAATACTTCACTGACCAGACACCAGCTGATTCATTAAAGTATATTTTGAAATATATACAGTCTTCATTGAGAGGCTGGTATCAAGATGATTAAGCACAAAATGGGCATTTCTACTACCTCAGTATGATGGTGTCAGTTCAAGAGCGGTACAGGAAGCAACTGTCTATTGACCAACAGCCATCAGATAATGATTGTCTACATCAGTCATTTGGTGTAATAGTCACAGTAATCACAAATTAATCCTGTGACTTCTCATTGGGAAAACAAGTTGACAACAACTGGATAATCTATTCTACTGACACTTTAAAAAACAGCAATGAAACTCAATTGAAAAATATCTGCATGATTCACTAATTACTGAAAGTTTAGAGAAATATTACCAAATTGTTTAAAAAAACAACTCTCCAATATAACAGCTGTCTTCATGAAGCCAGTATTCATTGTGTACCAGAGCTACTACTGGCTTCCAGGTTACATATTGTAATCAACATAGTATTTTGGAAGTGCTGAATCAAGTATTTAAAATAATGCAATGGCACATACATCACACCCTGTGAAAGGTTTCCAACATACCACCACGATCACATGATTTGGGAGTTAGAAAAGGAGGGGCTTTCCTTTAAAAGGGCAGTTGAAAGTTTTTGAAAGGAACCAATTCTAAAAAAGATTTTGTAAAAATTCACTTATACTTTCAGTATTTTGAAATTATCTTCAAAGGTCCATTGAAATGCCTCTTAAGACTTCAGAAAAAGGAGAAATATTTAAAAATTTAAGGAACTATATTTAAAAACATCTTGAAATGCTCTGGCTCCAGCTCTACACTCTGATGAGGTAGGTAGCCAAAATACAAACATTGTAACAGACTGCTGGAAACCCCCTATAAAAACCTTGCATAAGTAGTTTGCACTAATGCCCTGATTTAATATAAATATTTTTTAATTTAGGGAGAAGTCCAAGCAAGTTTTGATTCACCGAGCTCTTGCCGAGTAGCATCTCATGTACTCAGTCATCCAGGGATTATCTGGCGGGGAAGGCTTTGCTCTCCAGGTTCGATCCACATCTGCAGAGCGCACTCGTCTTTGAGACAATTTCCTTTTCTCCACTTGCCTTCTGTTCTTTGCTCGTAGTGCAGACTCGTGAATCTATCAAGAATTTAGGATTACAGTCAGAGTAAGAAGTCTGTTTTCTTGAATAAAAATTATTTAAAAAATTCACCCTCAACCTTCACTCCCCTAGCCAACAAAGGGAACAATTTGATGCCACATTACTACAGAATTCCCAAGAGATTATAGAACATGCTGGGGTATACATGTTGCTGCCACTAATCACAAAAGGGAGGCATTTTAGCATTTGTGGCTCCAGTCAAGTTTCACAGGATGGGCAGAGATGTTCTCCCATAATACATCATGAACCAAGCCCTGAAGCGTCTGTAGCTACCCAAGGTAGCTGAGAAATGTGGGATATGCCCCAGAAACCTCAATGACAGACTTGGGTCTAACTCCTGTCTATGTAGTTCAGTGTGGATGCATTGGCATGCCTGAGACACTCACATAGCAGCACAATGTGGACGTTCAGAAGAGAGCTTGTAAAGAACAGGTCCCACAGACCCAAGTGTGCTGTGCAGTATAGCCATACCCTTGGTCCACTGTCATAGGAGATCAGGCCTTGACATACTCCAATTATGAGACCCCCAGTAGAACCTAGTCTTTGTGCATCCAAAAACATCCATTGACTTGAGCAGGAGTTTTGGGTGAACAAGGAGTAAAGGGCTCAGGCCCAAACAAGGTCAAGGTCAACCATTCTGTAAGATCGTATGTTGCAACTGTCAGAAGTTTCACCACTTTGGGGTAAGGAGTTGTTATTCAGACACAACATTTTACTGGCCAGCAACAGTATCGGGCTCAACATTTACAACTTCATAACGTTATGCAGCTTCCAAGGGATGGACGTGGAAGGATTCACACCTCAACAGATGAGCCATTTGTCATTTCTAGGCTTGAGCTTGTCTACCTGTCTGCCTGCTTTGGAACACTTGCTGCTAACTGCCCATTTCTGACAGACTTTCATGGAGCTCAGACGTGGGGGTACATTTATTTCGTCCACTGTGTCTTATTTCAGCACTACTGGAAAAAAAAAGAACTATGCATTAATCAGAGGCTGCACCAAGGGATCATTTAGTCTGGAATCTTTTGAAAGCAATTGATAGTTTAGAAGAGGGGTCGGCAACCTTTCACAAGTGGTGTGCCGAGTCTTCATTTATTCACTCTCATTTAAGGTTCCACATGCCAGTAATACATTTTAATGTTTTAGAAGGTCTCTCTCTAAGTCTTTACATAGAACAATAGTTTAGTTCTATATTAAAGTAAATAAGGTTTTAAAAATGTTTAAGAAGCTTCATTTATAATTAAATTATAATGCAGAGCCCTCTGGACTGGAGGCCAGGACCCTGGCAGTGCCACTGAAAATCAGCTCCTGTGCTGCCTTCGGCACCCGTGCCATAGGTTGCCTACGCCTGGTTTAGAAATTAAGGGACATGGCCTTAGTCTACTTTTAACACATCTGCACATTTGTCAGGTGTGACAAAACCACACCCGACTGACCAGCTATACAGACAAAACCCCCAGTACAGACACAGCTCTACTGACAGAAGAGTGTTTCTGTTGGCACAGCTATCATTTGGGTGGGTGTTCCTACACCAGCAGAAAAACTTGGCAGCATAGGCTGGGTCTACACTGGGGGCTATGTAGACATAGCCTCAGTCGTAAGGACTGCAGCAGTATTCTTAGATCCAACCAAAACCAGCAGTGAATAAATCTATAGGTTTTCTTACAGTAGAAGCTACAAAAGTAATCTGTGTGCTTGAAAAATCAGTGATGGGACCAAAGTATTAGTCCAAGTTCATTTGGATTCTTCAGACAGGAGATTGACTCTTCATAAGCAGTTGCTCTCCCCACCCCAAAATCCCCACCCAAGCTCTATGAGACATTACTATGTCCAGTTACAGTTGGATAATTGTCATCTACATAGATAACAGGACCCAATCTTCAGCATCCCACAGGAGCAGGCCCTTAATGAATAGGGGAGGGGAGGAATAGGATGTGCGTTCACTATACTATTTGTCCAGGAAGTGTGTCATACAGTACATTATCCATAAAGTGGCACCACCACTACAGTTAAAACCAAGGCATTCTTGTTGTCATCACTGAAATAAAGGCTCGATTGTGAATTTGATTTTTTTCAGGGTAGAAGAAAGGTAGGTTGTGTTCCTCATTTGAAGAGTGCAACCTTAACTGAATTTCCTGGAGTTTACATTTTAACATTCTTGAAAGGTACGGTGCACTTAAACCATTGGTATGGCTTCAACCTTGAGTTTTAATTGAAATGTATATAAAGAACATATGCATTTATACACTGAGACAAAGGGTGAAAGTCAATGAAAGGAAAGGCATTTATTGGAAGAGCCATCCTGATGTCTTTAGGGCAAGATTTTCCTAAAATGTTCGGTGATTGTGTGTGCCTATGTTTTTAAGATACCCATTTTTCACCTCAACAGCTTAAGTTTAAGAGGACAGGTACTTAACTCCTGTCTATGTAGTTCAGTGTGAAAGTCAGGCCTGCAGGGTGGCAAAGTGGACTCACAAAATTTTCCAGAAGTGATGGATTTTTGCTGTTTAACTCTTAGCTTTGTGAGCATAGAGCAGAGGACAACTACTATTTAAGTGAAAGAACTCTCTACATGGAACTCACTTTTCCTAAACTTGGAAAAAAGTTAGGCCATGAGTCCTGCCTCCCAGGTCCACCACTCCCAAAGTGCTGTTCCTTCTGACCATAGGCCCCGACTCCGTGGGTGCTCCGGGGCTGGAACACCCACAGGGAAAAATTGACAGCTTCCCCCCACCACCCCAGCCCACCTCCTCCCTCTCCCGAGGGCACTGCGTGCCCACTTTTTCCCCCAGCTCCCAGCACTTGCGCCATGAAACAGCTGTTTAGCACAGCTGGGAAGGAGGAGGGGGAAATGCAGCACACTCAGGGGAGGAGGTGGGCATTTGGGGAAGGGGTTGGAATGGGGGCAGGGCCAGAGGAGGGTGAGCACCCACCAGCGCCAGGGAAAGTTGACGCCTATGCTTCTGACTAATACAGGGTGACAAAATAGCATAGCAGGACTAAGCTAAGAAAAAACAACTTTTCGAGACATTAATGTCCCAAAGAAGTCTCAGATGCAGGTTAAAGAAGGTTATAACATTGTTAACAAAAGGAGGTAGTTAATTTTATTTCTAGATAATCAGTATTATTGCTCTTTCCCTATAGATGTGTGGGGAAAACTAAACTGCAAAAAAAGTATCTGAATGTTTGCTTACTTCATGCACTGAAGCAGATGCACAGACGTTGTGAGTTTTCTGGCTCCCTGTATCTGTATGTTTTTCTCCCCAGCCATATAAAGCAAATGGATGTTTATGCTCCTTTGCTGCATCTGTCCTTTGAGGACTTTTAGCTGATCTTCGGTCATTCCGACTGGACAAGGCACTTCGACTCAGATGTTGTCCTGTACGGCTGGTTGATTTGTCAGTTCCTTTTACCAAAGTCTGTTCTGCAACTTTTTCTTGGTTGTCTCCCTCTGTTTTTCTCTCTAAAGAGAAAAGAAGAAATCAGTCAGTTTGTCTTTAAAACATTTAGCAACAAAGATTGCATACACATACATGCCTGAACAATAGTTAAAAATCTCTTCCTAAAGATGTATTCAAAGATGGGGGCATGTTCCTCTTCCCTCATTGCTTGACTGCACATACACTCCCGTTAAGTCTCAATTATACAAAACATCTTCCCCTCATTAGTGTCAGACTGGGATAAGCAGTATGCTAGTCATTTTCTAGTTCTGGACATCAATTATCAAATACTTTGTGGCCTTAATGGCCCTCATGCTACTCAGTCTATCAACAGCATTTCCACCAACTCCCTAGCTTACCTATTCCATCATCTTCTTGCACCTTTTCCCACATAGCCAATAAATACGTTGACATACGACATTTAAAAACTCAACCAGCCACACGTATCTACAGCCGACTTACCTGCCGTTCTCACGTTGGTGGCGCACTCCCCCGTCAACTCCAGCTTGCGCCTTTTGGTGAGCTGGAGTTACGTAGTCTACGGGGGCACTGCTGGCGATCGATTTATCACGTCTTGACGAGACGGGATAAATTGATCGCCATAAGATCGATCTCTCCCCGCTCTAGTGAAGACTCAAGCCCTTAGTTTGGCACTCTGCAACTATTATGTTCATTTGGAAGGGAACCACTTAACACAAGCCTGTGTGACAACTTTCTATTGCACTAAGTCTTAAGATATGTACACTAACCATCTAGCACTGACATCTGAATAGGACTTATTTTTTTGGGAAAAAGAAAAAGACCAAGGAAGACACAGTAGTCTCCATAAGTGTCACTGCAGCAGTGAAATATTCCTAAATTGGAACACGAAATGCTAGCCACAAGGAATGCACAAATATCGCAGTAGCCATACAAAAAAAGGACAAGATTCTTAGTACAAAACTAACCTAATGAATAAAGTTGCAGTCTTAGCTCTTAAACAAAAGAAAAAAAGTCCATAGTGCATGATAAACAAGCATCTCTCCTGCTAGGCCCCTATCAGGAAACTGCAGTGTGTGGGTGGATCAGTTAGATTGGCAGAACTAAAGAAAATGCTGATATTTAGCTACCCACACAGCACTTCTAATTGTAATGAAATTTTTCAAGAGAAGTAGCTGGAAAGTAGATACTACCTCTTCAGAAATTTTCCTCTCTTTGTGCTTTGAAAATTATAGGCACTGAGCAAAGTATGAAATCGGGGTGGGGAGGGAGGGAGGGTTTTCAATAAAGTGACCAACAGAAGTTCTGAACTACTGTATATTACACCCAGCATAACAGTTCACAGCATGATGAAAGGAGAGGGACTTTTCATTAAAAACAGAACCAAAAAAACCTTATTCTGCAAATTATGCACAGACAACTAAAAATCTCATTTGGAAAGTTGTTTCAGACTCTTGCCAAGGCTCATGAGTATGTTAACAGTTGCCACCAAAGGGTGTCGTGCAGTCAGTCATGGCAAATCAACAGGAACTATAGGTGTTTGTTTTTTTCTGGAAGCAGGCAGATCTTGTGGGAAGTGTGTTTTGCTTATTTGCACCATTGGGTCCATGTCAGCCTTGTGTGACACAAAAGCCCTTCATGCAATTTTAAGGTGATAGCATCTCAAAGTATTGGCTCACAACTCCCCAAAGCATAAATTAGATGTTAATGTGGGGCTGCATGCACTTCTGTGCTAAATTACTGCAAAGTATTCCATTGGAACAAATATAGGCACTAGGACCCATGTTTGTAGAACATTTGCCTCTGCTCCCCAGGAGATTTCTGCTAGCTTCTGGATCAAGGCAGTGCAGGAGGAGATTTTTTCTTTAAAGTTTTCTAGATGGGAATGGTATGTTAGATTATGGTCCAATTTGACTCCTAAATGAGTGACAAATGACTGCAAAGGGAATGAACAATCCTCAACACAGATTGTAAGGGGTTGATTGGTCTGGCAATGGAAAGTTGTGGCCACCATCTTTGATTCACTTAATGTAAGTAGCCAAAGCATTCATGTCCTGGGTAAGCGACCCTTGGATATCATGCAGACAGTTGCCCGTGTCAGCAAGAGAGGTCATCTACATATATGTACTTATTGGCAGGTCATAACTATACATGTGGACCAGGAGAGGACATAGAATGGATCCTTGTATGAGTTAGTTATGGAGATGCTATACTGTGCTATCTTCCATGACTGAGTGGCTACAGAAGGAGCCAGGCATGATTTCTGCTGTTTCCCCAGCTCACCAGAAGCAATCAATGTTATATTACAAGTTGAAATGTGAACCAGTTGTCTCCATCCCAGTACTTATTTCTGCTACACATTAGGACAGCTGAGCAACAGTAAAGCCTAATCTAGTTGGAGGATATGTATAACCATATAAATATACTGTCAGCATGTCAGTATTTGAACCCACAGCAATTCATGATATACACTGGTTTAATTTCACTGATGGGGAAGGATTGATCTCCATTGGGAGCCCTCTTGTACAGGATCCTGTGAAGATGAGCAGTTGTCTATCAAGCTCACTTGAACTCCATCTGTGAGGAATGACTAGAGCCAGCCTCCAGTCTGTCAATTTGCTGCCCAGTGTAGCTATCTAGATAACTTCATAGAATAGCTCCTACAGAGACCCACATCAGAAGTTGTGGCTTCCTGGCTTGAGACAGGAAGCTATTTGGCATGAATCTAAGGGGTATGTCTAGACTGCAGACTCCTCACAGCAACACTACGTGCCCCTCTTGCCCCCAACACAGGTATAAATAGCAGTGTAGATGCTTAAGTAAAGACACACCTGAACATTGTCGGTACATACCCTACACAGCTCTACATGCCCAACCAGTGCCCTCATTGTCTACACTGCTGTTTTTAGTAGTGTAGTATTCTCTGGCCACGGGATAAGGTTCTGGCACTCCCCTCTACCAGAGCTTTTCCTCACAGCCCCCACCCCCCAACCAGAGCCTTTCACTGCCATGTATAGGTACACACAACAATGACAACACAGCCTGATTTCACAACAGCACATTGCTACACGTACCACCGTCTAAAGATACAGTGTTCTCAAAGCTCCAGAAACTGGCAGGTAGCCTTCCTTGCTGCTGCTGCTGCTTTTTGCTACAGAATCTGCTTATGTAATTATAAAGATACACTGATACCATAGCAACAATTTACATAAGTAGTTGGGAGTCAGGATGAGTTACTGCCACAATGTTTTTTTGTTTTGTTTTTTTTAAAGATGCTCCACAAATGCCTCAGTTGCAGTTTCCCACTAGTCTGGGTTATGACAATTCAGGATTTACAATCAATGCACCTGGTACTTCAATACCACCTTCATTTTACAAAAAGTGCTGCAAGAAGAGAGGTGTTAAAAGGAATACACAGAATTTCAGTGGTTCAAGTGTTTTGCCTCACAAAGCACTTAACAGTACAGATGCCCTAATAAATCTGTATACCTGGAATGACTGCTTATTAAGTTTTTGTACATCATGTCTTCCATTTTGAGTTTCCCTTTTTTACTTAATTTACTTATGTTAGTATATTGTAGATGTGTCAGAGTCTGACACTGAGGTACTGTAAGTGCCAGGTAACCATTCATTGCAATGGGAGATTCAAGGCCCTATGGTGTCTGCACAAATCACACTTAGCACTTGTATGACTGGCTCTAATACAGTACAGTTCAATGATAACTGAAAGTATTTACTACACCAGGGGTAGGCAACCTGTGGTACACAAGCTGATTTTCAGTGGCACTCACACTGCCCAGGTCCTAGCCACCTGTCTGGGGGGCTCTGCATTTTAATTTAATTTTAAATTAAGTTTCTTAAACATTTTAAAAACCTTATTTATTTACATGCAACCATAGTTTAAGTCTATAGTACAGACTTAAAGAAAGAGACCTTCTAAAAACGTTAAAATGTATTAAAGATACGCAGAACCTTAAATTAGAGTGAATAAATGAAGACTCGGCACATCACTTCTGAAAGGTTGCTGATCCCTGTACTACACAATGCTGGGGGACAAGAATCAGTAATGGGCAGAGATCCACACAGCAAGTAATCACAACTAGCACCTGTGCTGGCAGTTTTGGCAGAAGATAAAGAATAAACCAGCATGAGAATCAGCTACACTTGCCCAAGTAGCCTCTCCAACATATGCAAGGCACATCAGCAGGGCAGAGCAGGAAGACGTGCACAGCTGCTGCCGATATGGTACACAGAGCTCTTCAGTTTCCAAGGTTATTGTGTTTCAGAAAACACGTCAGTCATTTAACCTGGAATTATGTAATTCCTTGAGCTACAAATATACTATACAATGCAATTTAACATCCCACGCTGTTGTTTTTGTAGTCTTATAATTGCTAAGGTAATGCATAGACAATCATCCAGTTTATTACTGAAAGGACTCAAAGGAAAAGGACAGTTTGTTTTTTTTAAAAAAAAAAGAATTTACAGTGCCACATAACAAGATTCATTGTTTTCACAAAACATTTATTCTCTATATTTCAAAGAAAATATCTAAATTAATAAAATCTCTCCACATTGATATATTTAGAAAACTCCAAAATTAGAACAGTAGCATCCTCGCACTGAAAATAAGGTAAAATGAAAAGTAAAGGACTCAAGCAGACCATAGCCTAGTGTACAGTCACTTCTACTTGCACTTCCCCATTCCATCCCAAATCACCACTTCAGTTAGCACGAATAAACTTCAACACTGCACTCTAGAGCAAGCTCTGAAGGTGGGAAGATTAGAATACAATCATATCTTTGGCAAACTGTTCCACAGTAATGAACTAGCACCTAAAATACTCTGTCTCCAGCTACCAGGGACCTCACTCAGTTCTTCCAGTTGATGGGGCCTTGGAGGAGGGTTGGGAACCAAGTGGCAGGCACAAAGGTAGCTTGGTCCAAGCTCCTTAAGAATCATAATGGAACCAGGACCTTTAACTGAACTCAGAAACACCAGCACGAAGGTGTGGGAAATTGGTACAGTGTGTTCTGTAGTTAGCCAGGTAAAGGGTATTATGAAGTCTAGGGTGAAACCTTATGAAAGGGTATTGAATTATGAAAGGAGGAGTCAACTGCTAGGCCATCGAGCTTCCAAACAAACAATAAGTTACTAGCCTGCAAATAAAAAGAAATCACTTGAACCAAGGGGGGCTTAAAAAAAACCTATTTGTGTATCACCCATGGCAAGCACAAAAGTTGTCATGTCAAGTGAGGAGACCTACATAGCTCCTGCAGAATTTAAACCTTACAAGGAAAAATATGGGTCAGAAAAAAGCCTTCCAAATGGGAACTGAACATAACCAAAGCAGCATTATCCCTCTGAGCCTATAGGCTGCCTCTCAACAGGCCCCCAGCCATCAACAGCTTTAAGAAGAGTGAAATTAACAGGAACTTCTCAGGGCAGGCTTTCAGAGCAGCTGCTCTGGGCACCAAATCCTCACATTCATGGGCACAGATTCACAGGACGACTGGGATTGTTTGGGGTTTTTTTTGTTTGTTTGCTCTTGCATCTCTTGCGTGGGGGCACTGAAAACGCTTACTGCCCTGGGTGGGTGACAAGGGACCCGGATCCTCATCAGTTTCAGTGAAGCCTTGTGGGCATCAGCCAAGCTGTCAAAAAAAGTCACATGATTCTCCTGCTGCGGAAAGCTGTGAGCGACAGCGGAGACCACCGGGGCTGGAGGTCCCGCCACAAGCGAGGGGGCCGTGTAACAGCTTCTCCTCTCCCCCACCCACAGGCGAGCAGGAAGGCGCGTGTTTTACATCAGTCAGGCCAGGATCAAGGGTAAGGCAGGAAGCGCCTCCCGCCTGCACCGCCCAGAGCAGGGACAGCGATGAGGGGTTTTAACCAGACACCCAACAGCTAGAGGCTGCTATGGCCGATGGAGCGGCAGAGGCTGGCAGCGTCCCAGGGGCGGCCCCACGGGCCCCGGAGCAGCCCGAGAGGGGGAGCCGGGCGGTTTGACACCTGCCCCCCACCCCGGCTCCATACCACACGCAGGCAGCACCTGCCCACCGGCAGTCACGGCCCAGCCCCCGCCCCGTGCTCCTGCCGTCCCCGGCCCCGCCTGCTCCCTACCCGCTGCGCGCAGGGGCTCCGCCGGGCTCGCCTTCCCCGCTGCTCCCGGCTCCCCAACGTCGCTGCTGCCGCCGGGACCAGGCGCGATTGGCGCTGCCGCCGCCGCCTCCTCCTCCTCCCGCTGCGCGGCCGGGGGGCTGGTGCTGGGGGGCGAGGGGGAGCCGGCGCTGCTGCCGCTGCTGCCCGGCTCCCAGCCGTCCCAGAGCCAGGGCCGGTGCGCCTGCTCCAGCAGGCGGCGGCTGAGGCGGTAGCGCAGCAGCTCCCAGTAGCAGGGGCCGCACGCGTCCCACTGGGGCTCCTTGAAGCGCTTCATGTACTCGCTCTTCACGCGGGGCCGCGCGGGCACCATGCCGGCGCCGCTCCCAGGGGCCCGCTCGAGACACCCCGCTCGGCGTCGCCGCCGCCGCCGCCGCCGCCTCCCCACGCAAACAGCGCTAGGCCCGCCCCTCCCGCTGGAACGTTTAAACCCAAACAGCGACGTTCTGCGCCCGCCCCTGCCCTGCTCGGGCCAATCACCGCGGCGGGCAGCGTGTATGTGTGTCTGTCTCCCCCTCCCTCGCCCCATTTACGTCACAAAGGAGCCCCGTGGAACGCGGGGAGGGGAACGCTGCGACCTGCCTCCCGGGTTTCTCCAGCAAGGCCACTGTTGTTCCAGCAGCCGGCAGAACCGCCCTCGGACAGACGGTCACGGGCAGACGCCCCCCGCTGCCGATCAGGGGCTGCAGGGATGCCACGGACCAGCCCCTGAGCCTGACGGGGCAGCCAGGGGCACGAACAGTTGCTACTGCTTGATAGCGGAGGGGGTTGGAGCTCTAAGCCGGATCAATGCACACAAGAGACCAAAGCGAAGTGCAGCTGGCAGCGTGGCTTCTCCATGATCTGCCCCTCTCCCTCCAGTTCTCTTTTAAACCCCCTTACAGTCCTAGTCTTCACAATCTCTCCTCAGGCAAGGAGTTCCACAGGTTGACTGTGTGATGTGTGAAGAAGAGTGGCAGGGCTAGTTTCCACAGCACAATCTCGATTCACTTCTCACTGTTCTCATTTTGGTATCCCTGCACTGGAGGGCTGGGGGTGAGCTCATCACGCAGATCCAGGAATAGGGCCTCGCACATCTGAAAGTTCTGCAGTCAGGGCTCCTCATCCCAAACCTGCACTACAATGTGATCTACCAGTCAGTGCTCATTTCTTGGGCCCAGAAGTGGTGCTCCACTAGGTGAAGCTGCTCTGTGAACACCACCAACAATGCTGAATTGTTTCTTGTTATGTCCCACAGCAAAATTACTGCCAGGAAATCATGTTCCCCCCAGTTCTCCTTGTGACTGCAAATACCAAAGGACTGTGTATCCTATACTTGCAAAACCCATGAAAATAGTGCAGAGCTGTGCAGACCTCATGGTACTATTAGAGATGGCAGACAGCGACAAGTCCTGCACAGGTTCATGGGAAATGGAAAATAGGCATGCAAATTATAGGATAGAGATGATATTATGGGATGGAGAATATTGCATTATGGGAAGTCGACCCAGTGCTCGCCATAACCCCCTTACACGTTGTTTCTGCCCCACCAAGCATTTCCAAAACTACCCAAAAGACAGTGTGCTAAACAGTGGCAAGTTGCACACGGATACCTACCAATGGTGGACTGCATTGTGCATCAACACAAGCACTCCTGGTGAGTATCTATTGCACTAATGCAAGGCGCCAAGTATCACAGGCACAAGCAATATACTAACTGTGGCAGCTATATGCTGATGTAATTTGCCATGGTAAAAACTTTGTAGTGTACATAGCCTATCCAAGTTAAGGATCTTGCTATGCTCCACTCATGCACCAGTAACCTCCATTCTGGTAACTGTGTGATTTGGAAGAAACTTTTATATGGGTCCTACAGCCTACACAGGGACAAAAGACATAAAAAAGAAGCAGGGGGCGTGACAAACACAACAATCCATATCTAGGGCCCAATTCACTGCTGGCATAAGCAGGCACAACTCACTGGCTACACCAATGTATGGAAGTCTAGATACATACACACACACACACAAGTATGTGCCACTTACTGACCCTTTTGAATTCATCCTCCTTGATCAAGACAGCAACAGCAGCATCCTGCCTCTGAGGGAGGCAAGCTTGTCTTCCAGGTGCGCTTTACAGAAGGGTTCCAGTAACTAGGCAAGGGGCTGGGAAGACCTGGCGGGGTGTTATACACCTCACCCTCCCCCATTCGCCTTGTAGTGGCAGCTTCAGTCCCATAAGGCTGGCTGGGCTCAGCTGCTTGCTCTGGGTGTAGCACTGTGGTGCACAGGGTTTACAAATGGGTCCTGAGCTGAGAAAGGTTGAGAATCACTGGTTTACAGCATTCCCATAACATCATACATCCTGTCCTCCACTATCCCAGCCAGGATGAGAACAGAAGCTGCAGTCTGTCTCAAAAATAAGGCACCCACCTGCTACATCTTTCTAACCACAATACTAATCACAAAATTAATGAGGAATCATAGCTAATAGAGATTCTAGTGAGTGGCTGGATGCTCTGGCAAAGACATATTTTTAATACCAATGGTGTACCCCACCCCCAACCCCGCCCCCCACCATGGTACCTATGCATCCATTGGAAATCTCTGTAAGCCATGATGACTTCCTCTGTTATTTTTGCTGGAAGTCCTGTGTGGCCATATAGATTTGGTTTTAACTGGAAAAACAGCACTGGAAGAGGGTTTTCCTAGGTTAGTGTTAGCTGGGCAGAGGAAAAAGTGATCTGACAATTGTGTTAGCTCTGGGGAGGCAGAAAAACTAGCTGCCATCTGTGACCCTTGTATCCTTTACCCTCAGGAGGAGTTGAAGGAGGGAGCACTCATAATTTCCTTCCCTCTACCTGACACCATCTGCCAGCTGTGGAGACAGATACATTACATGTTAATTGTAACAGATATGGCAACTTCTTGTAATATCCTTTGGGGACCATACTGAATTAAGTTTATGAATCATTGCAGCCAGGGATTCTATGCAACTCCAGGATCATAGAGTTACCACAGTTCCTCCAGGAACTAAAAAACAGCCAGAGGTGATTAAGATGGATCACTCAGGTTGGGAGCACCTCCAAACAGGCACCACCAGCCTGGGGAGACTTGCATATGGTGGTTCAAGCTGGGTTTTCCAGAGATGAAAAGACAAAGAAAAGGGGGGGTTTGGTATCAAAAGGCTGGTTTAAACTGACTCAAGGCCTGCTTTCTGATCCACCAAATGAACAAGACTTTCTCTCCAATGGGCTCCCAACCTCTGTGAAACAGTTGGAAAGATTTAAGCTCAGTAGGGCCCCATAAGATGGGTGACCCCAGGTATGTTCAGTATGTGTTTAAATCTGTTTATTGTTACTATTATGTTTTCTCTTAAATGCTTTTACATTAACAATAACTGTGCTTGCTTAGAAAGGGCGGGGTGGTAAGTAGTTACGGCTGGCAATACACTGTGCACAGCCCTCAGAGTCAAAAGAGAGGAACACACAGCCACTGGCCATTAGGAAGACTGGCTTGCTGGGGATATCACAGTGTAGGCAGGGAGCTGTGTAGCTTTAAAACCGCCAGTTCAGAAGGGAGAGACACAAGAGTCTCTGCCCCAGAGAGGTGATGGCTCAGAGGCAGAAACTTCAAGTGGGTACCCTCGAAGGATGGCAGAGGCGGAATACAGGTGCAGTTACCCTGAAGCTGTGACCTTAGTAATCTAGGTTTTGATACAAGTCAGGAGCATGGTCTCTGAATCACTTGGCCCTCAGGGGATGTTTTGCTATTGACTTCAACAGACACAGGGTCAGGCCCTCGCATAGCACATATAGTAGCAGTTGTAGCAGTATCAGAGCACTGAAAGCATGTTCAGTCCTGTCCAGAGCATACAGCACGATGTGCCTCCTGCCCGGAAGAGCTGAAAGGTCTAAGAATGTTTCCTCTGAAGATCTCAAAGCACTTTACAAACATTAATTCAGTCTCACAATGCTCTTGTCAGGTTGTTCTATCAATTGTATAGGTGGGCCAGCTCTTGATATTCAGAAGGGAAACAACTTGCCTGAGGCCACTTAGCAAATGAATGTCAGTCAGAAAGAAAATGTAGGAGTAATTTCTAATTCTGACTATTATTAACCACTGGGAAATTCTCTCTTCTGCATGATAGATACTCTACTCTATGCTCCAACTGATACACTAAAGCATGGTGTATATTTACAAACAAAAACTGTGTCATGTTGCTTAAGGTAGCTCTCATCAGTAAACTAAGCCATAACTAATTAGGAAACACAATGTTAAGGATTAAAAAGTGGCAAAGGCAAGTAATATCAGATTAGGAAGTGCCAGAATGTCCTTTGCTCATGCAGCCTTAATTCAGCCCCCTTGTGCCTATGCATTACGATTAAGGCTACGATTTAGTCATGGGTATTTTTAATAAAAGTCATGGACAGGACATGGGCAATAAACATAAATTCACAGCCTCTGACCTGTCCATGACTGTTACTATAAATATTTCTGACTAAATCTTAATGGGGGGGAGCTCAAGGGGAGCTGCTGCTGTGGGAGGTCCCCGGGGGGGGGGGGGGCTGCTGCTGGAGGGGGTCTTGGTGGAGCCACTGCTCTAGGGGCTTCCCTGGGGACTGCTGCTGGGCAGAGTGCTGCTGCTGCTCTGCGGGTGGCTGTGGGGGCCAGCAGTACCAGATGCCAGGGGCCACTGAACAGCGGCTGCTGCCGCTGTCCCTGGGGCCACGTGCCGGCCACTGCTCCGGTGGCCCTGGGACCACTGCCAGGGTCCACTCTACCACTCCCAGGACCACAGCTCAGGCGGTCCCTGCGGCCAGCCGCACTGGGTGCTGAAGAAGTCACAGAGATTGCAGAAATTCACAGAATCAGTAACTTCCACGGCCTCCATGACAGACAGGGAGCCCTAATTATGAGACAGCCTTTAATTATGTGTAGAAGTGACTACCTGTGAAAAGTTTGGAGTAAGTGACAGTTTCACATAGGAACACGGCAGCAGAGGCTGGGATAGAGTCCAAGTCTGAAGAGTGGCATTCAGCTGCTCTATAAAGTGACTATAAAACAGCTTTGAAGGTTTTACTGGAATTTTACTGCTTCCCTATCACATTTACACTGTTTACAAGTATGAAGGTTTCCTCCCTCACTGCTAGGCCGATAAATTCAGTTTGGGATGGAGCATCAAGCTGGGTGTTTCTTTTTTATACATCTTCTCCAGTACTAAGGATGATGCAGTGATGCCCCCAGAGACTTCTGGGCAATTCCCTTGGTCTTCAACTCATGTCCCCAGCTGCACCTGTGTAATCCCATTGTCTTCCAGCTATGTCCTCAGTCACATCTTTTGAAACAGAGCGTGGTTGTTGGAAAATAATGAGGCTGCACAGCTGTATCTGAAGGCATAATTTGGCCTCCAGCATCTTTACACCTGGACAAACCCAGATGTAACTAAGGGAATAATCAGTGATTAAAGAATGAAATAAGTTACTTCATTTGCAGTATCCTCCATAGGTTTAGGGGAGAACAGATTATTTTAAGAGAGAGAGAGAGAAAGAGAGAGAATGAATTATGGCTTGTTGCAGTCTGATAACCTGTGACATTCTCTTGGATCCAGAAGGCTAGGGGATGAGGATTACTAACAGATTTAATGTAAGAGGGCAGGCTCCCGAGCTGGCAATTTTTGTTTTATTTGTGGCTAGAAAAGATGTCAAGTTTATGAACAAAAGTACCAACTATCTCCCTGGCGGTTGTGACTCAGAGAAAGCCATCCATTGAATACATTATATTAGAAACGTTAATCAGTCTTTTCCCTAAGAGAAAGCTCCCACCAATTTCAGAGGAGATGGTGGCTGTACGGTACAAGGATGCAGTCCAGTGACTTACAGATGACATTTTGCAAGCCAAATATGCCTCTTGTATAACTCTGTTGACTTGAGTGGACTCTACTGAAAACTCACTTCTTCCAGGAAGCCTCTCTATCCTAGTTCTTCCCTCTAAGTCATCAACAAAAGTGACTGCTTTAAAACAAGTCACCAGACCCAAAAAGGTAGAAACAAGTGTGCACTAAACCTCACAATTCTGTCATTTCAATTGTGTCACTTCGCATTCCCTATCCTTCATCTGTATGTTGTCTGTTTAGACTGGACGCCCTTCAGGACAGGTACTTTATCTCCATATTTGTCTGCAAAGTGTCAGCACTATATAAATAACGCAGAACTTTTTCTAGCTACTTTCATGAATCCTCTCCCTCCATATACTATTTTCCTTTAAGTTGTTTTTCCTTGGTGGCATGAAAATCAGGATTCCTGCACCATTGTCCATTGTAAAAAGCTGTGGTTTCACTCTAAGACCAATGGTCTCTCACTTTTATCCGTACACCGACGGTTTTCTAAATTTACTGTTTGCATGTAGATACCACACTAATAGATTTCTTAGTAAAACCTAGGCTAGATCATCAACTAACATGCAGTTCAGAAGAGAACACAAAATCTTTCGTTCTGGAAACATAAGGTGCTGTTGGCTGAACTAAAAGAGCAGTTTTGTTAGCTCAGCATGGACCGGGACTGCAGATACATGAGCAAGCAAGTCTAATACATTCCACCCAGTAGATGGCAGCAGTAATCATGCACAAGCCACTACACATCAGATTCTCCCGTATAGTAATTGATCAGTGCAGAAACAAGAGCTGCTGTTTTAAGATTTTATTTTTAATGGCTTCTTGAGCACCCTATAGAAATGTGTTCAGATGGGACTTGACAGCAATAACCCAGACACACAGCCTAGTGTGCTTGTATCTACGGCACCCAAGACGTTTCCGGTGAAAGAAGAAAGTTAGGGGGAAGATTAAATGTTGACCTTCATGCTTGCAAGGTAGAGCAGTTTTCAGGTACTGATCTTTGGGGTGTGTAGTGAACTTCTTGAGACCCACAGTATTCCTTTAACTAATTAAAGTGTTTCCTTTCCTGCCCACTGCATTGGAAATATGCCTTAGACTTCAATATTGTTTGCACTGTTGTTTTACCCAATATATTAGAGACACAAAAAAGTGAGTGAGGTAGTATCTTTTATTAGACCAAAGTCTGTTGGTGAGAGAGACAAGATTTTGAGTTGCATCAACTCAAGAAGAGCTCCATGTAGCTCAAAAACTTTTGTCTTTCACCAACAGAAAAAATGGTCCAATAAAAGACATTACCTCACCCACTTTGTCTCCCCGTATTTCAATAGTCATCAGCCTTAGGAACACAGGAATTGCCAGACTGGATCAGACCAAGGTCTGTCTAGTCCAGTATCCTGTCTTACAGTGACCAGCACCGGTTGCTTCAGAGGAAGAGTCAAGAAACCCCACAGCTGACAGTTATGGAACACCATGCTCAAAAAGAAGTTTCTTTTGGAACCCCTTCCTTTAGAGTTGATGCTTCGATAAGTGTCCAAATACCTTCCAATGTTTGTTTTCTCAGTCTTACTGCTGTAATTCTGGATGTTTTCATTTAACCATTTAAATGTCCTTTTTTAAAAAATCCTGCTGAGCTGACTGATATCTTGTGGCAGTGACTGCCACATGCCATTTGTATCAAACTCTTCAGTAACTCCAGCGACATAGTTTCCGGGATAAGAAATGAGGATACTGGAACACTTTCTTAAATGAAGGGATATTAGAATTATAGTATTAGAATTCTTAAGATACTTAGCAATTCCAGAGCACCTTTTATTTGAAGATTTTAACCCATGTTACAGACCCTAATTAAGCTTTACAACACCCTTCTATTCTATTCTACAAATGGGAAAACAACAGCCCAGGTAAGATGAGTGTCTTGCTAGGTTTGCACATCAAGCCAGCAGCAGAGTTGGGAACAAAATCAAGGAGCCACAACATCCATTGACATCCTACCCAATTCTAAACAGAATACCGCTTCCCATTACAAAAGGGAGAGAGACAAGAAAGCTACATGAACTGGAAACAATATTATTTGCATCTGGAAGGTCAGCAGATGCAAGGAAGATATAAAAGAAGATAACAGAAATGTAAGCACAGATCTCTTTTCTCACAAGTAACTTCTAGGAAGAGTAAATATAATCATGTATACTATATGCCAGAGATCCTCTTTGCAATCCTAAGTGATAAAAGGGGATAGCAGCTGCACTACATGTAGTAGAGGTGGAAAATTATGTGTCAACATAGCTTTTCAAGCTACAGCCTGGCTCTAAGCCAAAACTAGGAATGATGATGATCTGAAATGGGATTGCTGAACAAGCCCTTTGGATAATGGCTGGGTGAGAGAGTGAGTCACAAAGAGAAAAAGCAGATTGTTTCTTAGAGAGGCAGATTTTTTTTTTTTTAGTGCCTGCCCCAATAAGCAAATTAAGCAGCAGGAAAAAACAACAAATGAGTAAGATAAGGCCAATAGATAGACAAATGAACTGCCTGGACCTGCATTCACCGATTAAACTCTGCCAAAAATAGAGCAAGCTGTTTCAGTCCTAGGCAATCACAGCAATTGCTGGGTTTTTCATTTCATGGGCTGTTCATCCCTTTAGGCTTGTACCAACCGTGCAAAGAGTAATGCTGTCCTGGGGGAAGTCTCAAGGGAGCTGGTGCAGGTACCGTACAAAGCAGGTTTGCAGAAAGCAATGTGTTTTGCTGCAAAAAGTACCTCCGACACAGGCCTGGTTCTAGGGGTGGGCGAGCAGGACAGTCCCTCTGCAGCTAACTTCCAGGGGGTGCTGAACTACTGTGCTGCTTGGCTTCTTTTTTGTGTTCTGCTCCTAATTGGCCAGACTGGGGGAGGGGGGGAAATGTTTTCCTCCCTGGCCAGCAAACAGCTTGGGCCAGTCCTTTTGTACAACAAACCAGAAAGCAGAGACGTAGACAAGTCACTTGTGACTCCACCATGCCTGCAGTCTTTACCTAGCTAAACTCCTTTGTCACAGATATTGTGAATCTCACACTCCTTCCATAGCACGGTCAAGCTTTTCACCCTCCCCTTTACAGCTCTGAAGGAGTCTTTCCCTCCTTACATGTCTGATCATTGCTTCCTATTTCCCCTCTTGTTCCCTCCCGCTACAAGAACCGCCCCCCCAGAGCTGGCCTTTGATGGGGAGAAATTAGAAATGCGAAGAGAAAATCATCTGTCATTTCAATAAAAACAGTCAGTCACACACACATACACACACACGCATATACACACCAACAAACCACATGAGCACCCACCATTCCCATTACAGTCTGTGGATCCAATTCACCAATGCCTTGCACCTTGTCTAGTTTTCACATCAGTGCCAAGTAGGTATAAAATGCTACCAGATCAGAATAGTGCTGTTTTACACTGGGCTGCATTACCGTCCAACGTGCTGGGCCTGATGGGAACATCTGGCAAGATTGGGGCCTTTCTTCCCAGGAGATAATGTGGCTGCTCTAATCTACATTAGCTTTGAAAGCGTTTCACTAACAAAAGAGATCTCTTTGCCTATCTCAAAAATGATTTACAATGGTATTAAGTGCTGAAGGAAATTGCGATGACTGCATCTTGGACCATCTAAATTGGTCTAGTTTCAAGCAGTCTAGCCGGCCTTTGATCTGCCAAGCCTTATTTGTAAGAGCTCGGTTTTTTGCCTTGCATTTTTTAAAAGGTGGAAACCATGAGAGACTCTAGGCCTGTGTGTACAGAAGACTTCTTGGGGAAATATTGTGCTACCCTCTGGGAAGTGTGTTGGCACAGGCACACCAGGTACAACAGCAAGAAGGGTCAATCATAAGACTGACACCCTCCTCCAAGCATCTCAAAACTGTCACCTCTGAAACAGCTTGTTTCTATAGCAACTGTCACAGCCATGTCTCACGCCAAGACATTGTACTATTAACTATAACAGAATGATTAGCATTTAAGACAGTAGTTCAATTTCTTATTAACCACCCTCTTTGCAATAACTTGGTGGATAGACATGCCCTTTATCTACCCCCATAGCTCTTTGCACCATGAATTGTCTCTTATTGTCCATTTTTTATTTTCTCTTTTATTCCCCCTATTCATTTTGGTTGTTTGCTCCTCTCGGCTGCTGGTTCCCTCTGTCACTAGAAGGCTGCCAGCTGCTATCAGTGACTCTGTGAGGCTGGCACAGGAGCTCTCACAGCTGGGCTGTGTGTTGCAAAAGCAGAGACAATCTGGCAAGCTGAGCTGCTTCCATAGGCAAGAGCAGTTCCCAGGGCAGCCTCAGGAGGGGCATAAGCTGCATTTCACTTTTCTGGGATGTTGCTTAACTATGAGGGTTGTGTATTCAGACCCAATCAGGGGTAAACTCAGCAGCTGTTGCCACTGCTGGATCTCTTATGTCTGGTCACAATTATCACGCTATATAAAAGCAACCCTGTGTGGTCAAGAATCAGAGGGGTAGCCGTGTTAGTCTGGGTTTGCAGAAGCGACAAAAAGTCCTGTGGCACCTTCAAGACTAACAAAAGTATTGAAGCATAAACTTTCGTGGGCTAGCGCCCACTTTGTCAGATGCATGCAGTGGAAGTATCAGAGGCAGGTATAAATAAGAAGGCAAGAACCAGGTTAGAGATAATGAGGTTAGTTCAATCAGGCTGAACCACCTTGTTGTCTCTAATCAGGGAGGGTGAGGTGCTCTTCTAGCAGCTGATTTGTGGGTGTGAACACCAAGAGAGGAGAAAGTGCTCTTGTAGCCACTCATAGTCCCTATTCAGTCCTGAGTTGATTATGTCAAATTTGCAGTTTCTCTTTGCAGTCTGGTCTTCAAGTTTTTTTTGCTGCAGGATGGTGATCTTTAAATCTGTAATTGTGTGTCCAGTGAGGTTGAAGTGCTCTCCTACAGGTTTTTGTATATTGCCATTCCTGATATCTGATTTGTGTCCATTTATCCTTTTTCATAGGGACTGTCCAGTTTGGCCGATGTACATAGCAGAGGGACATAGCTAGCACATGATGGCATATATTAAGTTGGTAGATGTGCAGGTGAATGAACCGGTGATGGTGTAGATATGTGGGCAGAGTTTGCATCGAGGTTTGTTGCATGGATTGGTTCCTAAGTTAGAGTTATTATGGCACGGTGTGCTGCTGCTGGTGTGATCAGTGAACTGTTACCTCCCTAGCCTGTCCCCCTAGTCCTTCTGGCCTATGATCCTTTCCTCTTTCTCATGCATGCCTCCTCCTGAAAGCATGCAGGCCAGACTCTCAGCTGGCAGAAATCAGCTGAGGCTCTGGCCTGGTGTGGCTGTGTCCTGCTCACTGCCCTCTCCTGGAGGGAATGGCAGGCCAGCTCCAGCATGCTGGATCATGTTGCCACAAGGAGAGCTGCCAAGTTCCAGCTAGAGGTGAGGGATTTGCTTGATGCAGGAAGATGATTCTATATGTGTCTCCCCTTTGTTCCAGCCCCCAGCCCCATTTTGGCTTCCTCTTTGCTTTTATCTCTTCCCCTTTACTAGCTCCCCCACACACTCAATTCTCGCTGGTGCTGTAAACAAACACACAACAGCAGAAGCAGCGCTGGGCCCAAAGAGCTTGTGATTCTGGGCCAGTTTCTGCCGCTCTTCCTTGCGCTGAGCAACACCTTGCTCTGACAGTAGTCCCAGTGATATCACTAGGCCACTCAAGGAGTAAGGTGTCACTCACTCATTGTGAGCAATGGCAGTAGAACCTCATCCACCTAGGCAGACGTTATAATTCAGACACACAGGGCACCACTAAGGGAGAGAGGCAGAAATTGGACTTGTATCTGATCCAACCCATCTTCCTCCTCCCTCATTCTGGACATGAGGATGATGCGGCCGCTCACTCCTTTCTCCCCTACTCACGCCAGTCATCTGTGCTCTCCCCACACTGCCTAAGAGGCAGGGCCAGAGCATGGAGACAAGCACTGTTCCGAAGAACGTTCCCACCTGTTAAGCAAAGTGAAGAGCCCTCATCTCATCTGGGTGGGAAACAGGAGCAGACCACTGGCAGCCTCGTTTAGCAACAATAAAATGAATGTATCTGGAATCCTTCTCCAAAAGTCACTGACCTCTGACCAATGCAACCCAACAAAACTATCAGTAACCAGGGTTACATTTGGGGGGAGGGGAAGGAAAGTATTACTCAAGCTCTGGATGTTTCTACTAAAATTATGTGCAGCACAATACTTAACAAGTCTGCTATTTAAATTGATCAGCACTGGACTTCAGGGTTAGCACTGAGCTGAGCTGAATGGATGCAGTTCCCACCAATCAGAACTGTTCTTTCAGGCTGGCTGACTGCATACATTCAGACCCATGAAAGCTAGATATTTATCTTGTTTTATGTGACATCCTACATTCTGCACAAACTAGAGAAGGGCTGTTACAACATAATGCCTCATAAAAGCTCAGTCTAAGCTCTATGGTCATTTAGAGAGAGGAGGCAGGGCTTCTGCTTTGGTCTAAGCACAGGTGCAGAAGCCAAGAACTCCGTGGGATCTCATCACCACATCAATTGCCCTCAGGTGCACTTCTGGTGCCCAGCTGCCATATGAGCCCCCAAATTTGATCTTGAATTTAATATTGACACCTTGTTTGGTCTTGAGCAAGTCACTTAAGCTCTGTGTTTCACTCTACCCATCTGTAAAGTGGAGGCAATAATACTACAAACACACATCATGAGCATTGTGAAAATTAAAGTAGCTAATGTTTGCAAAGGATTTTAAAGATACCAAGTACTAATTATTAAGAACAGTTATGCAATTAAGCAGCAGCAAACTTATTCCTAAATATCAATTTGAAATGGCAGAAACTGAGCAGGCATTTCTGAATAGTAATTCTCCGCTGTTTTTGCTGTTGGTTGTCTTTTTAAATAAGGATAAAATCCATATAACTTACGCTTATCTGAAATTTACATGTTTATTTCTTTCTAAACATAGGCTCTTCACCCCAGGACTGCCAGCCTGCACATAACTCCACTTACAGACTTGAGTGGCATATCTTGTGCTTTGAGATCCTTGATTGGAAAGTGTATTGAAATTAACATTATTATGAGGCACTCAGGTACCACCGCAGAAATGCCTATACATCAGTGGTATGGCAGGCTCTTTCACCTTAGTGAGAGGTAGTTTTTAAAAAATTCCTAGTGCTTTAAATAAAGTATGGAGCATGAGCTGTAACTTTGAATACTCTGAGTGCTGCCTTTAGACCAATGACAATTGCAAAGAAGAAAGCAATTTATACTGGACTGTATTATCAGAGGAAGGCAGTACAAATATTTGGAAATGGTATGTTCTTATAGGGGGCAATGATTAGGCTTAATTTCCAGCATGGCATGCAGCATGAATGTGTTACTGGCTTCCTGGAGGGGATCTAGTTTAAAGCAACTCAAATAATTTTAACTGAGCATAATGAATGAGACATCCAGTGCTGTTTGGCTGGATGAAAGAGGACTCTGTTGCCTCTAAAGGAGAAAAGAAAATGCACATTACACTTGTACAAAGAAAGGATACGTTGCCAGCCAAGGAAAGTGAGGATTTCCGGTCTCTAGCTGCTGGTGCAGTGGCTTGTCTTAATTTTCATTTGGTTGGGAGGAACGCTGGTTTGGGAGATTAGCAGACAGCCAGGTGATGTGATGTTAAGAGCCTATGGACATACACCTCCTCTCTCTCCTACACACCTCTTAACTGCTTCTTTCACTACCTCTTTAGTCAGACTAGAGGGAACATCCCTGATTGCTGCATTGACTGGGAGTCCTACTGTGGGAAATGTGAGAGACTAGGCTTGCTACTGAGATTTGGTGAATGGAATTCCATATATGGTAGTAGCTACTGTGATTGGTGGTAGGTGCTTGAGGGTAGAATGTAGTCCCTTATAAAAGCATCCAGGTCCTCACATGAATGCAAACCTTTCTGGGTTTTAGCAGAGATAGGATGAGGCTGGCTTGATATGGGAACCAAGTGTGCCTCTTGGCTATTATCCAGGCTTCTAGAGTTTCAGCACAGCAGTAAGTGGTTGTCTGGACTATGTATAGCTTATGATATTAACCAGAATTTGATGGACTTCAGCAAGGAAACTCCTTGTACCCTTTTTCAAGTAATCCTTAACTTCTGACAGCAACTCTCTTCTGCTATAGTAAGTCACCCCGATAGAACATCTACTTATAAAGTAACAATTGTGGCTATGAAGTCACTGTGCTGCATTTTGAGCTCAGTCATACCTGCGTAAATCCAGATAAATCCATTCATTTTGGTAGAGTTTCTTTGGATTTACACCTTTATAAGTGATCTTATGCCTTGTGTATATGAGAAAAGTTGCACCAATTTACTAATCATTTTAAAATTAACTTAGTTAAACTGGTGCTAGCCAATAGCGTAGAGTCTCTCCAAGTGATTTAACTCTTCCTAAAATCAGTGTAGCTTAATTTGGTAATATATTGACCCAAACTGGACTGATTTAAATGCAAGTTAAACTAAATTAATAAAGTGAGGTTATGGCTACACTAGAGAGCTCTCCCATCAACATAATCCACCTCCAACAAGCAGCTGCTGTGTCGGCAGAAGAAGTTCTCTTGCTCACACAGTGCTGTCCACATGGATGCTTAGGTCGATGTGACTTATGTCCCTTGGGGGGTGGCTTATTCAGACCCCTGACTGACATCAGTTATACCAACATAAGTGGTCATGTAAACATGGCCTGAGTCTACATTAGCGGCTTGCAACACTTAGTTAAAATGGCACAAATTTGCTTGTATTATTGAAGTGACTAGGACCCCTAATCATGGAGCCGGACCCCATTGTACAAACACAGAACAAAAAGACAGTGTACACTGGCTATGTAAACACTACAGCTTATGTCAGTGTAAGTTATGTCACTTGGGGTGTGAATAAACCACTTCCCTGATCAACGTAAGTTACACTGACCTAAGCGCCAGTGTGGACAGTGGGCCAATCAATAAAGTGTGGGCTCCCACAAAGCAAGTCCTGCCAAGTCCATAAAAAAAATTCCTATAAAATTAAATAATTCACTGTAATATTTTAAAAAATTAAACCACGTAGTATGCCTAGCCAATCTGTTGTTAGTGCTCCTAAAATAACACCCAATATTTAAATAAAAATAAAAAATCAATAAACAGTATGGCCTTTAAAGCTCCCGCACCTTCAGTGCGTAAAAAAACTAAAGCAAAAAAAAAATGATCACAGTGTTTAACAATGTTTGTTAAAAAGGTAAAAAACTACCCTAACAAAACAGTTACTCTTCCAAGTTAATAACTGCTGTGTAAATGTTAAGGTCACCACTTTGCAAAACATACATTTTAATCTCACCACTGCTGCAAAAAAATCACATTATCTACTGGCCTGCAAATAAAGGTCTACAATCAGCAGTTAAGTTTCAAATACCATTAAACCACCTTAATACCCAACCAATTCCAGAACCTAACTCACTCCTACTAAAAATTTAAAAAATCACTACATTATAAGGTTGAATTCATGTGCTTCAAAATATATATTAAATTTAAAAACATGTTTTCCACACAGTTTATAAAGTATTTATCTTATGTACTAATTATAATGTATTGTGCTATATAATTAAAACTATAAAATAATTCCAATATATTATTATAAAAATGTTTATATTATGTAATTTAAAAATATATTATTTCTATTATAAAAACATAAAAAAATGCCTTTTATATTCACATTAATCATGCATTATTGTTACATGCAACCAAAACTTATAAAACTAATTCTAATCCTTTCAATCTAAAATCAAAAATACAAAGCTTAATAAAATTAAAGGTTTAAAAATGTTGGTTATGCTACAAAAAGTACAAAACATAAAAGTGTGGAAGTAGGTAATGAAGGGGAGGCTTTAAGCTAGCCATTTTAGTTGTCAGAGACAGAGCAGCAGTTATGTTAAGCCTAACGTTAATATTGTGAAATTTGTAGAAATAGGCCTTATGTTAAAGTGGGTAAAAAAATGCCAGACAGGGCCATTCTGACCTAAACTTAAAATAACAATGAAATATTAGGAGTTAAAAAAAATTAAAATAAGCCAAAGGTCTGAAAGATAATAATATACACAAAACGCAAATGGTTATTGTTACTGTATGTCACAAAAGAGTGTAAATATTTGTGTAAAATTTCTTATATTTTAAAAAATTACTAAAGCAAAAGTGCTCTCTGTCAGCTATATTCTTCCCTTGCAATTGCTCAGATAAAGCTGTCTCTAATTTATTGTATCCAACCTAAAAGTAACAACTATTTTTTCCTCCACATTAGCTTGATAGCTTTGTTTACCTGATATGTAAATGTACCTTCATTGTCTTTGCCCGATGACCCGGCTGGACGGAAAAGTAAACATATTCCTTTCGGTTTACCAACTTCCCCTGACATGCCTGTTTTAAACACATTTAGTCAGCATTTCAGCATACATCCATCTCTCTTAATGCACACCACATCCATCCATCATGCAAGAATATTAATGGGTGGTGAGTTATTAGTTTTCCAGTGATGCCTCACAAGGCATATTTTGTACATAGATTATTACAATAGGGTGTAAGGTCTGAATACGAGGGGTGCTTGGGGTAACAGATACACGTAGGGGAATGTGGCACCAGTGAGGACACAGTAACTCAAGAGTGGTATTGCAGTGTGGCCACTCGCCCAGACAACGCTACGCTAGGTGCCGATCACCAGAGTTAACGTTGCAGTAAAGACGAACCTAAAGCTCCTTCTGTTAACTCGCATCTCAGGGGACCAGAGGTGAAAGTAAGCCGGTAGGCCCCAGTACAACGTACTGGCAAGAGCCGGTGTGCCCTGCCGGGGCGGATCGGCTTCCCCAGGCACAATTTAAAGGGCCTGGGACTCCCAGCAGCAGCTGGGGCCCCAGGCCCTTTAAATTGCTGTCAGAGCCCCGCTACGAAAGCTTGGGGAGGCTGTGGCAGGGCTCCAGCAGCAGTTTAAAGGGCCTGGGGTGGTAGCAACAGCCCAGCCCTGAGATCTTTAAATAGCTGCCAGAGCCCTGCTGAAGCCTCCCCGGGGCTCCATGGGGCCGGGAGCCCTGTTGCCGGAGCCCTAGGGAAGTGGCGGCGGGGGTCCGTTGGCTATTTAAAGAGCATGGGGCTGGGCTGCTGCTACCGCCCTGGGCCTTTAAACTGCTGCTGGAGCCCCTGCTGTGGCGGGGGGCGAGAGAAGGCCCCTTACCGGTACGGGGGCTGGGCTGCGGCTAGCTCTGACCCCAGCCCCTCCCCTTCTGCCTGAGGCCCCGCCCCTTCTGGGGGGCAGAGCTGGCCCCAGCCCAGCCCCCGTACTGGTAAGAAAATTAAGTTACTTTCACCCCTGTAGGGGACACATTGTCTGAATGACACTTTACACAATACATGGGTATTGCATGTTCACTTTGGTTATACCCAGTATAATTTACCACCAAACAGCCTGAGGAAAACATAATCGATTGCAGGAACTGACAGCAATTATCTGAACAAATATTCGCTGTGCTAAAGCACTAAAAAGGAACAAGGAGGATGTCTGGGACTGGTGAAAAGGGGCAAAAATCTGTAATGGAAAAAGTTCACATTGTTGTATAAAACCGCAAAAAGACTCAGTCTTGCTATACCATCATCTGAGATACATAAAATAATTACCTCCTGAATGTGTGCCAATGTCTCAAATTTACTGCATAGCAAGCATCACACATGTAGCAGTGGAGAGAACCAGAAATGTGCTGGCAAACACAGTTAATTCCCCAGTTTAAAACAAGACAAATGGATGGCAAACATACTCTTGCAGAAACAATCTTTGGAAGAGAAGCTATCCCACATACATATTGTTTTTAAAAATAATCATAAAAGGTCTTGATCAAAATACCATGGCTAAGACACTTCCTCAGATCTGGCAGAGGATTAGAATGGAAACATATTAGGATGCATGAAAAGCATGTCACACCTTTAAATGGACATGAAATGAGCCACAAAGGGGTGGGCTTTATTTTTAACTCTTTGGAGTCCTCAGATGTATGGGTATCTCTGTAGCTAGAGAGAGGCACTAAATCAGTCATTTGGCTTGACTAACAGTCTGGAAAATGCAACTAGGAGAGAGGATTAAAGTCTTAGGGTGTATCTTCTTTTGGGTTTATCGGGATCCTGGCTGGCAGGCGGCCTGCGTGTGCAAAAGCACGCCCACTCCTACTGTACATCAGCTTTGCAGTTTTGCCTTCCAAAGGGTTCCGTTTAGTCAGAGTTCCTAACCTACGTGTTCAGCCTGACAGCGTCTGTGTGACTGAGACAACAGCTGCAGGACGCCAGGGAGCCCCAAGAAGGATGAAACATTTATCTGTGGCTTGCTGGTTGCTGTTTCAGTCAGTATAGGGCTATTGTGGAAGCTTCTGATGTCTATCAGGATTGCTATGAAGTTAGCATTACTTGACACTGGCTTTTTTGGCCTATTGCATAGCATTACTCAGAATACTAAGAGGTTGTACTGTTACAGTTCCTGCCCTGGCATAAGGCTGGATTAGATGACCTAATAGTTCTTTTCCAGCTCTAGCTCTATAATTAAACGGGAGACGTACGTTTAGGTGAAGGAGAGAGGGCTCGCATACAGTATTACAAGTTGCTCTCTGCCCTAATATATTCATGTGAAGGTTTCTATATCTTGTCGCAAGCCTCTCTGGCCTTCTTACTGATGAAAAAAGTCAACACAGGCAGCATAATTGCTCATAGAAAGATAGACATGGTTATAAATAGTGCTGATCAAACAATGCAATAAGTTTTCTGTGTCTATCTATTCACATTTTTAATGAATTCACTTCATCTGTGTTTCTGCCTCTTTTCCATTCTCTATGTACAAATATTCTAGCAAACTAGTCTCCCAATAAGAGTAATTACAAAATCGGTGGATCATAAGTGACCGTTGCAGAAGTGGCAATATCCTCTGGAAAGCAAATTTCAAATTTGTGATCACACACATTGGTTCCAGAGATTTGATTCTGAAAGTTAAAAACTCTTCCACTCAGGGAAGAGATATATACCATGTGACTTGCACGTCCAGTTAAAGCCAGATTAATTTCAGATGCTGGATTCTCCCAAGGGAGGATGGAGAAGTGTTCAGAAAGGATTCTTGGAAGAATGATTCTGAGTAACAAATATGTTTGAGAAAATCATGCTCTATACATGAACAATTTGTGATGAGCCAGACCTGACATTTGTCTGTTACGTTGTTTATTGTGAGGTATTTACCCAGCAGTGGGAACTGGATAGCTTTGGGGGCTTGTATTACAAAACCTTTCATCTCTAAGTGGCTGGTTTGAATCCAGCCTAGACCATTAGTAACCAAAAACTGTTACAGTCTGAGGCCCTGAAGTGTGTTTGCTGACCTGTGTGAAATGAGTCCTGGTTTCGGCAGCAGCTTCTGGAAAGAGTCTAGAGAGCACTTATCACTCATCCCACCGTAATCCCTGTCTGAAAGAGTGCATGGTGAATCTGTTCAGTATTATTAATTCTTCCTCCCACTCCTTTTGTTCATCCCATTCCAATGTCCCCTAGTTAATTAAGATCCATTGTTTCAGTTGTGTTTTCTGTAATCATTTTATATGAGCTCTGATAGATGGGCTACGCTGAGGGAATCTTGGGAGACTTCTGTTGGCTCCCCGCAGTTTTCTGAAAGTAGGGTCCTAAATAAACAAACAAAACTAACAATCCTAGCACAGAGGTGGCTCCTTACCGAACAAGCAGATTTGCTTTAGCACTACAAGTGATGGTTCATTGGAGGAGAATATCTCTGCTCAGACATTACACCTGCTAAAATAAGCCAACAACCAGATCTGTTCTGCACAAGTTCACATGCAAGCCCCTTCCCACAGCTCATACCAGTGGTTGCTCAATGCAGTGTTATCATAGGCTTTTCAAGGACCTGTCACTAGATTATTTGTTCAGACCTCCATTGTTTTGGCTTCCCTTGGAAGGGCTGGGGCTCAACAAGGTGGGAGAGTAGTCATTTGCCTTCCAGTACCAGATGATTATCTTCCCCCAGGTCCATCTGTGAAACCACCAACCCACACTCCTGGATAGACTTTTAATGTTATCTAGTTAGAACACCAGGGAAGAACAAAGAAAAGAGATAATGAAGAATACTCACTGGAAAAAAAAACCCCCACAATTTTCCAGTAGAGCGCGAGAGAGTTCCAGATGAATCCTGGGTGTAACTCCATTGACATTCCACCAGGGACTAATTTGGCCAAGAGATAAAAGTAAAGAGAAGGGACTGAGAGACTTTTTCCATTGGACCATATGAACTGGAACCATAAACTCACTGAACGTTCAATCTCACCAAATGAGGGTCAATCCATCTTCATCATCGTATCCACTCATTATACTCCACAGCTGAACATAGCCATTATATGAACAACATACCCTCATACCTCAATGTCTGTACTTTGACCCGCTAACCTTTTACCCCCCAATTGGGGATATTGCAGATTATGTATTCCTTGCGCCATCCAATCTTACACCAAACTTCACATCCTTTGATAATCTGTATGTTATTCCCTGATAATCAGAAACTTCTATGCCTAAACTCTGTACCGTTCACTTTTTTTAAAAAAAAATCATCTTAATAAAATCTTAAAACCTTTTCTTATCAGTTTAATAAAACAATGGGTAATTTCAGCTCCAAGCTCTGACATCTGTGCAAACATTTGAGCTGTGTGAGTGCAGCATAAGGCTCCATGGCTAATAATGGCACAGGGACATCATACCTGACTGCTTCAAGGTCCCCAGAGAGGTTATAAATAGACAGGCCAGCAGTACAAAGGAGACATGTGGAGCTAGGTTTGCTGATCCGAGAGGCTGGAACACAGTGTGTGAGTGAGAGAGAAACAGATGGGATTTAATAGCCTGGAGGCTCTAATCAGGGTCCCTAAAGAGGTCTCTGATTTTTTTCCACTCCAATGTTTTTACCTGCTCGAGTGAGACCAAGAGCTGACCAACGGTTCCATCTCATAAGGTGCTGTCAGCATGTTGGCTCCAGTCACCCAAAAGCCCAGACAAAGCTAAAAGACTACAGCTGAGAAAGGAGGGACTAATGTTCAACCACAGCTTTATAAAGTTGTTTAATGTCACTGTCCCTCTTGGCCCTTTCAGTCTGGAGAGCAGCCAGTGTAAAACAGGTCAAGAAATGTTCCTATTGTATTAATTAATGATATTGTCACTACGGTGCCTGCATGTTATTGTCATTACATGGCTTGTACATCCTTCCTTTCATAAGAATCAAGGGCAGCTTATTTACTAAGTCTAATGTGAATGCAATAAAGATAAAGTGTGGCTTTTAAATAAAGCAACCACTTAAGCTCATGTATTCTTTACTCCTGAGGAAATAATCTCCTCTTTCATCTCTCCTAGAAAGCTCATACATAGAATGATGGTAAAAATGAATGAAATATTTTACTGTAGTAATTATATACAGCATTCCAGCTGCTGGGGGAGATTTTCCCTACCTCTGGTGCAGATACTATAATGATGGGTGCTTTATAAATGTCAGAGATAAATAGTTTATCCCTCTCCCTAGGCATTGCAAAACTATTCTTGCCAAGGAAGGCTATTATTCCTAGCTCAGATAAAAGACCTCTCAAGAAGAATATTTTTTGCCCTTGGACTGAGCCAGATCGCATCAAACAACATGAAGTTTGAAACAACTTTCCTATGGAAGGAGACCGGTTCAAAGACTTACTAATAATATAGTTAGATTTAATAGACATGGTCAAAAGGTCCATCACATATTTTTAACAGAAAATGAACTTTCATTCTAAATACAAATTCCCCCCAAATTTTTAATTTCTTTTGATTTTTTTAATTGAAAAAACACACCAGTCTTTCCCTCAATCACCAGTTTTCTTTTGTTCTTTTCAAAATCTCAAAATTTTCAGATTTTCATCCTCCGCTACTCATTTCTCATACTTTTTCCTTCTTTTCTTCCCCCTGGATACTGGACAGGCAGGGAATTATAAGGGAGAGATTGAAAATGTTTTGGTATGGGGTTTTTCATGGAAATTCCCCAAACATTTTGCAGGAATTTTTTGGGAATATTATGTATATTTAAAAATAATTATTTCTTGTAAAGAAACATTGACATTTTTCAGCCAGTTCTATTTGTACAGATGCTAAAACAGAGAGCACCTATTCAGAATATAGTTTATGCTTATTATGGGGCAGACATGCCAAACCCACAGAAAAAATGTAGAAATTGGGCTTGTTTTTTGCTTAATTGGCTTGTGAGTTGCTTGTTGGCTAGTTTTTGGCTTGTAGTTTATTGCTTGCTTTGCTGGTAGCCTGTTGCTTGCTGCTACTTTTTTTTTTTAAATTGGCTCCAAGCAAGAAGAAACAAGAGGGGGAGAGAGTCAGGCGTGCACAGCAGGCCCTCCACAGTCCCAGACTGCACGCCGTGGGGGGTGAGGGGGAGGGGATCTAGTCACATAGAGTTTTGGAGTTCTTAGGGATTGGCTTGTTTTGAAATGGGATCAGCTCGATTTTTTGCCTTATTGTGAAAGATGGTAACGCAAAGGCCCATTGGTGTCAACTGGCAAAGGATTCATTGACCTTCACAAGCAAGTTGAAGCAACTCCTGTCTCAGACCTGAAAAACTCACTACACCTAGTATACCACTTTCATGGTATTTATCCATGTGGGGTAATATGTGAGGTTTCTGCTGAAAGTGTGTAACTTATCAATATTCATCATCAGTGTGAGATGTATGTGTGAATAATATTTAAGGAATAAAATAACTATACTGAAAATTATGCCCTTATGGTCTTGGCATAAACATGAGTCACCAGGGAATCATATGTCTCGGTGTGCAAACACAGAATTGAGGACAGTCCCTGCCCCTAGGAGCTTACACTCTAAATAGACAAGCCGGACACAGAGTAGAGGAAGGGGACAGAACACATCAGCAGGGGGAACAGAATAATTGGTTGAAAACAGCGTATATTAGTGCCATGATTTATTGGCTGAGGTTTCATTAAGGGGGAGGGGTGACATTAGCTAAACAGAAAGATAAAGGAAAGGAGGGGAGGGGATGCAAAGGTGTGACAGACTGCTGAGGTCCTGTGAATGGGTCAGCGCACTGATAGCTGTAGCCTCAGTTACTTTCCCCAGTGACGGCTGATTGAGAAAACAGGGATGAATTAGCTACTCAGAGGAGGAAGCTGGGTGAGCAAAGGAAGTAAGTGGCCCATCAGTTGACGAGCTGGATAAAAGGCAGGAAGGCAGCATTAAAGCCTGGTCTGGATTGGAAGAGAGTTTCATTGCATCCCAGGCCCTGATGAATAGCGGCTGAAGGTCATAGGGATGAGGAGTGTTGTGTTGCTCTGGACAGGTGTGGCTGGAGGAGACTTGAATTAATTATAGAGTGGACACTAAAAGAAGGGAGTCTGAGAAATTCCTGGGGTAGCCAAGGATGGATGGGATGGGGGCATGTGTCCTGTCACAAGTGGGAGATTGTCCAAGATCTTGATTTTTTCCCCCAACACACAGTGGGTGAAAAGTCATGGGGGGAAGCTGGTGAAGATTCGGCTTCAGTTGGAGCTGCAAAAGACAATCCAGCCCTTCAAGCAATCCCACCACATTGGAAGGCAGTCCCTATTGGCGTGGCAAGCACCAGAAGAGCCTGCACGCATTCGCTAGACTTAGAGAGCAGGGACAGGCCCTGCAGGTACCTTTGAGAATCCCAAGCAGAGTCTCTGGGTATGCCTACATGCAAAACACACACAGCTGACCCAGAGACTGCACAACCCAAGCTATCCCTGTCCCCCTCCATGGCTAGCTCTCCCACAGCAACCCTCCACTTTCCAAACCCCCTTCAGCACCCAGCTACCTGCCTGACACATCCTGTGCAGCTCCATGTCCTATCCCCAGTACTGCTTGGGGAGGGCCCATTGGCCTAAAGCTGAAGTTTAGGTCAGCTCAACAGGTGGCAGCAAAGGAGAGAATGTTTCTGGACAGTTCCCTTGTGCAGCCAAGGCGTGAGAGCGCCTATGGAGACAGTGCTCCTCTGCAATAGCCAGCGGCTTAGCGCTTCAGACCCTTATCTTTCAGCACGTGCGTAAGTCCCTGTGATGGGAGACAAAAGGGCTAAGTGGCCTGCGAGGCCAACTGACCTACCAGGCCGCAGCTGGAAGGGTCTTAGGCATAACTGATGATCAAACCTAGCTAGGGAGAGAAGGCACAAAGGGCTTCTAGAGGAGGAGGCGGCATGACCCTGGCCGAGACCCTGGCCTCACTCCTGCCTCCACCTGGGCTGGGGCCTGAGAGAAACCTGGGAGGCTGGGCCTGAGCTGAAGCCTGACTGCACACAGGGGCTGATTGGGGACTACAGCCTGCCTGAAACCTGAGGTAGAAAGAGCGTGTGACAGGTCCTGGGAGTGGGAGTGAAACCCAGGGCCTGGGACTGGTATTGAGAAGGCTTGAAGCTGGGGCTAGCTTGCAAACAAGGTGGCTACCAGCTGGACTGAAGATTTAATTGTTTTGCTGTTTTCTATCAGACTTTAAGTGAAGGGCTTTGAGGTCATGCAAAGGGCTGGACTTTGTTACCTGACTTGGTTGGAGAGCCAGGTCATTAAACAACTGAAATAGGCCAGAGAAGACATTGAGGAAACTGAAGCACGCCTCTTGCAAAGCCATATATAGCCACTAGGGAGCATGGTCTGGTGGCTACTTTGCCTCAAGTCTCATTGACTTTATAGGGATGTTTTCCCCGATTAGCCTCACTGTCACCCTCTCGCTCCTAAAATATTTGCAATTTGTACTGTGACAATGGCAAAACACAGCTAGGAAGAAGGAATATTTGCACAGATTTGCTGTGCCTTTTATAATTACACTTACTCGTCTAAATTATTCCCTAGGTCCTAGAATATACCACCAGAATCCCATCCACACTCTGGAATGATTATTTAACAAGTCAGATATAGCAAGGCATGGATTTATAAATAGAGAAGGGCATGGTTTGGGGACTATGCAATGTGACTCACAAATGAAACTGCTAGGGAGCAACTCACTGGGCATTGGCTTTAAACATTCAGTTAGCAATTCCAGACATGGCTTGTTGTTACACTTGCCATATAAGCACCATGCACAAGTTAAATCAATTTGATTTAGGGTGATTTCTCCAAAACTAGTGTCAAAACGTTTATCATCGTGCTATTAGATATAGACCATGATGTAAAAGCCAACCTCCGCATGTGATCCTGCTCACACGTCCACCAGTATGAGGCCTGATCTACACTCAGAAATTATATCAACCTGGCTACGTTGCTGAGGGCTGTGAAGAATTTTGCACTCTGAGCACTGTAGTTAGGTCAGCCTAACCCCTGGTGTAGACATGGCTAGGTCAAGGGAAGAAATCTGTCAACCTAGCTACCACCGCTAAAAGGGGTAGATTAACTACGTGAAAAGAAAAACCCTTTCCATCAATGCAGAAAGCCTCTATCCTACAGCAGCACAGCTGCAGAACTGTAGCTGTGCCACTGTAGTGTAGACATATCGTAAATCAGTTGAAGTCAGTGGTGTTATACAGGCATAAAATGGGTGTAGCTGAGAGCAGAACAAGGCCTTATGCTTAAACTCCAATTTCTTCTTTAGGGGTTTCTTCTTCAAAGCATCTTATCTGCCAAGCTCTATGAAATATATGTAGCCTGATTTTTGTATCAAAATTCAGTCCAGTATCTCAGGGGAGGGTGTTCCAGCAATGCATATGCTGACTTTACAATATTTTCCTTATTATTCTTTGTTCGCTCCTCACAGCAATCTATTTCCTTTGGTTTTTAAACAATGACCCACGATGAGTAGATGTTCTCACTGAGCTGTCCATGAGGGATGCTTAACGCTCTGTCCTGGGGAGTTACAAATAATTCAGAAACCAATGTTTACAAGTTGGTTAATGTATACCTTCTAATGTGTATTACCTTTCTCTTGTCTCTGCTACAGTTCATCTGGTATCACATTGCCTAATCACCCCATTTTAAAAGCTATGTTTGGAGTACTTCACAAGCCACCACATTACTTACTAACAAGTAATTTGCAGTAGTACATATTGTCACTGGCTCTTCAAGATCATTTATAAACATACTGGACAATCTGACTCTCAACTCAGCTGGGTCAGCCAACTCTTTTAAAACAATGAACCTCTTCTTAACATAGTGACTTGTACACAAACACAAAATGCCATAGCTAGGACTGGAGCTTCCTGGCACAGCGGTCCTGCCCCTCCCCTGCTGCCTAGAGTGTACCGAACGAGAGCTGGCTGAACAAAGAGGACACATTTTTGTGAAAAAATTGTGTCAAGTTTTATTGAAAAGTTGCTAAATTTTGAATGATCAATATTGCAACACCTCATAACCAAAGCAGCACCCTATTTTCAGCCAGTGGGGAGTTTTAGAACTTTCAGGGGTATTTGTACTGTGAAAACAGGATCTGTCTTCCAACTTGTGGAGCTGAATTTGGAATGACTAAGCTTGGTCTACACTTGAATGTGATATGGGCATAGCTACAAGTAAAAAAACCCCGCATCCCTGACTGACATAGCTATGCTGACAATTGGTATTGGTATAACCCGGTTTGGTTTGGTTTGGGTGGTTTGTTTGTTTTTAGAAAATCCCCAAATGCCCCACCCCGTAACTGGAACAGTTAAATTGGTTCAAAAAAAAAATATGTGGGGAGACCAGGCCCCAGGTACCTTTGCGAATCCCAGCCAGAGTCTCTGGGTATGCCTATCTGCAATGAAACACCCACGGCTGACCCAGATCAGCTGACTCAGGCTTGCAGGACTCAAGCTGTGGAGCTATGAAATTATAGTGCAGACATTCAGGCTCAGGCTGGAGCCCAGGCTCTGGGACCCTCCCTCGAATGTCTACACTGTCTTGTTAAAGCTCTGCTGCCGGAGCCCCACAAGCCTGAGTCAGATGACTAGGGTGACCAGATGTCCCAATGGTCAAGGCTTTGTCTTCTCTAGATCTCTGTTACCTCCCCACCCTGTCCTGATGTTTCACACTTGCTAGCTGGTCACCCTAGCTGACACAGGCCAGCTGCGAGTGTCCTATTGTAGTGTAGATGTACCCTAATCTATTTCCCATTGCACTTCATGACAAAACTCCTATTGACTTCCATGAGCCAGGGGCAGCCCATTAGACACAAAATAAACACGTGTTTCCATGGGCACGGGTCTGTCAGTCTCTCTCTATTGCACAACCATCCTTCCTTCTTTTTCCCCTCACCAGGGGGATTTCTCAGCTTCAAAGTGCCCTTTGCTTTGGAGCAAATAAATAAGCTGCTGGAGGTCTTTTGTAAATCGCTCTCTAGCCCAGAGAGCAGAGCTCTGGGAGAGGGGCTGGGCCTGTGGTGGGAGTATTCGGCTGGTGGGAGGATTCCACATATAAGGAGCTCCCTGGGGTGTGGCTAAAAGGCTGGCTCATTCCATGGCTGCCTTGAATACTCCCTAGATGCTGAGGGCCGGATTCTGAGTCCAGTTACACTGGGTGGTTCCCAAGTAACATCACTGGGGTTACTCTGGATGTACATGGGTGTAACTAAGAGCAGAATCTGGCCTTATGCTTTTTGGGGCAAAGTTATGTGAAACTGGGTGTGAACATCCTATGTCTGGCTGTGATCCCGGCAGGGAGAGTGGAGCTCAGCTGTCTGCAAGAACGGCTGTTCCATAGCCTTCCCCAAAGCTTACGCTTAGTAGCAGTTATTGGGCATTGTTTAAGTTAATGGGACACTTTTTTTCCTTGCAAAATAAAGAGCTTCACACTGCTACGGTGACCAGCCATCCCGATTTTATAGGGACAGTCCCAATATTCAGGCTTTGTCTTGTATAGGTGCCAATTACCCCCACCCGATCCTAATTTTTCACACTTGCTATTTGATCACCCTATTCATGCAGCCAAGTCCCATGCGTGTGCTAGTCTGTACCATGCAATGGAGGTGAGGTGAGTCTGGTCCCTGAGCCTTGTGTCTTCTGCTTCCTCGATATTTGTGAGAGGTGCTATGTAAACGATTAAATAACTCCACGATAATGATCATAGCAGGGAAGGGGCTGTGGTAGAGCTCTGGGAGTGACAATGGGGCCTGGTTTACATTTAAAAGTAGGTCAACACAGCTACAGCACTCAGGGTGTGAAAAATCCACACCCCCGAACTATGTAGCTATGCTGACCTCACCCCTGGCATGGATGCCACTAGGTCAACGGAAGAATGTTTCCATTTATCTAACTGCCGCCCTTCAGGAAGGCGGTGATCCTCCAGCGATGGACATACCCCGTCTGTCCCTGTAGGCTGCATCCGCACTACCTGCTTGGGGGAAGCTCACATCTACAGCCACTCAGGATGGTGCAACCTGAGCCCGTGTCTAATTTCAATGTTTCTATGAATCTTCTTCTCTAAAATCCTCTTTCTTCAAAACATTTTTCCCTGATTTAGCCTCTCTTTCTTATCTGTTGTTATCTTCCGGGATAGATTCTCAGTTATGCCCATGGACCATTGGGCCCAGTTGTGGAGGAGGGCTGATGTGTGGGCTTGGCCCAGCATATGGGAGAGCAGCCTGGGGACTTTCTTAAAACTATATTAGCTGGCCATGGCCCCAAGAGGATGCTACTCCAGCAAAGAATAGCCCCAGCACAGTGGTGTTCTGGCCTTACCCCCCCACCCCGCTCTCTATACTAGGGGCTGAAGAGATGGGTAGTGTACAAATTGGTGTAACCAGATCCTGGTGACCCTTGCCCCCTCACACACCTGGGAAATCACAATCACACACACACACACACACACACACACACACTCCCCATCTGATGTGCTCTGGCCCCTTTCTACCACCAGACTAGCGCACAAAAGCTGGATCACAAGAGAGAATCTGGTCCTCAGCATTTTCTTTCTCCTCTTTGCCTCAATCTTGCCCCACCATTATCCTCCTCTGCTGCGTTTCTAATTTCCCCAGGGTCTCCTTTCCCCTCCATTTCTATCTCCCATGTTCTCTTGATTCCCTTTCATCCCACCATCACCCCTCCTTTAGCCTCCTCTCAGAATAGGAGTCGGAATACTGGCCTGGCCAACCCTTCCAGCACAGCTGATGGGAGTGTTTCAAAAAGGGGTGGGTGGCAGAGGGAATGTGTGGGTGTCATCCGCCAAAGGTGGGCCAGTCGACAGCCCTGTATTAATGACACATAGATGGGGCATAGACACAGGTTTAACACCAACCTTATTTGGCAGAAGCATGGAGCTGGAAACTGAGCCCACAGCCACATTCACACATACTGATCTGCTCTAACGAAATAGAGCAGAGTGTACATTGTACAATGGCTGCCCTCACAGACCACGTCACTGGGGATTCAGTGACAAGGATGTACTCAGCATCCAATCAAAAATACAAATTTATAATCACCAAAAAGGATGATTAACAATGGAAAAGGCCAAAGACTGGCTTAAGGGATTAGAAGAGAGATTTCAGGGATTGTCCAGTGAAGTAAATGTATAGGTTTTAACATCAGGAGAAACCCATTTTGATCATTCTAGTCTGACCTCCTGCAAAGGCTTCAAAATGTTATTTTGAAAACATAGGGGAGTGTCGGTTTTGAGGAAGGAAAAAATATATGCATGGACTGCCAGTTTTACCCAGTGAAATCTGACCATTTCACTTGAATCCTTGTTGTATTCAAACTGCCCCTGAAGATGTTTGTAAATATTTCCAGTCCTGTTTTGCTTGTATTGTTATACACGGGCACAGAATAAGTACCCAAGTGAAATGCACACCAGGCACTAAAGTCTCACCTGGTGAAAGCAAATGAAACTTCCCGGGAAGCTGTGCTGTTGCATCCACTCATACCAGTTGGAATTTGGCCCCTGATTTACTCTCTAACCATATAAGGAAACCAGACATTTGGATTTTGCAATAATACCATAATGAGCTAAGATCTCCCCTAGACATAACTGAGGATGCAGGTACCTGGCTTCCCCAAAGTGAAGTGAATGTGATAGCTCAGAGACCAATCCTGCTTCCATCTAAATCAGTGGGATCAGTCAGGTTGGAGTCTTTAAGCACTCATGTAACATTTAAATCAGAGATCCCAATTCTTCCCACTGACTTCAGTAGGACCAGGATTAGGACAATGGCACTTAGGTACAGAATGGGAGTATCTGGTTGTAAGAACAGACATCCTCTATTGTCATGGCTTCTTCGGGGCAATTACTGTGTATGAGAATAACACACTGATTGCTGTTAGGGACAGTGAGGACTGAGATAGCCTAATAATTCTATTACTTTCTCCATGACATGGAGCATATGCAATTCAGTAACAGGAGTAATAAAGCGATTGAGTCAAATTCTGCCTGCAGATAAGCACACATAAATCCCAGTGAAATTAGGACCATTCACACATGGGTGCCTAAAGTTAGGCTCTTGACTCCGTATTTGGGCACCTGAATAAGTTTCCTGAATTTTAGTGGTGCTGACCACCTTGCTCCCATTGACTTCAATCAGAATGGAGGGTGCTCAGCACCTCTGAAAATCAGGCCACTTAATCAGATTCCTGAATATGAATTTAGGAGCTCCTACGCTCCGCTTAAACCCTGCATTAGGGTGAACATCACTGCGAATGCCAGTAAAAGTCTTATTTGTCTAGGCATTTATCCAGGGCTCATCACTGCAGTATGTGGAGGCCAGCTTTTAACATAGAATTTAAGGGGTACCAGAAAACATTTTAAAAAAAGAAAATGGTTGTATCCTCTAAGGCCTTATAGCTCAATGGGATAGCTGTGCAGGGATCTGACGGACAGTGTCCTATGTATTTCATTGTGTCTGGAGTTATCAGAATGGTTACTAGCTCTTAGCAAAATGGCTGTATAAAAGCTTTTTTGTGTGTTTTTTGTTTTGGGAGGGTTGAGGTTTTTACTTTTAAAGAAAGATGGAGGCAAACTAGAGCAACTGAAATGTAAACCCCTGAGAAGTGAGTTACCAACCAATTCTAATGGTGACATTTTTACCATATTTACAGTAGATGAGGTTAGGGCAGTTGTAGAAAAGCTGCCCAAAGAGCTAGAAGGAAATGTGAACCCTTCCCAAACTTTTGGTTAACAGATCAAACCTTTCTTATGCCTTAACATTATTGTACACTTTACAAACATCTTAAAAAGCAAAATATTCTACAGGCTTAAAGATCATGTGCATTTCATATTATATACCTTATACTGAAGTGTGTAGATTTCAAAACATTTGTAGCCATTGATAACAATGGTAACCAGTTTAAAATCTTTTTTCAAGTGGACATTAAATCCACCCAGTCTTTCCTTACAAATAACATACATACTTTGAAGACACTAGATGGTCTAGTCCTGAAAACACTCAACCACACAAGTAAAGCTTGTAGAATTGAGTCCTATACCAATCTGAATCCCTTTGTGATAATCTTTTATTCTAACAATCATTTATACTCATGCACATACCTTATGTCTGTAAAACCCCTTAACTAAAACCTTTATCTTGGGGATCTTTGTGATCTCTTTGACTTTACTGTGCAAAAATTATTCAAGGGGATCAGGACCAAAAAATACATGTCAAATAAGGCTCTTGGAGATTCATTTCTGTCTAACAGAATCATGTCACAATACTCAAAGGAACTCATTTCAGTAATTCCAGGGCATGAGGGAGGAGCACACAGAGGACAGGGTTACTGGCTTGCCTGAAGTTCTATTTTACCTCCATTAGGGTGATACTCTGCCAAAACTGGTTGTTTTGTCACTTACCATTTTCCATCCTACCAACTCTGCATTAAGGAGGATCCATAGCTCCTTCAGCTCCTTGAGGGCAGCCTCTCAACCATAACACGCCTCACCTCCACTTTCCCACTACGACAAACAGGGGGACTGACCCAGGTCTGGGTCAATACACGTGGACTAAGGGACTTTGCTACTCCCAGTTACATTTCCAATCCCCTGATACTGCTGGGTCCATGAGAGTAGAGCACCAAAGGAATGAGTGGCCAGGAGTTCCTGAGCAGAGGGGAAAGCGCTTGGATTTTTGCTGTAGCTGAATTAATAAGGGCAACTGAGTCCCATCCCCCCCATCAAGAGCTAAAAGGTCTGGCTTCCTCTCAGGGAAGAAATGCTGCAGCTAATGAAAGGGAGCTTGAACTGTTAGCTCTGGCTTATCCCTGGGCCTCCTAACTGTATCTGTAGTTGGGTTTGGATCTCATGGTTCAGTCTTTACTATTTACTGACAGCCAAACAAGGGTAGCCAGATTGACTCAGAGTCTGCAACCATTGAACATGAACCACAACAGTAAGTTTCTAACCCCTTCCCAAAAAGGAGTCTCCCTCAGGCACCAAAGTCCCTTGCCTAACTTGTGAGGAAGCTCCCAAGGCCCATCTGGGCATGGCCCCTGGCTGCGGTTTTCCAAGGAGTGTAGTTGATATTTGCCTGTGTATAATGGAGTGGAATGATCTGTGTTTAAAGCCCCACTCCCTGTCTGCCACTGGGCATTTACTTTATGCAGTGTTTCAGGGCAGTCAGAGAATGGCCAAATAAGGGTGAAGGGCTCAGATAAGTTTTTTATAGTTTAGCCCAGATTTACTAGTAATTCAAAAAGGAAAACCCTCTCCTGTCAGAAATGGATTATAAAAAAGTTACTATTTACATTTTTCTCCAGTGAGGTATTTGAAATACATGTGGTGCATAGGATCATTTGTCAGGGGAAATATTTCTTTGGCATTGGGTCAGCGTAAAACTGCATCTCATTCAAAAGGAGTTTTGTTTTTGTTGAGGTTAAGCAACTCCTACAACCCAGCCGCCTTTTAAAAAAGTTATAAAAATAGAGAAGGTGTCTAGGCTGAGATTGGCACATTATAACTATGACCACATGTTTTAGAGCCGCGCTGTAATCCCTTGAAAAAGAGTTTTTACACAAAAAATGTTAACTTGAACTTGAGGATATGGCAGTACAAGTATGATAGCACAGAATAGGAAGATTATGTGTAAAGCAATTGAAATGTAAGTTCTAAAATAATAAATATTGAAGTATTTCTCAGAACCAAGAAAGCTGTTTTGGTTTCATATTTAAATTGAAAAAAAGGACACCAGAACCTTTTAAATATATTTTGAAAACGAATTGTGAAGCGCTCTGGCCTCCTATAGCCCAGAGTGTTTGTTTAATGTAGCCTTGCTACTGTGTAAAATAACCCTGCATCACTATTATGTCAATTATTTAGAATGTCAATCTTTTTCCTCCCTAAATTGTAACCAGTTTTAAAGAACAGGATGAATATGTACAAAGATTTCAACTCCAGAAACAGAAATAAATCATGACATAACCAACTCCAATTGGGCGTGACAGAATGACTGATTTAATGCTTCTTGAAGTTTTTGGTTTCCTTCCACAGGGCATGGTTTTAAAAATAAACAAAACGAGAAAATAAATTAATTTATGTACACTTTACATACACTCTATGTCACGTGGAGTTTGCAGCAACAGTAACAGAAATTGTTACAAAATAGAAAGTTACATGGCTGTTGCAGGTATTCGACAACCTACAACTTACAACAGTGTCATCCTGAGAGTGGTTAGCATAGTGATCACGTAAACATGCTTAGAAGCATTTACGGTGGACAATGGATGGGCCAGCTTCATCGTATTCCTGTTTCGTGATCCACATCTGCTGGAAGGTAGACAGGGAAGCCAGGATAGATCCACCAATCCAGACAGAGTACTTACGCTCAGGTGGTGCAATGATCTACAAGAGTAAGCAGAGCTCTAATCAGTAAACAAGCCATATATGGGCACAGAAAACATTTTATGAAGTCCGTCACGTAACTTTACAACATGATAGGTGAAGTGGAATAGCATTTGCCAAAGAGGGAGAGTTAAATGCGCCCATTCAAACAAAGCATTTTGCAAAAAATCAGAAGATCAGCAGTGTTAGGTAAAGTATTATATATTATTCCACTGTACTTGTCTGAAAATAGAGTCTTATCTGAATATATGAGTCAATAATCCATATAGTCAAATGTACCTTGATCTTCATTGTGCTTGGAGCCAGAGCTGTGATCTCCTTCTGCATGCGGTCAGCAATACCAGGGTACATGGTGGTACCACCAGACATGACATTGTTAGCATACAGGTCCTTCCTGATGTCAATATCGCACTTCATGATGCTGTTGTAAGTTGTCTCATGAATACCAGCAGATTCCATACCTGGTGACATGAGGAGATAAAGGAATACAAAGGTAAGTGCACTTAATTCACCAGTGAAGCGGAAGGATCAGTAACACTGAAAGGAAGGATTTCTTTGGAGAGGGAGGATTATATACCAATGAAGGATGGCTGGAAGAGGGTCTCTGGGCAACGGAAACGTTCATTGCCAATAGTGATGACCTGCCCATCAGGCAATTCATAGCTCTTTTCCAGGGAGGAGGAAGACGCTGCAGTTGCCATCTCGTTCTCGAAGTCCAGAGCCACATAGCACAGCTTCTCCTTGATGTCGCGCACAATCTCACGCTCAGCTGTCAGCGGGAAAAACGAGATATTAGAAGGAGGGAATGGGAGAGAGAGAGCAAAGCAGCGCAGCCAGGGGTCAAGGGCAACAGGAAGAAGCTCCAAAAGAGCATCCCTGCATGTTTTCTGGCTCTGGGGCAGACTGTGCAGAGTCAGTCAACAGTCCTGAATGGAAGAGGGTGGGGGCAGGGAAATAAAACCATGATCCTTGATTTTCAGCATAGAACATCAGACACAGAGCCCAGTGTTTAATATTAAATCTATCAAACAGGACCACACTGAGCAAATACACACCAGGTCTCCCAGGCTCAGGTTGTGTCTATTAAGGACAAACCTGTGCCAATTAACAGGCAAGTAACTAAGTACAAGTGCCCGTTGCACTGAGTGATGACCAGGCATCCCTAGTCACACAAAGGAGTGCAGGTTTGCAGGATCTGGCCATCCCCATGGATGTTAAACAAGTCAGCCTCGAGTGTGACCGCTGTGCGCTGCCGATCAGAGGAGGTGATGGGCGGGCAGGCTCCACTTACCAGTGGTGACGAAAGAGTAGCCACGCTCTGTCAGGATCTTCATCAGGTAGTCAGTGAGGTCCCGACCGGCCAGGTCCAGGCGCATGATGGCATGTGGCAGCGCGTACCCCTCATAGATGGGCACGTTGTGTGTGACACCATCACCAGAGTCCAGCACAATACCTGTGAGGGGGTGGGAGAGGGAGTGAGACCGAGCACCTCGCTAGGCTGACGCAAGGCCAGGCTGGGGAAATGGTCACAAGGGAAGGAGCAATCCCTGCAGGACCTCACAGAGAAAGGGCAGGCAAAGTTTGTTTTCACTAGTGGCAACATCAATCTAAAGCAGAATGGGGGGCCTGCTGAGGGCAGGGGGTTCATGTCTCAGAGAGTCTGAGCCAGTGGGTGGATGTCCTCACTAGGTGAGGGTGGGTGTTGACTTGGCTCAAGGTGGGTGGCACCTATGCTGGTGGGTGGATGCCTCCTGTGTGAGGGTGGGATCACCTATGCTGGTGGGTGGGTGCTGTTAGATAGAGGCCCTGAGGAGGCCTATTACCCTCACTCACCGGTGGTACGGCCGGAGGCGTACAGTGACAGAACAGCCTGGATGGCCACATACATGGCGGGCACGTTGAAGGTCTCAAACATGATCTGGGTCATCTTTTCACGGTTGGCCTTGGGGTTGAGGGGGGCCTCAGTGAGCAGGGTGGGGTGCTCCTCAGGGGCCACACGCAGCTCGTTGTAGAAGGTGTGGTGCCAGATCTTCTCCATGTCATCCCAGTTGGTGATGATGCCATGTTCAATGGGGTACTTCAGGGTCAGGATACCTCTCTTGCTCTGAGCTTCATCCCCCACGTAGGAATCTTTCTGACCCATACCTACCATGACACCCTACAGAGGAACAAAAGGGGGTTGGGGGACTTAGCATTTTTCCAGGGCAGTTGGGAGAGAATTACACGCTATCCACCCTGGGGAGTGACAGCCAGCTCAGGACAGAAGAGGAGAAGGCTCCCAAGTCACAGGGCACAGCTAGGGCAAATCCAGCACATTGTAAGAGCAAGGATGATTGGGTCACAGCTTGTGTGACAGCAGGCAGTTGTAACACAGCCGGCATATAAATTACTCAGTCCCATTACGGAGATGGGGGTCAGCCCCTTCCAAGTGATTAGGGACTTTCCCCAGAATGCAGGGGTTGGTTTTTAAGCACTACCTCTGTAAGCTGCAGCCCTTTAGGGATGATTTAGTTGGAGATTGGTCCTGCTTTGAGCAGGGGGCTGGATTAGATGACCTCCCAGGGTCCCTTCCAACCCTGATATTCTATGACTCCGGGAAGGGCTAGAAGATGGGGCATCATACCTGATGGCGAGGGCGGCCCACGATGGAGGGGAACACAGCTCTGGGAGCGTCATCCCCGGCGAAGCCAGCTTTCACCAGGCCAGAGCCATTGTCGCATACGAGCGCGGTGGTCTCATCCTCATCACACATGGTGTCAGCTTCCTGGGGAACGACAAAAAAAATAAAATAAACCATCATAAGAGCTGACAAGAGACAGTGTAGTCTCACCACTCATGAGCCACTGTCCCAGAGGAGTCCGGCTCTCCCCATCCACAGAAGGTGAGGGGTGAAGTGGGGCTGCAAAGTCCAATGGACATCTCGAAGGGTTTGATTTAAAAAGAAAAACATCTATGCTACTTTAAAGTGATTAACTAAAAATCACATTTTAAATCCAAAATAGATCCAGCCTGCCCTTCCCTCCAATTTAGAACTTAGTTGTAAATCTTTATTCCACTCAGGATGGGTTATAGGAAATTGTAAATTAGCTCAAAGAACTAATTGCTTTAATCCACCACATCCTCAATAAACTGCATTCTTTATTACTTGATGACTCATTTTATCAAATTTAGAGATTAACAGATTACATGGTGACAGTGTTAATACATACACTTAAAATACATACAGTGATTATATTGGGGGAGGGGGGAATTGTAATCCTACAATCATCTTCAATTGATTTAAAAATCTCATCAATCTGGAACACAAGTTAAAATAGGCCATAGCTGCCAGGAGTATTTAGGAGAAATAATTGTAAACCTTTATCAGGATAAGAATAGTGAGCCACATTTTTTGTGGTAGAAACTGGAGACTAAGAGACAGGAGACTAAACTTTCAAAAATTACTTTTTGCGTAGTTATTTAAGGATATTGAAAGTTTGAGGCAATAAAGGTGCTGGTTTCAGTTGGACGGAATTAATAAAATGCGATGTAAAAATAAAAGTAATCCAAGTTCAGGTACCCTCTTGGATGGTACAAATAGTAAAACCCAAATAGGACCAATCTATGGGACTGAGCTTTTCCTTAAAATCTGACTCCCCGCCCTCCTCTGTCGGGAATTCTGGCTCATCAAGAACCACTCAAAGGATTTCCCCTTTCATTACGATCAGTGATGCGTTACTAGGGAGGTAAAGCCTGGCCTGCTAGCGCTCTCTCCCTCCACGCAACGCCGGCTCCGCTCCAGGGAAGTTTGCCCTGCAGCGCGGCCGCAGTCCGGTTTCTCGCTGCCCCGCGAATGATCCGCGTGTAGACGCGATCCCACCCCCAAGCCCGGCGCGCTCGCTCCCGCCTCTGGGGGGCTGGCGCTTTGGCTGCTCCGCAGACACTGTTTAGTCTCGGGCCCCGGCTGGGCGTTTCGCGCTGCGGACTCGGCCCGGCCCCGCCCCGCCGGGCTCCCCGGCTCACCTCGGGTGGCTCCTGGCTCTCGACTCGGGTTCAGGCTCCTCGCAGCTCTCCGGCTCGGTGGGCTGCCCGGCCCCGGCAGGTCTTTATAGAGCCGCCGCCGCCGCCTCCCCCGCCGGCCGCAGGAATGTCGCCCCGTCTCTCTCCATATTTGGGTGTTGGGCAGCGAGCGCGCCCGGCCGGCCCGGCCGGAGCCCCCCAGGCCCCCTGCGCTGCCGCGGGGCTGCCCAAAGAAGGAGCTTCTGGCCCGGGCCCAGGGACCAGAGGCCGGGCCGTATAAGGAGCGTCTGCCGGGCCCGCCCCGGCCAGGGGAAGGGGCCAGGGGGGCTCGTGTCCGAAATAATCCCGACCCCGCCATACCCAGAAAGGAGAAAGCGGCGCAGGGTTGCCGGGCGGGAGTCTCCGGCCGCGGGTTCGGGGCAGCCAAGGGGGAGGCGAGCCCGGCTGGGCCCGCGGAAGAGGAGCTGAGCGCAGGGCCGTGGGGCGATCGGCCTTGGCCGTCTGGGGGCCAAGCGGCGGGTATCTCTCCCGCGCCCCTGGGGCCCCCAGGAAGGCGCTGCCTTTGGCAAGTCACTTCCCTTGCCAAGTTTCCCAGAGTCCCCCCTTCCCCCGCGCACAGCCACACTGTAATCCCGGCCAGGGCCAGCCACGCACCTTTCGGTGCGGTGTGTGTAAACGGGCAATTTGTGTCAGACACACACACACAGTCGGTGGATGCTGACTGCCTCCTAATTAGCATTCTCCAGCCCAGGGGAAAGGACTGGGGCAAGGGGACACATTTTGTTAGTGTTCTAGTCACTGCAGATTTTTTTGGGCAGAAAAATTAAATCTTGCACAACAGCAGCTTTTTATTATAAAAAATGATGTGCAAAATCAATTGTATATAGAGAGGCTAAAGATCCAGGTTCAGGCTAGTTGCCAGGATAGGTTGGACAGCTCCCATGCACAGTGGCTCTGCTGTTTATGCTATTTATACCACTGATATATTCAGATATATTTTTTAAAAAAATTCTTAAGGGATTTGAGTCTACTTATGGTCATGGAGAGGTTTAATGGTCATCTTGGGTTAGGGAAAGCTGGAAGTACAGTTGTTAGGACAGGAAGCACAGCAGCTGTTTATGGAGAGAATCGAAATAAATGGATAGCTTAGCAGGACAGGTGTGGTACCAAAAGTTAGTGGAAGAGAGAAGGAGCCTCATTTGGAGCAATGGTAGCCAACATCTACTTTTCTATAGTACATTAATGTACACGCATGCTGGAAGGAATCCACATTCTCAACAGGTGTTTTCTTTATGGAAGAGGAAGGTAGATGTGTTATAGGTTGTAGCCCACCATCAAATATCCTTTTATAGGATAATTCTCTGTGAAATTAGGAAGAAGAAACTGCTCCAACATTTCCTACTGATAGTTTCAGCAACCAGCAAAATAGCCTAGATATGTAATTAACAAAGGCCTCTCTGAATCCACCACAAAAGTTATTGAGAAAAGATTTGTAACTTAAAAAATGCCTGTAATTAAATTTTAAAGTACAGCTCAAGAACAGTATTAAGTACCCATTCAATTATTGTACAATTCTTTGCTAAATCAGGGAAGGGTCAGTTCTTCTTCCATAACTAGGAATTGTATTCATCCCAACAGACATAAAAAGGGGAAAACACATTTAGAATAGTAGTAGGTTGTGTAGGTAAGAAGGGGAGTTAGCCCAGAAGAAAATCTAAAGCTGAAAACAGATTATGATTTATTTATGGTGAATGCCCCTCTCATGCTTTCGTTTGCCCTATATGGGATCTGACCTTACATTTAAAAATCAGTTTCATGTTAGTGAGCTCTTTAAAGCACATTGATTTTATTGGGTCTGATTTAAAGATGAATATAAAAAATAAATACATAGAGTAAGAGATGTCGCTTAAAGAAACCTTTCAAGAGATATTGGGCCTAGGAAAATGTATTCCAGTGACTATTTCTAATACCAGAAGAAGTCGGATGTAGATTTAACCATTAGCTGTTGGATCCTGGTGCACTCCAATTGCAGTTATGAACTCTATCCATTATTGACCTGCTGAGTTCTGATTGGCTTAGAATACAAACTTGATGTGTGACTCAGAGTAACTCATCCTTAAGGGTTTTAAAAAGGGATATTAGTCTTACCGATAAGCTGCCTCTGACTGTTAAAGGGGAATTAACTTTTCATCTAGCCAGGCTCTCAATAAGCAGAGATTCTATGTGGTATAGACTTTCTTTAGAAATTCCTGTCACAATTAGAAGGAAGAATCAGGTAAAAGATTAAGAAAGCAGGTCTGGTGAAATTAGGGTGGGAGTAGCCAAAGGTAAATCTTTCTGAAAAAAACAAACCTAAGATATAGTGTAGAGAAGTGCTAAAAGGAGGTCTCTGTGCTAACAGGAACCACTATGGAGGAGGCATTTTCTGCCGTTGGATTTCCCCAGCTGCAAGACAGCAGCAAGATTTGTCAGGGGACAGGGGACTTTTCTTCTTCTCTAACATTTAATCTCCGCAACTCCTAGTCTGGCAGCTCTCCCCTTCACCTCTGGCTGCATCCTATGTCTTTTTGCTGCCGCTTTCCATTTCCACTTCCTGCCATGCTATTGTTGTAAAGCAGGCTGGGGGGAAAAGGATTTTTTCTCCTCTTCTTTCTTCCCAAACTGTTGCCTAAAACGGAACCTACATAAATTCACCATAAAGAGAAACCACCTTTCCTGAGGATTTTAAGGAATCACAATACTCAGATATTTAAATAAGATGCTCAGCAGCAGACTAAAGTACAGATTAGTTATTTCAAGAGACATGTATTTGAACTCCAATTATCCATAGGTAGTGGCCCTGCTTAAAATATTAACAGTGGAAGCACTGTTAGTGACCTTTTAACGTAAGTTTTGAAAGAAATTATCGGACATATACCATTTTGGTTTTCCTATAACAAATCTCATGGTATCTCAAAGTGATACTATAACGAAGCATGATAAATAGCAATTCAATATAGACAAATCCTGGTGGCAATATTAATTTTCCACATAAAAGGCCACTTCCCCTGTATACATTCTCTGGGATTAAAACAGGATAGGCACAAGGGGCTAAACCAATATTTATTTATTTTCTCAGTGCTCAGCCACCACAGCGACAAGTCAGTTCAAATTCCAGCAATAGGAGCAAGGCGAGAATAAAACTGATCTCTGTAGTGGAATGTCCAATTTCTTCCACTTGTCTTGATACAAATCACAACTTCACACCCTTTCTCATTATTCTTAAACTTGTGATTTTTACAAGTGAGGGTTGGACATTCAAATGATTTGGATCCCATACGAGGCAAGAAATGCTTAATATGTTAATTATAAAATTTATATAACCTCTCCTCCCCCAAACATTTGAGAACCTTTTCTTCCATCTCATTTAACCACATGGCTAACTGAAAACTTTCTTGCAGGAACAGGTAGTAGTCTATATTTAATGTAACTGTTCCCCTTCATTGCAATTTTTTTAGCTCAAATATGCAGCAAAATAGGATACTGACACGTTCATATGCAATGCTAAATGAAGACATCTTCTCTGTGCCATTATTTGAGAGAAGTCTATTCTATAAGAGAAGTGTTCACCATAAAGTTTTGTTACTTTGTTTTAATGGACAGATTTTCAGAAAAGCTTGGAAATAGGAGCAAATACCAAATCTTAACTTGCAACTCTTGTAATATACACTTTGGACCTCATCTGCCCTAATGAAAGCAGATCTCCAACTGGAATCAGTGGGAGTTCTGACTGCATAGAATGAACAAGCACGTGGCAAAGGGACAATAACCCAATAATCTTGACCTTTGAAGTTTTATACTGACATGGTGAACATACTGAACATTCCTAATATCCAAATATTGAACTTCAGTTTGAGCATGGAAATTATTAAAATAAGTTTTTTTAATCTACTGTTTACAGCCTAGTGATTTAGAGATCCTCAGATGAAAAGTACTGTATCAATGCAAAGTACCTTTTACACCAGCACTAGTGAAAGTTACATGGATCATTTGTTGAGGACATATACTCCATGCTGCGCAGGACAAACAATCTGCCTGCAGGAGCTTACAAACCTAGAGATATTGACTTTCTGCAAAACAATGATTTAATTTCTTTGGAGTAGATCAAGGGCTAACAGCAATCTATAGTTATACATAAACTTGAGCAAATCTATCTTCTTGACTAAGTGCAGCTGCTATTGAGACTTTTCCCTTGGCATCCTCTGTGGATTATGACTAGGTACAGGTGGTTAGATTGTGTGGTGATGAGTCCGAGAGGTGGGGGGTGAGAAATCCCATAGGTACGTTTAAGGCTTGACCAGAAACGTCCGTATTACTAGACACTTCAAGCTAATTTTAACAAAGCCAAAGCCCAGGAATAAGATATCCCTACAAAGAGTGCCAGTCATTTGATATACCATTTCCCATCTCTTAAATGTTTAGTTTTTTTTAATAATTTGATATCTCGTTTCCATTTAAAATTGTGTTTTACATAAGTAAAATTCCAATACTTTGAATTATTCTCTTTTGTAAAGTCAAAGCTGTAAATTATACCTGCAGCTCTCTCAGCCATGTAATACTGTAGAAACAGGTGAAGTTTAATTGTGTTGACTTTTTACAAGGTTGCTGAGTCTCTTTTCCATATTAGTTAGAGCATCTCTAGATAAGTCCATTCTTCCGAACATGTTCAGCCTTTCAGCCCAGCACTGTTAGCACAGGGAGGAGGGGAAGCAATGGTGCAATAGCTGTGCTTTTTAAACTAGAAATTGAATTCTCTTCAACTGATTTAACTTATGACCTTTTCAGCTGTTGGATCAAGTTGTTTTAGCAGGCACCTAGCCAGGGCAAGTGAAGCATAAGGGTATGCAAGTTGTTCTGCATTCAATCTCTGGACATGAACTATTTGTAAAAGAAAAGCTCCTCCTGCGATTTGTCAGATTAAAGCAATTTTTAAATGATTTTAAATTAAACCTGTTATTTCAGTATGAGAATCATTACAATGTTTTAAGAGTTACATGGACTTTTTTTATCATCAAGTCAGAGATAAGTGAACTGGGGTAAGTTGGCATCTACTAGTAAGGAATGAGTCTTCGAGTAAGGAAGGTCTTCCTGGACTCAGTTACTTTGGTAACTGCTTTCTAGGTTTCTTGAGTGTGTAGGTTCTAGGCATTTATTGTACGGTGCAAACTTCAATCTCGTTGTTTTAAAAATGTAAAAATATATAGATAACTTGTATCTGTAACCTTAATCTAAAAAATTGCTCTGGATTTGTTGAAAATGTATGTGGAAAACTGTATTTATGTACAAGTTGAAAGCATGATGCATTTGCTAGGCCAGGGGATTTTTGAGTCAGGAGATCTGGGTTCTATTCCTGTCTGCCACTGACACAGGAAGGTGCTGTATCAATGCAAAGTTTTATACCAACAGCCTAATTTCTAAGCAGAGTGCTTTACACAAGCATGGCTTTCATTTCTTAATCCAAAAAGCTATATATTCAGTCATCATTTAACATTTATTGTATTTTTTCCAATATATACTCCCAGGGTGAAATCCTGGCCCAGTGAAGTCAATGGCAAAAACTCCATGGTTTTCAATGGGGCCAGGATTTCACCTCTGGTCTTTGAGACTTCCTGCACACTAGGCAAAAGTATAGAACAAATGTGAAACCAAAAGAGGCACAGAAAATGAAAAACAACCAGACATTTTCAGCCATTGGGAGAGAAAGCGAGTTTCCCAGAGGAAAATAAGAGTTAGCTATATTGTAAAGACTGTTAATTTCAAAAGCCAAACATGTTACTGTATAAAGTTTATTACAAAGGTTTAACGAAGTACGTACAGAATGTAAAAAAGTATACACTGCTTTAACTCAGTTCTTTAGAAATTTCTACTTTCAAAAATGTTAAAGTCGTCATGCTTGTCCTTGAACATAATGTTCATAGTTTGCCTTTAGCACAAATTCAAAATAAGGATTGGATTTCAAATTGCCAAGTTCATCTGCTTGCAGCAAGTCCTTCACCTCCGGTAAATATTCCATGAGCTGAACTCCTACAATACAAATAAACTTGTATTATAGAAATTGTAAGCAACTTACAACAGATGCTTGATGCCAGTGGAAACATCTGTGCCTGCATTTCAGTTCCTGAATCATGTTTGCAGTTGTAAAGACTGTTCTAATTCTATTCCATCTACTGTATCATGCAGTGCAACAACTCTATAATGTGTTCTCTAAAACGGAGTTCATTGTTTAAAGATGATTATATTCTCCTCCTCAATTAGACCATTTTCATATTCTATATATTTTAATAGTTATATAAACTCCACAAAGTGCCTGTTTAACAAATAAAAAACTACAATGAATCGTACTTTTGATCAATTAAAATGGACTTAGTCCAAATGACTGGATACTGAAGCCCTTAAAAAAGGGTCAAGAATCAGATAGGTTTAAAAATGCAACATAAAACTTTTCTGAAGAAATGCACTTCCATATTTATAACTTTCAAGCTTCTCTCATTTGACAATATAGCTTTTTAAAATTGTGAACACTATAGTTAAGGTTGAGTTACTATTCTAATCTCTGTTAGTTGCTTATAAAATCCCGCCTCCACCCTCCTTCCCCAAAATGCCTTTTGAGTTGTGATGTTGCTTGATTGGTTTGCACTCAAGGCTTTGTTAGTTTTTTAAAAGTTTGAGTTAAAACAATTAAACCATTCTGAATTACAGTCCTGGTGTCTTAAAATTCCTTCTGTCCCACAGGGGATTTTCACACTGGAGGCCGAGTTCTGTTATATAATGAATTACTAACAAAAATAAACATTATCTTCCTGCAAAACAGATGTCGTTTGGAGGCTCTGAGAGAGAGAACTTGCATGTTTTGTTGCCTCCCTAACCATACAAAAAGCTAAAGTAGGGTATCACAAGCTCACATTTTTATCTAAAGAATTACTAATGCAATTTTTTTGCTTCTGTTAACATCTTACTTGTTCTACTTTTTATAGATAAAAGCTGTTTATTTTGTTAAGTATGTTTTAAAACAAGGTTGACAAAGTAATTTGAAAAAGCATTCTTTATATATAATAAAACTTACCTTCTTTCAATAGTTTTTGTAATATTTTCACAAATATGCTGTCTTTAGATGCTTCAATTGGATCATCTTTACCTTCTGAACTGGACCAACTGCAACTCAGAAAGTATAAATTATAAGTTGTAAAGTTGATTAAAAACTTGATCAAATATGAGAACAGGATAATTAAAGCCTGATACTAAAACAGTAATAAATTTTCTTGGAGTATACCTGTATTGTGTGCACATTCCTACAGTTGAAAGCTAGTGTTTGATGCATCCTAAACTGATTATCTTTTTAATATTTTAGAGGAAAATTTTATTAAAATTGTGACATTACAAGACAATCTAATAAGGAAGATAATAGGAATGCCTCCCAACCGACTAAACCATAAACAGCAGAAAGAAGTTGTTTGCTTCAACTAGAGAACTTAGAATCAATTACATACATGGGTCTAAGTAAGCTAGTTTAAACAATTATTTTAATTATTCCACAATCACTATTCTGACAAGAGTTTTATGTAAAAACATTCTTCAGAACACAGAAGCAAAGGCAACTTACAACATACTTTTTTCAATGGAAGAAGCAAAGTAAGAACAAAATGTTAAGTGAAAGGTGTACAATTGCAAGGCCCTAACTCAGCACAAAATACTCATAGTTTCTGAGCTTTGCAAGCCTCAATATGTGATCACACATGCTGAGTCATTCAAGGGAGAGGTCAGGTTGCTGTTGAAGCCCAATTCAAACCATTCTAAAATGCTTGGCAGAAAGGAGGAAGAAAACCCTGATTTAAAATAACTTCCCTTGCTCTTGGCACTGGATTTTTCAGTTGCTGCGGTTTCTTGTCCCCAATGTCAAATGCCATGCAGCCTGGAATTACACTGGGTACAGCTACACGGCAATTAGATACCCACAGCTGACTTGTGCCAGATGGCTCTGGCTAAGGGACTGTTTAATTGTGATGTAGATGTTGGGCTCAGGCTGCAGCCTAAGCTCTGGGACACACCCACCTCACAGGGTCCTAGAGCCCAGGCTCCAGCCCGAGCTTGAACATCTACAGTGCAATTAAACAGCACCTTAGCCTGTGAGCCTGAGACAGCTGGCATGGGCCAGCTGTGGGTTTTTTAATTGTAGTGTAGATATACCCATTATTTCAGTCCTATACCGACAATTACCTTGTGTGGTCACTGAGAAATGGATGTTTGGTCAGATCTCAGCCTGGTCTCCAAATAGGTACACTAACAACAACAAAAAGTAGCATCTGGGGAGAAACTGTTGTTCCAGTGAGGTCAGTGGCAAAACTCTCATGGACTTCAACAGGGTCAGGATTTCACCCATGGTTTTATTGGGGAGAAAAAGAGACAAAGTTCCCTGTTACTCTCCTTTTCCCCTACCTTCACTCTTTCTACAGGCATTGGAGTGGTGAAGAGGAGAGAAACAAAATCCAGCACTATGTTAGGATGCTGCTAAACATGCTTAGTCAGTTTCGGTGTTGTACCAAAGAATCCAGTCACCATGTATAGTAATCAAGTCAGGGAATGTAACAAGCTCCACCCCTAAAAGCAGGTGCTCTGGAATGCCTGATGTAGCATTTTGCAGATGCTAGAGAATGGCCGCTACCTTCTTTGGAACAGAGATTAGCCTCCTTGGCTAAAGAACCTCAGTGAACTGGGAACCAAATCTGGAAGTCATATGCAAAACTATCTAAACACTATTCCACCCAAACTGGTTTGAATACAGATTGGCTCCTTCCACATTGATTAGGTTTGGGTAGCCAGAGCCATATTTAAAATTTGTTCTAGCAGAGTTTAAATAGCATTTATTAACTCTGTTCTTGGCCCAGCACGGACAAGGCCTAAAAACTAGGCTGTAATTGTGAAGGCTTCTGAAGCAGGATCTACCCCCAATTTAATAAGGAATGGGGAAGGTTACTAATCAGTAAGTATGTTGCCTTCATATTCCCACTTGTAGGATAAATGCTCGATGGCCATACAAGCTTGGAGTTTTCTGGAAATCTGTGTCATTTGGAACCTCTCCTTTAAGCAGGAGTGGCTCCAACTGCTAGTCAGCTCCTTTTGACTGCCAAAGGTGCAGTGGACATGGAATATGCTCTGCCCTCATTCATTATATTTTTTTTTCCTTCTGTCCCTTTGGGGTGCGGGAGGGGTATGACTATAGTTCAAATATTGGACTGACTAGCATTTGAAAAGTAGAAGGAAAGGGTGCCTGTGAGTCATGGGTATTATCTAAAGTAGTGGCTCTCAACTTTTCCAGACTACTGTACCCCTTTCAGGAGGCTGATTTGTCTTGTCTACCCCAAATTTCACCTTGCTTACAAAAATCAGAGAGCAAAATACCAAAGTGTCACAGCATGCTGTTACTGAAAAATTGCTTACTTTCCCATTTTTACCATATAATTATAAAATAAACTGATTGGAATATAGACTCTAAGGTTAGAAGGGACCATTATGATCATCTAGTCTGACCTCCTGCACAATGCAGACCACAGCATTTTACCCATCCATTTCTGCAATATACCTCTCACCTATATCTGAGCTATTGAAGTCCTCAAATCTTGGTTTAAGGACTTCAAGGTACAGAGGATCCTCCAGCAAGAGGTCCATGCCCCCTGCTGCAGAGGAAGGCGAAAAACCTCCAGGGCGTCTGCCAATCTGCCCTGGAGGCAAATTCCTTCCCAACTCCAAATACGAGGATCAGCTGAACCCTGAGCCTGTGGGCAAGACTCACCAGCCAGACACACACACATAAATCTTGTACTTACATTTCTGTGTATAGTATACAGAGCAGTCTAAATAAGTCATTGTATGTAAATTCAATTTGTACTGACTTCACTAGTGCTTTTTAATCTTGCTTGTTGTAAAATTAGGCAAATATGTAGATGAGTTGATATACCCACCTCTGTGTACCCTCATGGGTAGGAGGACCCTGGTTCAGAACCACTGATCTAGTAGGAGGGTTGCCTCAAACACTGGTGTTGAGGGAAACTCTTCAGATCCAGTTTATTAACTCTAGTAAGGTGTGTCCAGCACTGACTTTGGAGATCTGCTAGTCAAAGGGCTCTATAGTAGGGGTCTCAAACACGCGGCCTGTGGTTATTTCCTGTAGCCCACCAAGCTCCCTGTGCCCCCTCACCCGCTGGAATTATTTCTTACAGCCCACCAAGCTCCCCTTCCCACGCTTCCCCTCTGCCCAGCACACCGCATCCCCACTCCTCTGCTTACCCCAAGGCGCTTAGCGCTTTCCAGGAGGGAGGGGGAGGAGCAGGGAGGAGGTGAAGAGGTGGGCAGGGGCGGGGATTTGAGGAAGGGGTTGGAATAGGGGTGGGGAAGGGGTGGGTTGAGGAGGGGCCTCATGGAAGGGGTGGAGTGGAGGGTGTCAGTGATGCGGCCCTTGAGCCGCTGTACTAGCCCTTATGTGGCCATCCTGGTGATTTGAGTTTGAGATCCCTGTCTATAGCTAGCTAAAACAATATCTAGGTCCTTGGTCTTTTCCAGTATCAACAATCCTATTTTGTTGACTACAAAGTGAGGAACAGCTTACTAAAATGTTTGTGTCCTACATAAACAGAACCAAGGTCCTTGGAGCTGTCCAAGTCAACTAAGTCCAGTGCTGAAAATCAAGCACTATTGGCTCTGGAGAATAATTTGTCAAAGTAGTTCTTTACCCAGCATAAGTGACATGAAAGTCTCCAGCAGTAGCGTCAATGGACAATGCTCTAGAACAGTGTTTCTCTACCTTTTTTAATATCAAGGACCAGCTTGCTGTCTTCCTACACTGTGACCAGTCATTGAGAAACACTGATGTAGAGATCCCAAGCTTGGGATCTGCTTATTCCACAAGTGGAAATATGCTGTTAGTTTCAAAGAAGAAAATCCTGTTTCATAGCCAGTCATCTCTCTCCCCCATTAAAGGGCAAAAGAAAATTCAAGAAACCCTGTAACTGCATTTTAATTCCCTAAAAGTTTAAAGTATTTGTAAAATAGCTAGAGGATTTAATAGATAAACTATTATCAAAGTAGCTTTGTAAGTGATACCTCTCCCCTCCTTCTAAAAACACACATAGTCCTGGACAGACTTTTCAGAATCTATATTATACATACATATATACCATGTGAACATTCAATCTGATATTAGAAACTGGAGAATAGTACAAAATTTAGTTAAGAAAAATCAGTGCTATGAATAGAGAAAATTGTACCCTTCATGTATGTCCAGTTATGACCTACCTGTCTCTTTGGAGAGCTTTACAGAGAATTTTAAGCTTAAGATCATTTACGTCCACTTCCTCCTCCTTCAATTAAAAAAAAAAAAAGAAAAATTAATATTAACTACTGGGTTTTCTTTAAAGACAAATAAAAGGTTTTACCCAAATACCACATCACATCCAGATCTGAGAGCTGACTTGGAAGCTTTCATTACTGTTGTTTACAAAAGAATAATTGATATTGGTAACTAGTACATAGGAACCAATTTGTCCACTTTGTTGCAGAGAGGCAGAACAGTTTAATGGTCAAAGCAGTAAAACATCTCTCAAAACACTCAAATAAAGCAGAACTGCCTAGTTTTGTTACCACTTCAACACCTTGGACAGGTACCTGAAATGAAGCCCAGTAATGACTTGGGATGGAAACAGTGAAAAATGCGGTAATTTCACATGGTTTTGACACAAAAACTTACTATTTGTCCAAATTTCAGTCATTTGGTTCATTTGATTCACAAACGCAGGGGCTGCAAGGCTCACATAGCCTCTGAATTCTATTCAGCTCTGCTTACTGTAGATAAGCAATAACCTCCCTGTGCCTCACTTTACCAATCTATTTCACAGGAGTTTTGAGACTTAGTTCTTAGAAATCTTCAGATAAAGCAGCACTGCATAAGTGCAACGCAGTACAAGAGAAAGTAAGCATTATAATATATATGTATGTTTCGACACAGCTGTGTTATACCCTTGCATTGTCAAACCATCTGACTGGCCAACATATGATCATTTGACCCAGAGTAATTTTGCACTACTGCCCTACTAGCAGGACAATTGTTAGCACCAAATCTGAGAGGCTTGCAAAGGGTAAATAATCTTGTATTCTAAAACAGAAAAAAATCAACAGGAGAGAAGACTGAAACTTACTCTACATTCAGTGCAACATTTAGGGCACAATTCCTTGCTCTACTTTTTTTGTATGCTTGGTACACATTACAAAGAACAAAACTTGTGGGAAAGTCAGCAAAAATGGTGCAAAATAAAAGCAAATACAAGCAGGTCCTCTAGTTAAGAAGCCAACCAACACAGCCAAAGCAATGGAAGAGTGTGATGTGAACATGAGTAGGCCTAAGAGAGAAACCAGCAGTGACTAGCAGAGGTAGTCTTAATAAATATAGAAAAATCAGTTACAGAATTATGGTAAGCTGCCACATTTTTCAACTGCCCCCCATTTGTGGGAAAGATATGTTTCAGGAAAACATAAATTACTGCATTTTGGTTGAGATACTGTTACTAGATGAAAAAGATGAAAGACCTTAGTGCTCACATGTCAGACAGTTAAGGATGGGTTTCATCTATTTAAACCTAATTGAGAAAGTAGTAACAGCTAATAAGACCTAAAAGCATCTGATAGAAATTAGAAATAAAAAAAAACCCTTCTGAAAATATCAGCCCCATGGCTGAGCTACTGAAGAGGGAGCATTATCTGCTGTTTTCAAACTTTTTGAGCTGAAACCCCTCACCTCACAAGTTACAATTTTTGGTTACGTGTCCCCCCAGCCCAGGCTGGGTGGCCTGCTGAGGTAAGTCTGGGGATGAAAGTAGCACTCCCTCCCTGAGCCTTGCTGCGTGTGGCTGGCCCAAGCTGCTTGGCATCGCCGCTCATCCCCCCAAATGTTACTCCGCATCTCACAGTCTGAAAACCTCAAAAAGCTGTTGCTAAATGGAAGGCAGAAATGACGCCACACATTGCCTCTGCCCATCTCAGATGGGTACACATTAGACTACATTATTTGGAAAGGGGTATGCAGCCTAAAAAGTTTGAAAAGCACTGCTCTAAAGTAATGCCTTGGAAAAATTCCCCTTGATATTTAAAGACACCTGAGAAGACAGAGTAGGAAATGACTTCAGCTTTGACATGCAAAGCCAAATTTAAGAAAATCTCTCTCACAAGGGGGCTACCCATTGGCACTCTGGCAGCCATGAAGGCCTTGGCTATTAGGGAAAAGTAAGTCTGTGAAGGAGGAGAGAATCATTTGTCTGAGTGCAACTCCTATTTTAGGACAACATGAGCTGAATTGGCTCAGAGTTCAACCATTAAAGGCTGTTTCTCTCCATCTGCAGATGAGGCTATGAATTTCTCTAACCTCATATCCATCTCTATATATATTTTAAAATTCATGTTATCTGTTTTAAAACCGTAGCGTGTCCAGGGCAAGTTGTCTTACAGACTAGCTAGGTGTTCACCATGACCAGATAACTATCACATGTTAAAATACAGTTTACCCTATCTAAGTTAAAGTTTTAAAATGTGTTAGGTAACGTCTTTAAAATACACATTTACCGTAGAGCAGACAGACCTCTAGCACAGATATTAAGAGGCTTGGCATGAGAGCTTCCTGTTCAGGTAACGATGCTGTCACCACAAAAGGCCTTTCGTTTTCCTATTAGCCTTCTTGGGCATCTCAGTTATTTAATGCCTCTCCAGGAGAAACTGAGAAATCTAGGCTGAGGGAATTCTGGAAGCAAGAGCATGAGTACAATCCTTGTGCTGTTAGCTTTTTGCCAGTTAAGATAGTGAGAGACTGAGACAGCTAACAAGAGCAATTAGGCAACCCATGGTTAGACTCAAAATTCTGCAGTTTTCTCTGGTCAATCATGCTTGTCCATGGGTGATTCAGATGAAATTCTAAGTTAGGCTGACCTTGTCCATTCAGAAATTTTAGTTTAATTTATGCTTTTCCATTTGTAGTGTATATTTTTACTCAGACATCTAAGTTGATCTTTCATTTAAATTAGAGACTTTTTAAATCTTATTTTCTTAAAATGACACTTTAGGACTCTTTTCATAAAGGATGGGATCTTGGAAAAAGGCAATGACGAATGAAAGAAGAGAAGCAACTAAGTCTAGTAACTCCATTTACTGCTATTCTCTCCCAGAGTAATGTTATTATTTACACTTAGTTCTTATATAGAGGCCAAATAAGGGTATGTGTGTTAAGCAACATTTTTTCTGTTTAAAGTGGAAGAAAACTAGTTCTGGGTCTTGAATACAACACACTGTCCCAAATATTAACATTTTTCTCCTCCTCCATTACATACAATAATGTGTAATAAAAGCACAAAGTACAAGCAAGTATTTTCTACATAGAACTTTTCATACATAAAGCATAAATAAGAATTTAAGGTCTAAATAATCTAAATTAAATAACTATGTGACTAGCAAAGTTATTGTCAGGCAACACGATGGCCTTGTTGAAGCACAAATCACTATCATTCAGCAAATTTAAGATGGAGTCTTCCCTCCAGAGTAGGAAGAACTGGGAACATCAGAGGTGATTCTCCCCATTCCAAGAAGCAAAGAAATGCTTTCCAGCACTTCTGTAGCAACCTTTCCTAGATAATTTGGAAATAACTCTGCTCTGAAATAACAAGGCTTTTATTTTTGGCTGAAGAATGCTGCTCAGAAGTGACGGTCCTGGAGTGCTGATTTTTGATGTTGCCAGAAATAATTGTCAGCAAACAGGGAATAAGAGTGTGCAAGGAGAAAGGGTGACATCTCAAAGATGCAAGCTTACGACAGCAATCCTTATGCCCTAAATAGTACTATCGTAACGATAAAAACCACAGACATGTGCCAAAGTAGTCTTGTCAATTGAGGAGGCATGACAGATTCATTTTGGATTATTTATGGGCACACAGATAAACTTATAATAGTTGACTAGTGAGTATTGTTTTCTTAAAACTGATGGATGCCCCCTCCTCACCCACCACACACTTTTCTTGTTTGGTGACAAATTCTAGAGTGGCCAGGTTCTCAATATGACACAGATGGCCTACCCTGTTGCTGTTTACAATGATAAGTGTTATTTCATTTATGATCTAAACCACAGTTACTTTGACCTACACCACATTCGACATTATATCTCCAAAGACAGAGAAACTGGAAATGGTCACTTCCATTGGTGGGCACCAAGGACCAGTATGTAATCCTCAAGTTACAGTAATATCATCAGCTCAGAGAAATTAAAATATACTTCCTCTCATTCTGAGATCATCCAAATAGTTTTCCTACCTCATCAATATATTCCAGCAGGTCCAGTGCTTTCTTGAAGTCATACTCATTAGCTCTTCTGTTCTCATCACATATGTACAGCTATGGTATGAAAAGATTAAGTAAAGAATTATTTTTAGCTTGTAAACTGATATTGTGAAGAACTCTGTGGGAAGACCACCATGTATTTTCCACTTATGTGACCTTTTCATTGAAATATGTATTGATTCGGCTGCAAGTATTTTTATGGTAAGGAATATAGTCAAGGTTTTAGACTAGCATTCCACCCACATGACAATAGCCTGTGGAAAGACTATATTGGATATAAGGCTGCTATAGTACAGGTTTCAAATTTAAATACCGTTTAAGGCTGCAACATTCCTAGCCAGAGCTCAGCTCCACAAATAAATGAGCTCACAGCAATATAAAATTGCATACACTATCATTCATTTCTGAAAACAGACATGCTTGCTATCAATATTCAAAAATCAGACTTTTATATTTAAAACTGCAGGCACGTATTTTGCCAACTCGCCCTTTAATACGGAAAGTTTCCTACATGGAAACTCTATCAGGATTTTAAATTGAAATTTAAGATTAACACTAATATATTTTGTTCCCAGTCCCTGATTTTCACTTCCTGGTTGTAAACAGTGACCAAGGACACTGATCTGATGGTAGCAGGAACTTCTTAGAGGAAAACTGGACAGCTGACAGTGTCCCAACTTCTTGAAAAGGGATTGTGATAATTCCTCCTCTCCCTCTTCCCCCTAACTAGCCTAGTTTAAGGTGTGGGTAGAGTGCTCAGAACCTGCTGACTACTAGAGCAGGTCCAAGACGACAGGGGGACAGTAATGACAGAATGTGCTACTTGCTGCTTCATTTGCAGAGGCTACACAGAGAGTAATGAACATCAGAAATGACAATACTGATAGGTTCTGGTTTCTTTTGATGGTGACTGTAGCAACATGCTGCCACTATGCATTCCTCTATTACTTTCTGCACACATCAGTGGGTGGTAACAGAGAAGCAGGTGAAAAGATCATGCTACCAAAAGAGCATAGGAACTGGTAAGGCAATATGTGATTGTAGCTACTCCTACAAAAATAAGTGAGGGACAAAGGAGAGAAACTGATCTCTGGCAGTGACTGTTGGCTGAATTTTCTGTGAGGGATCAAAGACTTTCTCTTGGCTCTCAGTGTAGCTGGTCATCAAAATCCCTCCTTCCTGGTTGCAGCCCTCCCACCTCTTCCACTTTGCAGCATCCCTGTCTTCTAAAAGGTGGCAAATTCTGCATCCCTCCTGCCTCTTAAGCCAAGTTGTCATGTATCCACACAGTGCCCTAATCCAACACCTCAGCTCATGATGCTCTTCTGATTTGCTCCATACACCATGGCAATGCACATGTTCAACCAGGAAGCTAAAGCAGGAACTGAAAGCAATATGTTGAAGTTTAATCATAAGCTATAACAGAGGCTTAAGTATAAATAACCAATATACCAAATATAAATATATAATATTTATAAATTATAATATAACCAAATATAAATAATCATATTTTACAACTGAGGGTGGAACAGAAAACCATCCTTTAAATCACAAAAAGACAACTCAATTCTGATCTTCTCACCAATTCTGTGGAACATAGCAGCACAGAGGTAAACTTTAGCTAAGAAAATGTGAGGTACATACATCAATAAGCTGAGGTGCAGTCAATACAGGCATGACACTGAGGTTCAACTGTTTATCAGCCAGCAATTGTTCAGGTAAGGTCTCCTGATGCAACAGAAAACGCTCCTGTTCTGATATTTCTTGCATTAAGTTAGGGAGAAGAATATTTCACATTATTATTCATATTATGATCATTAAACATACAAATACATTCTGGCAAATCACAAACCTATTCAGGTTTACAAAGTTATTTGTCTTAAAGACTGTTTATTTAGGGTTTTTAAAAATTATTTGTATTACAGAAGCACAGAACAGAGATTGGGGCTCTGATGTCCTAGGCACTGTACGGAGATAGTTCTTGTTCTTAGGGAAGTACCGTCTAAATAGCCAAGACAAAAGATAGGGGAAAGAACATATTATCCTTATTTTACATAGAGAGATTATGTGACTAGCCCACTGTCACATAGGTAGTCTCTGGCAAAACCGGGAATTCGAGCCAGATCTCCTGAGTTCCTAACTCTTAAACCACAAGACCATTCTCTCACTCATTTGAGGCTCTCGTCATTACGTTTCAAAGGTGTTACTTCACATCAGTATAGCTACATGTTTCCAGAGTGGCTGCTTCCCCAATGTGCAAAATATGACTAACTTCAAACTTTGATGCTACTGGTTTATTTTATTTTAGAAGTTTACGTACATTAAACATATTAAAAGCTGAAGCACACAGTTTAAAAAAATCTGCTTAATTACCATTAATATCCTTAGTAATTTTCAGTATTACAGGCATGTCGCATCCTGCGCGAGGGTTCCGTTCCGTGGTTACCGCGTAAAGCAGAAACCGCATAGAGCCAGAACCCATTGAGTTCAATGGCGAGCGAAATCGCCCGCCCTACAGAAAGTTTTTAAATTTTTATTTTTCCCTTTCTTTTTTTTTTTTTGCCAACTGAGTAAAGCAGAAATCGCATATGTTAAATGTGCCTAAAATGCAACATGCCTGTATTTCACTTGGGGTTGCACAGATTACTGTTCACCTCCCTACAAAAACTGAATGAAGAGCATTATACATCCCCGGTCCGAGTATTTTAATTAAGAATGAAAGTTAAGAAGACAATAGTGTTGTTATGCAGTGAACTGTCATTAAGTTTAAAAACACATAACAGAAAAGTGATGATCCAAGAACAGTCATAATTAGGTACTAAAACAAACAAACAAACTACTATTGTATTTGCAATTGTGTGAAGTATATTGTACTTCTCCCCCTGGTCGGCAATATTACAGCAGCTACTCCTGAAGAATCTGTCATGAGCCTATCCACAATCTGGTAGTAAAGATGCAGCAATAGTTACTATTACCGTAAAGGTATGTTACATTTTAAAAACTGGAGCAAGGTGCCAGGACCCATATAGCCACGTGGAGAGGGGACAGGTGCTCTCAATCTCAATGCGTTTTGAATTAAAGCTTTATGAAACCATGTCCCTACCAAAACAACGTAACTGACATTTTTTAAAAAAAACGACAATCCAAATTAACAATACACATGCTTAGACTTTCACATTGCAAATATACTAATAAAGGAAAACTGAAAGGCTTTTAAAGTTGCCACAGCTTTCTCCTGCAACTATATGAGGGCATGTAGCACCATGTAACCTCAACTCCAAAAGCAGTCAACACAATACAACATCAGGCTCCAAGAAATGATCAGAGGTGGTTTGGGTTTTTTTGTTGCTGTTGTTTTTTGTTTTTTTAAAAAAATTGCATTAGTTGTATTAACCTATTTACCAGAGTAGCTGATAGTGCCTTTTGAAAAAATAACTATAGACCCTTGAACTAGGGTCCAAATTTTCCAGTGACACTAGACAACACTGGTGGTAAAAAATTCCAAAGCACAGCACTAAGGATTTAACTTTATCATGTGTAACACTTAACAAGATTCTGATTAAAGAAATCCATTATCGTACTGTTCTCTTTGCTCTGCTCTTATTGCTTACCTTCTATTTTTTCGTGCAGTAAGTCCTCTGAAAAATCAGATGCCAAAGCAGCTAATTTACTCAGGCCAAGAAGAGTTTTCTTCTTTGCAAAATATCTGGTCTCCACATTTGCCAAAGCCTGCAGCGTTCTGTGAGCCTGAAGTTAAGAAGGGTATTAGAAATTACATCAAAGGCACAGGGAGAAAGAGAATAGATGGAATCCTTTAGAACTAAACCCTTATGGCTATTTTTAATTTAACCCCTCCACCCAAGATTTTATAACACTCTAAAAAAAAGTCTCACAACTTGGAAATTGAAGTTCTGCATTTCACTGTTTATGACATGTGGCAAGAACACTTCAATATCAATAAGCTGCCTCAGATAGATAAGAAAAAAAACAGAGAAGACTCGAGAAGAAACCAAACTACGGAAAACCTCCCCAAGACTTCAACATAGATTGATGAGAGGAATTTAACTAAGAAACTGCCAAGGGATTAGATTTAAAACTCTTGCAATGATTCTTTTGGAATATCGAAATACTGAAACGCTGAATGGCTAAAAATTTCTCCTGTTAATCACCAAATGCTTAGATCACATATTCCTGGAATGGAAACTGGGACTAAATATTGGTAAACTAATAAATAGTGGGATGTAACTGGATTTAAGATTCTTAATATTTATAATTTAGTCATGTAGTTTAAGAATCAGTACGCATGTTTAAAGACAGCTCCTTAAATGGCTTCTTCTAAGTAATTAAGTATTTTCTTCAATTTCATGGAATTTAGTTCAGATTGCTTATTTTGCCCAACAATAAACTGTTTGGCTATCTATAATAATTAAACAGGCTTCATTTGCCCTTAAATTATTTTGCCCATACACTGTGGCACTTTGTACCTCAAAGCAGCACCCTGGAGCCCCCATATTTACCACTGTCATATAGTTATGATACGTTCTGTACAAACTATGCCTTGTGAGGTATCATGTTAGAAGTCTTGATCTGCTGAACATTAACATCCTGTTGGACTGTATTTGCTATACCTGCAAATGAGGTTATGGAGTTTTGCTATGTGAATGTTACTGAAAAATGTTGTTATATTGGAAAACCCACAATCAGCCTTTCAGGTACAACAATGGAGTAGTCAGATGCGCTGATGGGAGAGTGGATACCCTTCAGTAAGCCAAAGACAATCTCAGAGAGTTCACGTATATGGTGGTGACTGCTTAACCCAGGTCATAGCAAAAGATCTTTCCAGCAAGCTGGAAAAAACTATAAAGAGGAGAAGTGATATCATGACTTGGCTTCACCTTCCCCACAACTCAACACCTAGAAACATGTCTGGAGGATAAAGGATTTTGAACTGGGGAGAGTGGTCCCAGGTTGGGAGAGAGTTTTAGCCTGTATATTGAAGATCTATCAGGGTGAGACACTGCTTGATACTTAATTTACCTTCTGTGTCTGAAGGTTCGGCCAATCGCAGCTCCCACAGGCCACAGTTCACTGCTTCAGGCCCATGGGGGCTGCGGGAAGCGGCACAGGCCAAGCGATATACTGGCTGCCACTTCTCATAGCCCCTATTGGCCTGGAGCGGCGAACCACAGCCAGTAGGAGCTGCAATTGGCCAAATCTGCGGATGCAGCAGGCAAACAAACTGGCCCAGCCCGCCAGGGGGCTTACCCTGGCGGGCTGCAGATCAAAGATTGCCAATCCCTGCTCTAAGGTATGTAAATAAAATCCTTTGACTAAACAGTAGGCTCAGTTGGCAGAAAGATAAATAATTTAGTAAGAGCTGGCCTACCATTTTCCTTGTTTCACTAAACGAAATATTTTTTAGTAATTTCTAAAATAAAATTACCTGGCATCCAACAATGATACCTACCCCATTTCAGCCCCGCAAGATAAGACAGATCTTTATTCCTATACAATGTCCAACAATTTAAATGTGTTTTTCATTGCTAGTCAATAAAAATTGTCACATGATCAAAGGATGAAGTAAGCTGATGAATTGCTACTTTACACACTAAAGCACTGACTTTATTCAAATAAGCACAAATACTGGATCTGAATGAGCTTAAAAGAGCAGTCTGACATGCAGACTGATTCACTTGTTACTTCAGGAATGATTACTTAGCTAGAAACTGAAATTTATGTCGAATCCTGAGGTAACAAGTGAATCCTTGCCTATACATCTGGTATGTCAGACATGGGAGTGGAAAAATTCTGGTACGAAAACATATTAATTCAGAAATTAGTCTGACACTTTCAGTTCTTTTCTGGGTTCCCTGCTCATCTATTCACTATGCTTTCCTTTGAAAAGAAAAGTTTAAGTCCATGTGAGTAGGAGGTCAGTTGCATTTTCTAAAAAATACTAACATCTTATGTTATGTTTTACCCAGAGAAAAACAAAGTAATTTAACTTCTACTGCTACAAATCTCTATTAACTCAGTATAAATTGACGATTTTTAGGTCCTTTGGTTTACAGAGTCATTGACACTGACATTACAGATCTATAATGCATGGGCGAGCGATATGTTATTCCATATTTTAATACAAGAAATGTGCACATGGGTTGAAATTAATAGTTTCTGGTTAAGGGCTGGGAAAAACTAGCACCACAGAGTTCTACTCAAGGGGTGGATGAAGGGCAGTGGGCCCATGAATCAAGAAAAATGGATGTGAGAAGACAAGGAAGAAAACAGTGAGAAGTAGGGTGAGGAAAATTTGTCAATGAACTGGGCAACAAAGATCAACATTTCAAAGATACCCAGCACAGAAATCAACCCAAATGTAGAAGAAGCCAGTTTCAAGACCTATATGCACATTACTCATGCTCATCATTTAAAGGTAACCTGTAAATAATTTTAAAAATTGGACCAGTGACCTTTTTTCCTTCTTTACGATGTAGAAAAAAAGTTGGGAAGGATGATAAAAAAAATTTGCCACCTTTTAAAATATCAAGACAGTCAACTTTGGGTTTCCCTGGTTTTGCTGGAAGACTTATTGAGGGCATTAGGAACTATTCACTGTGAGCGCTTTTACCTTAATTGAAGGTGTGAAGGGTGTTATTCTAATAAAAGCTTCCTTGATCCAAAATATTAGTCAATGACATCAAAAAGTCGTGACTAGTACACCCTTACACTTGTATGGGTATTCAACAAATTGTTAATTTTATACGAAGAAATCCTACCTTTTCCAAATCTTGACTATTGACTTCATGTAACCAGCTGAGATGCTCATGAGCTTGCAAGAAACTGGCCAGCTGTCCATGCTGAGCAATAGGCTGAGATAACAGCTTTCCTCGCTTTCCTTTTTCTAAGTACCAACGAAACAGGAAATCTGAAAAATTCTGAAGATTACAGGAGCACAAACTCATGTTAAAAACTGATGTCAGTTTTTGTGTCCAATTTAGTTTCAACACAAATAATATACAGACCACAGGTAGTTAGAATATGGATTTACCTGCTCAACAAAACCAGAGGGAAAAGTGTTTAACAAAATCCCGGTGAAAAAGCTAGTGTTTTGATAAAAAATGTGAGTGTATCAAAGAGGATCTACACCATTCTCTCTACATATTTTAAGGCAGGGGTAGGCAACCTGTGGAACACGAGCCGATTTTCAGTGGCACTCACACTGCCTGGCTCCTGGCCACCAGTCTGGGGGGCTCTGCATTTTAATTTAACTTTAAATGAAGCTTCTGAAATATTTAAAAAAAATCTTATTTACTTTACATAAAACAATAGTTTAGTTATATATTATAGACTTATAGAAAGAGACCTTCTAAAAAAACATTAAAATGTATTACTGACATGCAAAACCATAAATCTGAGTGAATAAATGCAGATTTGGCACACTACTTTGAAAGGTTGCCGACTCCTGTTTTAAACTATAAGCAATTCAGTATTTTTGTCTTAACAGGAACATCCTTCATATGAACTTTAGTTGTTACAGATTACATCTTTGTTCTTTACTCTTGGAACGTTCATTGTCATCAATAAGCAATCTGAGTAGGCAGGGAAAGTAGACTTTTAGTATGGAAGTCTGCCATAGGGATCCGAGTGGAGAATTTTGCCTCTTGTTATGAATAATTCTAATATACAGAATCATTGTCCATAAAATGCATTCAAGACTGTAATCTATTAATTCTCAAATTTCAATAAACTGTGTACACATTGCTTATGATTACCACATACAGGAGTTTTACTATATTTGACCAAATTATTTCTAACTCAACAAGTATAATAAAAACAAAAGGATTCTTTTATTTGTATCTTTACAGTGGTTTTATATATCACACCAAAAAGAATCACCTTTCTATAAGGCTTTAAATTAGATGCATGATTGTGGAAGTCTCTCACACCAAGTTTCTCAAGACCAAAGACTTCCAGAACATTACAAGTAATTTTACCTTTGGCATGTACTTGCAAAACTTGGAAAGAGATTAGGATTGAACACAGTAGTAGTACAGATGAGTCAAACAATTTAGAACATTTTAATTTATTGCCGAAGTGACTCAGAAGAAAATGACTAAAGAAGATAGAAAAAAATAGATAAAAATTGTTAGTAGTAACTAAACTGACTCCTGAATCTCCTGTTTAAATTCATATCCTGAAGATAACAGAATACCGTAAGAGGTACACTACAGACTAAACAAGTTAAAATACTATTTCTAGATACAATCTTTTTGTTCAGCAAGATTCATTTTACTTTTGTACCACTTAGACTGGAGAATCAAAAGAGTAGGAAAAGAATTTTTTAAATATAAAAAGACCTAACATACCCAAGTCTATTAACTGGATTTTGAAAGCCTAAAATTACCAACAGTGCTTTGTTGGCAATGATTTATATCCCATTTTACTGCAGAACAATGTCTAAATGAGTGACAAAAAGGTTACCTGATCTGCAAACTGCGTCATATAACGTTGTAGTCTGGCCTGATTATCAGTCTGCTCACACATCTGTACCAAGATGTCGAAGTCACAATACTTCTCTGCTAAAGCAGCTGCCAGCTGGTACTGTCCTAGGGAAACTAGTGAACCCAAAAGAGAAACAAGTCAATCAAATACACACCTTTGTCTGTAAGAGAATGCATGCTGTCTTGGATCGCAATGATAAAAATAATTCAAAATCCCTGCAATAGAAAAACAGTTGTATATCAAGTATGCATTAATTTGCGCTTTCAAACCACAACTGATGTGCATGTTTATGTAAACATGCATAAAAGTATAATATATATATACAGTAAGTACCACAATAAATTCAGGGAGATTTTCAGAGCCACACAGGCCTGTTAGGCACCAACCTATCTCTGAAAGTAAGCACACCACTTCCATTTGCACCCTTGATATTCTTTGCTTTCATAAATATTTACAGTTCGTAATCAGGCATCACCATAAGTGAGAAAGTAACAAGACATTTTGTCAATGTAAAGAACAATTATAAGGATTACTAGATCTATATACACAATATGTTATTGATCACTTCTATTCTGATCCAAGTAAAGTCAAGAGAAATGAGATTCAAGGACCATCTGTGTGCTGCTAAGGAAATTAAAGCTTTAAACAGAATACAATGCTACAGAGCTTGTATCTATTTACACAGTACCAGAATACACGTACGTTAGTATAAAAAGACTAACAGAATTTTCAAAGACTTCCCTAATGATAATTTTAAAAGCTGATGAATTTAATATTCAACTTTTCTATTGATTTAAATTCATTTTAAAGCTTCAAAAAACATCAGGTGCATAAACTTACCAAATAGTGTACTACCTATTATAAAGGGAGCATTGTTACCAAGATTACATTATTCAACCCTAAATATTTTGGCTACATCAATGACAAGTTAAGCTAGGATTACTAAAATCAACATTATACAATTAATATTTATGCTTCTAGATAAATGTACCACTTGATAAATATTCAAACAGATCTATGGCTAAGTAGCAACAAAGTAGGCTTACTTAGAAATATATTTTAAAGCTGTTTTAATCTGACACTGTCAAGTCAGATCAAGTTCCTGGCATCAGACTATGCAATAAGTAATTGGAAAGAACGCACTGAATTTACAATTTAGGAAGGAAACTTCTGTCTGCTACATAGGTTTGATTTAGGATCATTACAATAAGAATTCCATTTTCTTCAATCTAGTTCTATAGCTAAATTGCTCATTAAATAGTACAAACCAACAACTAATACGCTACACAGAAATGTCATTATACTCTTGATATGGAACATCAATTTTTGTTTGACTTTCTGTATTTGCTTGGATCCAAACATTCCATGCATTGTTTCCTAGATGAATGGTTAATCCTTACACTAAAGAAAACAGGACTTACGAAGAGGAGACAGAAGTTCGGATCTTTTCTGAACATATTCCATTTCCAGATTATTGTATCTATCTTGATCAGCAGGCCGGTCCACAGATTTAAGCTGAGAAACAAAGCCATCTAGAAAGCAATCTAGCAGCGCCACCAATTGTTCAGCCACAACGCTACGGAGGTTACTGTCCACTTGAGGATAAACAACCTTCAGAATAATTCCATGCTGACGTATTATAGCTGTTCGTATGCCAGCTGGACCACTAGATGCTTGGAAAGACAAAAAACAGTAAATATTTAAAAATTTTGATTCTATAATTAGCTTGTGACTTTATATATGATTGTATGAAGGGAGCACAATTATAGGCATTAAAGAGACAGATACACCACCACATGCAAAAAAACTTAGGAATTTTCTTTTAATTTCAAGACTAAACCATTCGGTTCTACTATCCATCTGGATATCTACATACAAGCTTAAAATAGCGCATACCAGCACTGTCCAGTTTAATATTCATAGTTCGAGCTCAAAGACTTCAGAGGATACGGTCAAATCTTCTGAAACACATGAACAGTATTTGATAATGTTTTAAAACTGATATTAATTTGCCTAACATTGTCATTATTCTCACCTGTCCATGGAACATATTCAGGTTCTCTTTCCGGGAGCTCTCCTGTTTTATATAAAGAGGCTCTAGACTGGCGATACTGGCTGGCAGCTTGTAGCATATCCTGCGTAACATTAAACAGACACCTTAAAATCCAGTCAATTTCACAAACTTGAGCATACTTGCTTAAGCACTCCTCCCACATTTTCTCTTTCAATCACGTTTTTCCTATGTCCATTTTTTTTTTTACCCTCTACTGCTGCATGCAACTCACAAACAGCAAGAGAGTATGCAGAGGCCTAGCAAGGAGCATTAATGTACATGCCCAGGAGTTGTAAGTTCTCTACTATGCACATATGCCATCAGTAGTCTCCTCCAGGCTGCTAGCCATCCTGCTACTTTTAAGATTCCCATGAAGACTAGTTCAAGATCAGTCACCATGTACCCTCAATGCCAACCCAGCACTTCAGCTGCCTCCTGTGCTCAGAGGATATGGCTAACCAACCACCCTATGGAATACTGGTCTTTCTCCCTGCTCCTGTGCATTGCTGCAGTTCATGACCATCACTTCACGAGAAGTAAAGGTAGCAATCCTCCCTAAAACTCCCACCTCCATGCTGGCTTCCAGAGACTATCAGGCTCCACTGGGAAACAGAGGGCCCACTCATTATTATTTTATACTAATTTTGGTGCTTTCCAGCTCTGTGAAGGGGTTCATCTCACCACCTCTAGGTCTGTGGAGGCATCCAAACTCCTTCAGCTCCATTAAAAGATCTGGTGGTGATCGTAAGCCTAAGTGCATCTCCTTCCACCTTTCTTCTGGATCCATTGTAAGGTAAAGAGTGGTGGTTAAACCAACATGACCTTGCTTTTCATTACTTTCCTTTCTGCCTCCCTGCAGTAGTTTGGGAAAGGAGAGACTTTCCAAGCCCCACATACTGAAACAGCAACAATTCATGAATTGCTGTTACTGTTAAGTAGACTCTTAAAATGCTTAGAGATGTGCATCATAAACTCTTCCTGAACAGTGCTTGACTGTGTGATATCATGTGTTTGTTCATGAGATCAGGAAGAAGTGAGCCTGACCAATACAGAGGTACACCGCTACACAAGCTCTGTCAAGGGAACAAACTGGGGTGTGGGGTGGAACAAATCAGGAAAAATGTTTGAGCTCTAGTAATTGGACAAGACAGATGTAATGGAATAAAAAGGAAACTGAGACTCAATCAGGTCATCAGGACCATCATAACGAAGAGAACAAATCCAAGATCAGACTCCTGGGACTTAGCAGGGAGAAAGAAGGCCACAATTACAAAAAAGGAAAATAACTGGTAATAAGGATAGCACTGCGGAAAAGGATCTGAGGGTTAATAGCAGATCACAAATTCAGTACAAGTCAGCAATGTAATGCAGTTGCAAAAAAAGGTAATATCATTTGAGGTATATTAACAGAGTGTTGTATATATGACATGGAAGGTAAGGTTGTCCTGTACTCTATCCAGCCCTTGTGGTGCTCAGCATTGGCTTCAGCTGGAGTAATGTGGCCAGTTCTGGGCACCACTCTTCAGGGAAGCTGTGGACAAATTTAAGAGAACCCAGAGGAGAGCAACAAAAATGATAAAAGGTTTAGAAAACCTGACCTATGAGGAAATGTGAACAGTCTTCAAATATGTTAAGGGCTGTTATAAATGACTTATTAATTGTTCTCCATATCCATTGAAGATAGGCTAAGAAGTAATGGGCTTAATCTGCAGCAAGGGAGATTTAGGTTAGATATTAGCAAAAACTTTTCAGTTATAAGGGTAGTTAAGTCCTGAATAGGTTTCCAAGGGAGTTTGTGGAATCCCCATCACTGGAAGTTTTAGAAACAGATGGCACAAACACCTATCAGCAATGGTCTAGGTTTACCTGATCCTGCCTCAGACCTGTGCATTGGACTTGACTTCTCAAGGTCCCTTCCAGTCCTACACTTCTATAATTCTATATTTAGAAATAATCCTTACGTTTTCTTTATTTTTCTTTCCCCTTCTTTATGAAACAATACTGCATTCTCAACAACTTTCCCTTGCTTATAAATATTCAGAAAGTAGGGTTCGACTCAACTTGCTAAATTCTGGTCTTGGTTTTTTTCTTGAGTGTTTCGCTTAAATGAATGTAATTTGATACCTTTATGATGTTATTCACATCGACAATAACCTGGGCCCACTCAATGGATTCAATTGGTGTATCCCTCAAGATTTGCTCCTCATGATCTAATAAGCATTCAAAGATTGTATCTATCTGGGATACCTGTAAAACATACAAAAATATTTAAACTGAACACAAGCCTACCCATTATCAGGTGATGTGTGACAGCTAAATGATTACTGTCTATGAAAATATTGAAGTATTAACAAGATCTTGATTAAACAGCTTACTGGAATACAAAAAAAGTATTAAACATTTACATGGATATTGAAAACATTCAGTTATTTTAGTTGAGTTTTGTTTTTTTTAAGGGTTATAATCCCCTCTCTCTTTTGGACACAAACCAACTGGGTTAGGAAGAAACTTCCCATATGTTCAGGTTGTTTTCCATGATTGTCCATTACAGGGCTCCTTGTGCCTTCCTCTGAAACATGTGGTACTGACTACTGTGTAGATAATTGACTACAGACAACTGTTTCAATCAGGTATCACAATTCCTATTACTTATTTATTTTCTCCACTGCTGACACCAGTTCTCACCTCTCCTAGAGAGAAATCAGCCACTAGTTATTAATACTCTATACATAATTCATCTAAAACTAAATCTAAACATTTTATTGCACATTCTTAAGATGAAACAGAGGTAATTAATGTAAACTGGACACAACTGGAATCTAGTACAACTGGAATGTTTGCCTTAAAAATTTAATTGATTAATTGGATCAGACATACTGTATCAGAGAGGGCAATATATTATAGTGAAAGGCACTGAGTAGTTACAACTCATTCCAGGAAAGGAATGAAAAGATGGGTGTGTTTTGCTAGCTTTATGAAAAAGAAACCTACTTAGAAGGCATTAGTGTCCTTCAGTGCTCTAACATAACATGGCAATTCTAGGATACAATTCTCTGATGAGAAGGGAAAACATGGCAGTCTCTTCATCCTTCCTATAGATGAACTGGCTAGAGATCAGATTAATTTTACTCTAGCTATATGTCGTCAGTCAGGATTCATATCTTAGTTGCAGATGCATGCACAAAGTTATGTTTTAAAATGAGAGAAAATACTACCAATAAAGTCTTAACAGGAGAATTCTGGAAAGTTAAATTTGTTTTAGAAGAATAATGTCTTATTTTACACTTTAATGTATTTCAGTTTTTACAACACAACAATTCATCATGAAAAGGGTTCCAATTAATTAAAGGAGACTTCCTCATCTTACCTCTCTAAAGAAAACATCTGCAGGGGTAAGACTTTGTGGAATATCACATTCCCTTTTATTTAAAGCAATCAGTATAGCTGTGTTCACCAAGTCTGGCAGTCTGGAGTGCTGGTTCTTGAGAACAATGGCTGCTGCTAACTTTTCTGCATGTTCACAGAGCAACAATCGAGTTGTCATTGGCATACCTCTTACTGGAAAACTGCCCAGACGTTCAAATAAGCCAACCTTTTATTAAAAAATAAAAGATAAGCAATGTGCAAAAAATTATTAATATAAAAAAATAAGAGTTCATGCCAACAGAATTTTAAGACCTTACCTGATGAAGAAAGTCAATGAAGAAGGAATGGGCTTTTGTCTTATCCTCCAACTGATGAAGGAGAATAAGGGATGTATTGCTGAAACCAGCTGCTTCTGAAAAGTGTGTGTGAAGACAAGATTTTTAGCTAAGAGCATTTCTTTAAAAAGTCCATGGTATTACAAGCTGGAATTTAAGATCTCTTATATTTTGCAGCTTTTCTGTTTTCAATTATTACAAAAAAACAAACAAGAGCAAACCCCTGAAAAGAACTTATTTGATACCAACAAAAACTGATACACAAGGACTGAATTATTTTTTTTAAATCAGATCACCTTGTTTTGTTCCTACGAGACTGAAAGCACAACCTAAAACTAAGTTTTTGTAATATAAATAAAACAAATATATAAATATAGAAGACAGACATTAATATGAAGATAAATATCTGAATCTTGATTAAAGGGTTTATTCAAGACTGAATGCACCTCTACCACTGCACAGATTGTAAGCTCCATGCACAGGCTTAGCAAAGCAAAAAGAAATTGCTCCCTCTCCTTCACCCTCAGATTTAGCCATGTAATGCTGTTTTAAATATGGCTGGTTCAAGTTCACTCCTTTCCCTAAGGGTCTGAATCCGAGGATTAGTCTCCATCATGAGTAGGCTTAGCAGGATTTTTTTCTTATTTTCAAGTATTTACTAATTAATCAACTCCAGTTTTTGCACTAGCAGGAAATCAATGCTGATAATGTATTCATAATATAATGGCTATTTTTCAATATGTTGTGAATCTTTAAAGATTTAGTATTTGATATTTCATAATTTCTTATAGATTGTCAAGAAGAAATGACTGCGAAAAAAGCATCACTTGTCCATACAAGCTACATATAAAATTTCCAACGAAGTCCCTGCTCAGCTCTGGGCAACTGCTGCCTGGAGATATAAAGGAAGGTCTCATCTCACGGGTAGCTGCTCAGGAAGGACTGTCTGATCAGAAGGTGGCCTGCTTTAGTGCTTCACCTACATCAGATTCCTCCAGCAAGGGTTGGGGAGGTAAGAAAGTGGCACTTAGCCTTTTCATGTAGCTTCTCCTGCAGCAACTGCTACCCTCCTCAGCATTACTAGAGAAACAGCAGCACTAAAAGGAGTGAAAAGGAGCTATTTAGACTAGAGGGTAGAAACAGTAGTCAGGCAGAAACAGTAGTCAAAAGCAAGCGCCTCTTTACCTCCATGAAAGTACACTTGAGAGCATGCAGGAAAAATTATAGGGAGGTTGTTGGTAATTAGTTTGGGAAGAGGGAGTGAGGGTGGGGAAAGAAAAGTCAAAGTGGTACAATCAATGCAAGTTGTTGAATACTAAGCAATCCACAAGTCTCAGAAATTGTCTCCACTTCATGGAGCATAGGGCTTATCTTCTGATTTACTTTTTAACAGAAAACTGTGCACAACTTCCCACATATCAAACCCCAAATAATATTAAGCCTTACCCTCCGGTACAGATTCAGCCCATCGTGGGTCAGCTGCAGGGTAGTCATCCACTAAGTCTACACTGATCTGAATTACAGCTCTATTCAACTCAGTATCAGAATACAGATCTGCATTTGGTGGAAACAGCTCAACAACCATGCTCTGTGCACTGATTACATCTTTTCTGAAATAAAAGAGAAAGCCTGCATAAAACAAAGTGTAATCAGAAGTGGCCAGAATGTTAAAAATTCTCACAACCAGCAGTTTTCTACTATCCTTTTTATGAAATTTGTAGGTTATAATTACTAACACTGTTCGTACTGACCACCTTTAACTCGAGTTTTTAAAAAGCATAATTACCTATTTCAAAGGGCTATTATCTATTTTACTTATGGATAGAAGTAATTTGCAGTCACTTTTGACCAAAAATCTCCTGATGTTTAGCTATTCCTGCTGAATGCCATTCCAGTAGCTAAGCTAACAGGAACAGTTGACAACATTTTTTAACTTAAAAAATGTATGTGCAGAATGCTCTGCTTGGCTTGCAACTGGGGGCTACTGGTAGTTGCAGGTGGTCCAAATGATGTTGTAGGCAATCTCATACCATCTCCTCCATACATTTATCAAGTTCAATCCTGAAGCCAGTTACATTTTTTGCCCTCACTGCTCCCCTTAGAAGGCTATTCCAGAACTTCACTCCTCTGATGGTTAGAAACCTTTGTCTAATTTCAAGCCTAAACCTGTTGATGGCCAGTTTATATCCATTTGTTCTTGTGCCATCAGCAACACTTAACTTTAATAACTCCTCTCCCTCCCTGGCATTTGCCCCTTTGATATACTTATGGAGAGCAATCACATCTTCCCCTCAGCTTTCGTTTGGTTAGGCTAAACAAATTAAGGTTCTTGAGTCTTCTCTCATAAGGTAGGGTTTTCATTCCTCTTATCCTAGAAGCCCTTCTCTGTACCTCTTCCAGTTCAAATTTGTCGTTCTTAAACATGGCAGACCAGAACTGCACACAGTATTCCAGATGAGGTCTCACTAGTGCCTCGTGTAATGGCAATAACATCTCCTATCTCTAATGGAAATACCTCGCCTGAAGCATACTAGGAGTGCATTAGCCTTTTTCATGGCTGTATCCCATTGGCAGCTCATAGTCATCCTATGATCAAACAATACACCCAAGTCTTTCTCCTCCTCTGTTGCTTCCAACTGATACATCCCCAACCTATAGCAAAAATTCTTGTTAACTCCCCAGTGTATGACTTCATACTTTATGCTATTAAATTTCATCCCATTTCTATTACTCTTGTTTTCAAGGTCCAACAGATCTTCTTGCATGATATTCTAGTTCTCCTCCGTGTTGGCAATACCTCCCAACTTTGTGTCATCTCAGTCCCACTTTTCATGCCATGGTCATTAATAAAATTGTTAAATTAAGACTGGTGCCAAGATCGATCCCTGAGGAATTCCACTGGTAACCTTCCTCCAGACTAACAGTTAACCTTTCAATTCTCATATTTCTTCCACCTTCTCCAATTTAATAATTTCCCATGTGAAACTGTATCAAATGTCTTACTGATATCCAAGTAGATCAGATTTACTGCATTTCCTTTGTCTAAAAAATCAGTTTTTCTTCTCAAAGAAAGATCAGGTTGGTCTGGCAAAATCCAGCTTTCGTAAAATCATGTTGTATTTTATCCTAAATACCATTTACCTCTGTATCATTAAACTACTTTCTCTTTCAACATTTGTTCCAAGACCTTGCACACAACTGAGGTAAGTAACAGACCTGCAGTTTCCCAGATCACATTTTTTCCCCCTTTCTTAAAAATAGGTACTATATTAGCAGTTCTCCAGTCATAGGATACAACCCCCAAGTTTAAGGATTTATTAAAAATCCTTGCCACTGGGCTTGCTATTTCATGTGCCAGTTCCTTTAATATTCTTGGATAGAGATCATTTGGTGCCTCTGATTTGATCTCATTAAGTTATTTGAGTCAGAATTCCATGTTGGAAGTAATAATTTCTACTTTCATATCCTTGTTTCCATTAGCCACCACTCCCAAATTCCTCACGTCACTCCCTTATTAAAAACTGAAGCAAAGTATTTGTTTAGGAGTCACCTACCATGACTCAAGATTATCCATTCTCTCTCATACCTGGTACCATTTGATCCAATAACATCGTTCTCCAAATACTGGATCACTTTCATGTGGTTTCTCTCATCACAGCTTCCATTTAGCACTCCTAGTTTGCACCCTTCACCTCTTCACCCTGTCCATCCAACTCTCATCAGATTATACTTCTTCTTATCAATCTAGTGTAGACGCAATAAATCCATCTCCGAGAGATCTCCCCATGGACTCCAGAACTCCACCACTGCGAGAGGTGGAAGTAGCATTGACGAGGGAGCGGCAGCAGTCGACTTGCCACCGTAAGGATGCCCAGGTAAGCAGACCTAAGCTATGTCGATTTCAGCTGCGGGAATAGCTGAAGTTGCATATCTTAGGTCAAACACCACCATCCCCTCCCCCACAGTGTAAACCTGACTTAACTGCCATCTTCCCCTTCCTTCACTTTCTCTACAGCTGCTTCGTAATCTCCTTCCTCCAAAAGGAACTCACTACTCACCCAGTAATCTATTCCATACCCCATATCCTTTCACCATCTTCCCTTTTTCTGAATTACCCTGCAAAACCATGTTTCATTCTATAACTTACTTCCCATCTAGCACTGTCTCTTTCCCTCTCTCTCTGATCCTGACACCATCCTCTGATGGTGATTTCTCCTCCCAGCTGCCCAGGTGGCAGCTGTGTTTGTTGGAACTGGCAGGAGTATGCACCCAACTATCCAACTTCTTGTCACTGCTGCTGTTCATCATTCCAGCTTGCTCTTCCTCCCTTCTCCTTTCTTTTCACCTAACTCTTGACTCTCATCCCAGTTCCACACCTTTATCTTTCAGTTTCAGCCTCCATGTTGGTGAGCCTCACTGTCTTTTGTTCTTACTAATCCCTTGCTCAACCTGCTGTCACAAATCAATTACCACATTCACCTCTATGGTTGCAACTTCCTACACCAAGAACTGAGCTCAGTGATTTCTCTCTTCCTGCACTAATTCAGTCCTCTCCTCCTTGCATTTAAGGATCTCCACAACTCAATTTCTTATCTCTCTTCTCCGCCTGACAGTCCCCTTCATGCACTTCTCTCACACAAATCTCTGTCTTTCTCATGCAGCCTCTTATGCCTGGAAGAGTCGTTCTGACTCTTTCTTCCATGCCTCCATCATCTCTTCCAAGTCCTTTCTCCAACCTCAATTATTCTAGGAGGTTTATTTTTATAGATTATAGATTACTATATTCCTTCTATTCTAATATAAAAAAATGTAAGTCTGCAGCCCTGAAGACATTTGCACAAATCAATAAGCAAACAAACATCCTGTTTTCACCCTGGGGTCACTGCATCCTTTCTTGTGTTTATGTCTTTCTCTTGTTTTTGTCAATTTCTATCAGACATTTATCAATACAATAACTATGTTTTGAGAAGCACTAAGCACATTCATGGTGCTGTATAAAAAATATCTTCTATAGTAATACTAAAAATTGCCCATTTAAATGTAAATAAAATAGGATTTTTCCTTTCTTCCCTAACTTTCTTCACCAATGCCATTTACTGAGAGAACAGAAACAAAATTTTAAGCTTGAAATAACTCTACTTTGTGTCAATCAGATCATTAATACCAGCTGTGGCAGGGTATAGCTGTAAAAATGACCATACAAGTCTGCTGCTTTCTAACATGGATCACTGTCTAGCTCAGGGGTAGGCAACCTATGGCACACATGCCAAAGGCGGCACGCAAGCTGATTTTCAGTGGCACTCACACTGCCTGGGTCCTGGCCTCCGGTCTGGGGTGGGGCTCTGCATTTTAAATTAATTCTAAATGAAGCTTCATAAACATTTTAAAACCTTATTTACTTTACATACAACAATAGTTTAGTTATATATTATAGACATAAAAAAACCTTCTAAAAACATTACAATGTATTACTGGCATGTAAAACCTTAAATTAGAGTGAATAAATGAAGACTCAGCACACTACTTCTGAAAGGTTGCCGACCTTTGGTCTAGCTGGTCCAAGAATGCCAATTATTTCACGCAACAATTTTTTTTTAAAAAATGGTTCTTTTTACAAAATCTCTTGTGATTTTTTTTAACCACAAAAATTAAAAACTCGAAAATGTTTTTGAAAAACCAAACTCAACATTTTTACTAATTTCTTGTGGGTTTTTTGTTTGGTTGGTTGGCTTGGGTTTTTTGGGGATTTGGGATATGTGTTGGAAATCCAGAAAAATTCAACCAATCTGAAAAGTATTTCAGGGAAAATAAAAGAGCTAGTCAAAAAAATTGTCAATAACAATTTACTCAGTGTCCAAGGCGTGTACACACAACCTTCTTGAAAAGGAATATATTAAATATGGGTACATGATTCTTAATTAGGCAGCATCAATTTTACTTTTATCAAGAGAATCCCTTAATCAAAAACAAACCTGCGCTCTCTAGTATATCGACATAGTGACTCTTCATACCTGCAGTACTGTAGAAAAGCAGCTTTCAGTAATTTAGTTTTATCCTCTTGTGCTATAATCTCCATTCTACTGGTAGAATCAAATGCAGAACCCTGAAATGAAAAGTAAAAATTTAGACCAAAGACAGTTAGGCAAATACAAACTTCATCATGGGAGAATAGTAATCTTTCTAAAACAACAATGGTTTAGGATTACAAAAGACATGCCAACATCAAAAGTTTTTATTCCTGTGGGATGTTCTTGCTGATCACAACAACAACAAAAAGAGAATGGGGGCAAAGGTAACAGGATCACAGTTCAGAAGCTGTACAGACTGATCTAACCACAGTAATGATCATAAGATCTCTCCCTTATGAAGTACTACTAAGTAACTGATGCAAGAGGGTAAAATAAACAGGATAACCATCAATTCAGTCCAAGTTACTAGACAACTAAAAAACTGGTCTGCCCCATACTAAAAGCCCAGCTTCCATTCTTCTCTAAAAAAAATTTGGGCAAAAGATTCTACTTTAGAAAAATATTCTTGACACGGTAACTCATCTGAGATTTTCGGTAAATGTATATGTATAAAAGTTAAATATGAACATGTGAAAAAGCTTTTTTTCCATTCTAAAGAGTTGGTTACTCGATAAAAAAGTAGAATTAAAGTAGCACATTATTTAAATGAGTTGAGCTGGCTGGCAAATCAATTTGACTAGGAATTTCAAAATATTGTAAAAATGGTTTGGGGTTTTGAAAATCTGTTTTCAGTTATGTTTTTTCAAAAATAAAAATTTTCTGTGGATGAAAATGTGAAGGTGAGTAAACTCTAAGCAAACTTTCTTTGTGTTATGGGGTGTTGAATTTTCACACTAAATATTACCTCATTGTTTGGTCCAGCTACAGAAGATGACAGAGAATCCTCAAGGTCTTCAGGAAGCACAGACACATTTTCCCTACAAAATATGGCCACAAGTCCACTTTTTCTGGTGAAAAAAATGGGAACTCCTGTGTAGGAACCTGCTCCTAAAATGCTATCTCCTAACAGGAAGGAAAAACAAGACATTTAATAAATAAAACAATCATATAATGCTGCAGTCGTATCTTGATATTCAAGTAGACATTTACTAAGTTTTCCCATGACTGAGATAACAGCAGTACTTCAAAACTGACGGTCATTCAAACAAACAATAAGACCCACTGCAAATTACCAAATGATATGAGGAATAACTAAGCAAGCAAACCTAATTTTAGAAAAAATCCAAAGCATGGATTCATAAAATATTCTCACATATTAAAGTAAGCCGAGCTTTATTTTATGTTATACACCATACTATCCTAGTAGAAGAACGGTACTATAAAATACTAATAGCAGACATCACTACAGTACTTTACTCAAATCTTTGATGAGAAATGGAATGAAATTTCCAGGTGGAGACACAGACTTATTTGGTTTGCAGAGGAGTCTTCCTCTGCAACATGGGTCACTTTCAGGTTTAAACAAGTGTAAATGGTGGATTCTCTGTAACTTGAAGTCTTTAAATCATGAATTGAGGACTTCAATAACTCAGTCAGAGGTTAGGATCTATTACAGCAGTTGGTGGGTGCCTTCTGTGACCTTCAATGTGCAGGAGGTCGTGATCATGATGGTTTGTTTGGACCTTAAAGTTTCTGAATCTATCAGAATAAGCAAGATTCAGTGACATTTAAAACTGTACAGTGCTTCTCTGTACAGTTACACAATATCTTATTTTCATTTTCTGTCTCCTGTCAAGTGAGTTTCAATCCCATTTTTAGAGTAAAATCCCACACTTTTTGCAAGAACTATATGAATAAAAATATACTCAGCATTATATATCAATATATATATAAAAATTGTTTACACAAACAATTTATCCTTATACATTTCACAGACAGGGAAGCTGAAGCAAAGTAGTGAAGTGACTGGTTGCAGGCCAGAGAATGAACTAGCGGCAACAACTGGCATTAGAGTTCAGACCTTTGACTGCCAAACCTTTGTTCATTCCATCAGCCCATGCTGCCTCAATCATTAGTTTTGCAGTAACTAGGGATCCCTGAATGAAGGAACAGAATGCCAAAACATATGGCTCAAACTAAATGCAGTTTGGAAATGATTCAAATAAAGAAAAATTTTGTCAATATGGTTAATTAAGTGAGTTAATACAAACTAAGTTTCCTATTGCTATTACCTTGTGCACCAAATACAATTTTCTCCTGTGGTAAAGAAATTCTTCCAGTTCCAGTTGAACAAGCAAAGACCTCATCTTCAGTGTACAGGTAGGCAGCATGGTTAAAGAAGTCTGGGACCACGAAACAGCACATCAGTTCTTCAGACTATAAGTGTTCAGAAGAATGACAGAATATAAAAAATAATCAATATTTAACACTAAATACAGCACTTTTAAAATGTTCAAAAAATTGTACAAACATGAATATCTTCCTTTTCTTAATTTTAACATGACAGACACATCTATCACAAAATTATTTTAAAAAGATCCCTATTTCTAATTTGCTCTGAATATTTAAGATCTGTTTTATCTACCTGCTAACTCCAAAAGAGATGGAGGTATATTTTCACCAGGATAGAAAAAAGATGAACAAATCAGTAATTTAGACGCCATTAGACATTCCTCCTAATACAACAGCCAGTTTGAAAACTGACACCGTGGAAAAAATACCAACCATATAAAGTTAGGTCAAAGCTAATATTCATGAACATAAAAGCTTAATTAAAGAGACATTGACACTTCATGAAACATTTTGTGAAGTGTCAGTTGTGTAAGTAAATATACTTTAAGCACACTTTGTAGATTTGTTAGAAATCTGCAGTACATCTGTAACTAAAGATGATTGCTAAAAACTAGGTAGAAATGGGTTAAATTAATCAGAGATATTCAAGATTATCGGTATTAGAGAGGCTAGTAAAGCAGACTGATGTATCAGATAACAGACTATACACATTTTTTAAAAGCTAAGATTCTGACCCCAAAAAACCCAAACCAAAGCAAAAAAAAACCCATCAGAAGCCAGGAAATGTAAACTTAGAGCTGGTCTGGTTTTTCAGTTCTCATGTCTGGGTTGTGGAGAGGGGGATGCAAACAAAAATTATAACTCCAAAGGGGGTGGGCTCAGCTCAAAAAGTTTGAAAACTTCAGAGGACAGGGGGTAACTAGGTGTTGTGTGCAGGCAGGGGGGAGTAGCTCAAAATGCAGGGAGAGGAGTAGTTAGGGGCTGAGTGCAGGCAAGGGGGTAACTCAGGGTACAGGGAGAGGAGTAGCTTGGAGCTATGTGCCTCGACCCACCCTCCGGTCACTGCTCTCCTTTACCAGCAGTGTGAACAGTCAAAGGGGGCTGGGAGCTGAGGCGCAACCGCAAGCTCAGGCCCTGGCAGAGGGAGGAGACAACACAGGAGACATCATGGCTGCCAGCTCTGTGGCACCAGCCCGACTAGCAGCTGCCCCATACTGCCCAGCTCCAACTTCCAGCCTCCAAACTGCTCTCATCAAAAGCTGTTTATATTAATTCTGAGGAAAATAAAACACACACAAAAAACGTTGCCTGGAACAAAGGTCCAATGACTCCATACCTGAAAAGGTGGATTATATTGGGTGACCTCCACAACAACATCGTCAGACATGTGGTAACCTTTATCCTCCACTGTTATAAGAGTGTAATAGGTGAGACATGGACTGTCTCCAAGATGCCATGCTGCAGCCAAAATTACCAGTCCATCACTATTCATTGAAAAAGCAACACACAATAAGTACATGCACCATGGTTCAGAAAAGAGGAAACAGGTAGGATGCTACATAAATAATATTTTTAGGTATCCAACAGTATTAGAAAAGTGTATTTTTATTAAACAGGAACTTTAGTCTCCAACTTAAAACAGTGAGGAGGCATATGGAGTATTTTGTTGTTTTAATGCTCTTAATGCATTATCAAATCAAAGCACTAATCAAATCACCGACTGCTGTGTTCTAACCGCTCCAATTTCTGTTGAAACAGATCATTGTTCTTAACTGTTCTAACTGAAGAGGAAAAAAGATTGTATTGAAAACGGAAAGAAGCAGCTTGAGGGTATAACAATGGTAAATCACAAAACTAGAAACTGAAAATCTGTGGAAAACTAAATTCCCATCAAGCTGTTTAAGTAATACCAATAGAAGCCACAGACCAGTTATTTTGATTAGCTGGCAAAGAAGTTATATTTGGCTTACCCAGCCTCCTGGAAAAAAATATTGCAAAGAAAATCATCATGAAATGACAGAACCTTAATAAGATTATTCTGGGTGAAATTTTTTTTTTAAAACCATTAAGTTACTAATGCCATCACATCTAGTACAATTAGTTATTTGCACTGAGGTGCCTGTTTTATCAGCAACAGCATTCACTGTAATTAAAATCCCAATCATTTACATATAAAACAGTGTAGGAAAATAGTAAGCACTTATCAAATCAGCGCATGATTCATCTCTTGCTAGACAGAATGCTCATGCCTACCGGTTTTGCTGCAAATCCAAATATTGAACGTTGACTCCTCCTTTAATATCTTCATAATTACTTTCAGAGCCCTGTAAAAGATAATAAATTTATAGTGACAGAACAAAGCAGCTAACTACCAATTTCATTTTATTTTTCAAGTGTACTGCCTCTTACCCAGATTGCATCTGTGATGTGTTCTTTAAGGATTCTGTTGATATCCCAGCTGAGAACTTGACGTTCAGTAGAATCGTCTATCTCCCATTTGTTTAGATTTGAACTGGTCAGTGCATAAAAGCTTGATCTGTCTTTGTCCCAAAGAACACTAGAAAGCTGCATTAACCCAAAAAAAAAAAAAAAAAAAAGAAGCAAGCTTTGTTAGTTAAAATGTGTTCTGACTATTCTGATATATTGTGCCACTCCACTCTTAATGTGATAAGACATGGATGCTCAATTTGACAATTATTTGTACTACTATAGCACCTACAAGCCCTGTTCATGGACCAGAACCCCACTGCGCAAGAGGCTATATAACCACAGGATAAAAAGATGATCCCTGCCTGAAAGAGCTAACAATCTCTGCTTTAACTATGATACAAGGTTTAAGTATCAAAATAATTCCAGACAGAAGTCTTATTTTATGGGATTTAAAAAATAGTAAAAACATATCTTATGTTTTCCTCCAGTTTTTGTGAAATTCACATACAAAACTAGAGTTGATCCACAACCACTGGCATCCCTTTATCTAGCGAGAACCTATGAGTTACTAAGTTTCTCGACTGTCACTCAATTTGCCCTGTGTCATTCTCTGCATATCTCAACTGTACGTCAGGCTATAGTTAAATGTACACTTTAAAAATTGTGCTTTGGGTGATGCAAGGACCTGAAAGAACATTTGCGTAATGAAGTAAACATATTATAGATGCACAGAAAATGAGGCAAGGTCTTCACAGAAGCAACTGCATGAGTTTTTGTGCATTTGAATGTTAAAAATGCAGCTCTTCAGATAGACAAAAGGGTACTTTTTCCTATGACTCTAGTAGGGTGTACGGGATAGGATGTTTTGGTGATGTTTAGCTTAAGAGATTTTTTGTTCCTATTAATACGAGTTGTACAGTTAAGAACTCAAATCATAAAATGCCAAAGTTAGTTTAACTTGCATGTGAATAATATGTCCTTCCTTATGGATATGCATGACAATATGACTACAAAATAAGTCACAAATAATACAAATAGATGTCTATGTAATATTGAAAAGTGCATATTATATAACATGTAGCATATGACACAGGGCCTGCTTCATTAATTGCTTAGCTTGTATGATGCTCATCTTGTATTTAAGTGACTTTCAGAGACTGTCAGCATAAGCAGAGTATATATACAAAACTACAAAATGCCACACACCTAGTTTTATAGAAAACTGTACATTATATTTGATAAATGGTAAGTGGACATATAATTAAAGACTCTTAGAATACACAAGTACCACTATACTGCATATAACCTTAATTTTGGCATTTCCTGACTTGAATGATAATACTGCACAGTAAAGCACACACTAAAGTGTCTGTTGATTAACTTAAGAGTGTCTTCCTATGGTGAAAAAAGATATACAACCACTCAGCAATTAAACTGCTAGTTCAGGTCTGGTATGGGCCAGAAAGGAAGACAATCTGCTGTGTAAGATTAATGCCACTCCATGAAACAAACAAAGGGGCCACAGGCTGTTGAGAAACATCAAGATAGGATACCAACTGCAGTTTGCTTTTGACTTTCAGTTACCACAGGGATAATCTATAACCAAGAACTAGGAGAGACAGTAGTACACTCCAGTTTTCTAGGCTTTAAGCCACTTGGTATTTGACAAACGCAACACAGAGAATCTTCTGGGAAGCATATGACATACCAATTCTGGAACATAAAACAGGTTGAGGACTCAAGTCCAAGTGATCATCCTGAACACAGATCATCCATTTAATGAGCACACAGACACTATGACTTCGGAGGAAATTTAAAAACAATTGCAAGATAATTTTTTCTTCCTGTTTACAACAGTGCTGCAATGCAGTGGTTTTCTTTAGGGGTCCACAGACTATGTAGCAGAGGTCTGCGAAAGGTTGTTGTTACTAAAAAACAGTGGTTTTCAACCTGGGGTCCACAGTGTATGTCTAAGATTTCCACAGGATCCACAACTCCATTCAAAATTTTGTAGGGGTCCACAAATGAAAATACGTTGAAAACCACTGCTGTAAAGTATTTCTTTTTTAAGCCTTACTGAATATAATTGGTATGGAGTGGGTTTCAGATGTTCTGTATCCTGATACAGTATGTCCCTAAGTAGCAGTGAGTAAAAGGGGAAGGAAGGACTGAGATAATAAGTTGGAACATTATGATTATAAATAGTTTTTTTTTAAAAAAAAAATATTTCTTGAACTTACCGCAGCATCATTACTGGGAGACAAAATCCCTAAGAGAGAGGAGACTCTTCGGCCAATTCCAGAAAACATGCCCTGTCCCTGTGGCAGAACATGCTGATGGATCTTACCAGAACTGTCTGGTATCAATCGAACTAGCTGGCCCCTTGAAGATGATAAAACAAAACTTCCTCCCTAATAAAAAGTAAAAGTGTCTACATTAGACACATAAAAGACACCACCAACTTTCAGCAACAATTACTGTCAAATAAGGATTACTTGTACCAGATCAGGAAAAAAACAGGATTGGAAACACAGCCATCCTTGCTACTGCACAAAGAACCCAAGGGCTAGCAGAGATATACCATGAAACGTTTTTTCCAGAAAATCAATTTAAAGCTTGGCTGTAAAAACCTGGGAAAAATTTTACTTGGTTAAAAATGTCAGCTTTTCAATAGCCATTCTCTTTACCAGGAAATTATAAGGCATTACATAAAACCTGAAATGTATCAGACGTAGTGCTTTTTAACAACTATTTATAGTTATTCCAAGACTTAAATTATGGCATATAGCACACACTGTATTTGTTAGGTTACTCATGCTTAAATTAATATTTTACCACATTTTTTGAAAAACTTTTATTGATCTCAAAAATAGTCCACCTTTAATGAACATTTTTACAAACTATTAATTGTGAATTTAATGCTCATTTTCATAGTCTTCTTCCTAGAAACTGTCCTGTTTCATAACAAAAAATTATTTCAAGGGTAGCTTGTTGTTTTCACTGAAATGCCATGACCTACATAGGACACATCACAACTAACTGCATAAGAAAATATCCATCAGACTACTTTGTGAGACTTATTTTGGTATCTTTTAAAAATGATTTTGTTAATAGTGAATGTAGTATTTGTAAAAGATGCTAGATTGTTTGTAAAGTGAAATGCAGCACTATTTGGCAACATTAGTGGAGAGGACAGGGACAGGCTCACCTCTTGTGCAAAGTCATTGACTTCAATGGTGCTACATGGGAGATGAATATAGCCCATACTGTGAAAAATACATTACTTAGAAGTATTGAAAGAAGTCTGTATCAAGCAAATATTAAACTGGAGTTCAACGATGATTAATCTTCTAAACATTGCACAAGATTTTACCTATGGAATTGCATTTCAGTCAACAAAAATTGCAAAGCTAAAATTCCATGTTATGTTTTCAAAGAAATGTTCATACTTCTCAAAATGCTGTGATACAGTTTCATTTGAACTTTTTCCGTGTCTCAGTTTACTAATTTAGCAAGTCTAGTTCTTCAAAGTCTGAGATGCCTGCACACACACTTTCGATTGCTTTCATTTTCTGACAGATGCTTAATTCTTTTATTAGACTTTTTAAGTTAAGAAATAGATGTATTATTTAGGGATGTTTTAATACTCACTGCTAATCAAAAAATTACATATAAATGTACTAACTCTGCCCTAAAAAGAAAATCATTTTACTTAAATTAGACTTCAGATGTGCTAGGTTTTAGAAGTTGCAAAATGCAGGTAAAAATTTTTTTAATAGGCCAAGGCCTGTTCCACCCAAGGCCAAGGAAAGGGTCAATCTGCTGACAATGAAACACTTATGTGTAAGTGTTCATTTAGTTAAGTGAAAAAAAAAATAAAATTCCTTAGTAAATGTAACAGGTTGAAAAAGAAAATATAAGTAGCCCAACCACCATTTTATCTTTTCAGTTTACTCCTCTAACATTTAATTTCTGGACTGGCATTTATAAAAAAAAAATATACCCAGTTTAACAAACTCATGAACAAAATAATTCTGTCTTCGTGTTTGTCATATTCTGAAACTTTTATGAGGAAAGATCTTGCTCTCACTCAGGGTGGTACCACCTCTCTGTCAGTTCTGTGAAGTTATCCATAATGAAGTCACATAGTTCACTTTGCAACTGTTTAGTTTATTAAAGTTCCTAGGGGTTTAGGACCTGATGCTCCAAATACTCATTCCTGTTTCTAAGTTAGAAATCAAATTAATACTTTTGATGTAAACAAAATGTGTACTATACCTTTACAGCTGTTAGAAAACTGCACAGAGAACCTCCAAAGTCTGTAGAAGTCTCCGTATAGGAACCTTCATGCACAAGGCTGGGCCAATAACGTACAAATCCTTCACTGGTAGCAACCATTGCTGACAGAGACTTGGAATTAAAGATAAATAGTCAGCACACAATATAGCTGGACTAGAATAAGGATGAAACTTTTTATATGAATAATATTAATCTCTTTTGAGCTTAAGAGGATAAAAACAAAAATTGGTAAATATATACATACACAGAACTTTAAAGCGTATTCAGGAGAGAGAAGGAAGATTATGTAAAAACGGAAACTTCTAACTCAACAGATGTATATATTGAGTCGAATCTGCTTGTCTTAGTGACAAAAATATTTTTTACTACTTTTTACTGCTGGTCATGTAGCGGGGCCAATATAGCTATGGAGAGCAAGTGAGATTTGTTGCTGCAAGAACCAGCAAAGGACTTCAGTTCCAGATGCAAAATCTTTGTTACTGGTCATGACATGTGACCCCAAAAACTCAACTTGACTAATATCCAATGTCAGCTGGCAAGGCTGACAGTTAAAGAAAAAAATCTCTTCACCTGTAAACCAAATAAAATTGTTTTGGAGCCATTAAGAGAAACATTAAATTCATTTTTTACAAATGTATTCTTAAGAGAATAGTCACACAAACTCTTAAATGTTTTTATTGGGAAGTTTTGGGTGAAGAGTTCTTCACTCTAGGACTCACTCTCCCTGGAGATCCACCCAAGGCCAAGTACAAAGAATGGTGCAAGTGCCTTTATCCAAGTAAAGATCTGGACAGGAAGCACTAGGTCTAATCAATTTATTGTCCAAAAATCACAAAATGATAAGAACATAATAATAACTGTAATGGGTCAGACCAATGGCCCATCTAGCCCACTATCCTATCTTCTATCAATAACCAGCGCCAGATACTTTAGAGAGAATTAACTGAACAGGGCAATTACTACGTGATTCATCCCCTGTTGTCCAATCCCAATTTATAGCAGTTGAAGATTAAGGGCCATGGGGTACATCTCTGACCATGCTGGCTAATAGCTATTGATGAACCTATCTAACTCTTTTGTAACTCATTTATACTTTTCTCCTTCACAACATCCCCCGGAAGGAATTCCACAGACTGACTGCATGTTGTATGAAGTACTTCTTCCTTATGTTTGTTTTAAACCTGCTGTATATTAATTTATTTAGATCAGCCTTAGTTCTTGTGTTACATGAAGGGCTAAATAACACTTCCTTCACACCACTAACGATTTTAGAGACCTCTATCACATCCTACCCTTTGGTTGTCCCTTTTTTGAGCTGAATAGTTGATCTTTTTAATCTCCCCATCATATAGAAGTTTTTCCATATGCCAATCATTTTTGTAGCCCTTCTTTTACTTATTCCAATTGTAATATATCTTTTTTGAGATGGGGCAACCAGAACTGCATGCAGTACTCAAGGAGTGGGCATACCATGGATTTATGTAGTGGCATTAAGATACTTTCTTATCTATTTCCTTTCTAATGGCTCCTAACATATTAAGCTTCTTTGACTGTCACTGCACATTGAGCAGATGTTTTCAGAGAACTATCTAAGATGACTCCAAAATCTCTTTCTTGAGTGGCAAACAGCTGATTTAGATCCCATCAGTGTGTGTGTATAGTTATGTTTTCCAATGTGCATTACTTTGCACTTACCAACATGAAATTTAATCTGCCATTTTGTTACTCAGTCATCCAGTTTTGTGAGATCCCTTTGAAACTCTTTGCAATCATCTTTGGACTTAACCATCAAGTAATTTTGCATCATCTGCAAATTCTGCCACCTCACTGTTTCCACACTTTTCCAGATCATTTACGAATATGTTATACAGCTCTTGTCCCAGTACAGATCCTTGCAACGCCCTGCTCTCTCCACTGTGAAACCTAACCATTATTTCTACCCTTTGCTTCCTACCTTTTAACCTGTTACTGACCCATGAAAGGTCCTTCCCTCTTCTCCCATGACTGCTTACTTTGCTTAAGAGTCTTTAGTGAGGGACCTTGTCAAAGGCTTTCTGAAAATCCAAGTACACTATACCTAATCTGATCATACTTGTCCAGATGCTTGTTAACAACCTCAAAAAATTCTAACAGACTGATGAAGCATGATTTGCCTATACAAAAGCCATGTTGACTCTTCCCCAACAGTGTTTATCTCTGTACCTGATCATTCTGTTCTTTACTATCATGTCAACCTATTTACCTGGTACTGAAGTTAGGCTTACTGGCCTGTAATTGCCAGGATTGTCTCTGTAGCCCTTTTTTAAAATGGCTGTTATATTAGCTATCTTCCAGTCATCTGGTACAGAGGCTAATTTAAGCAACAGGCTATACACCACAACTGTTAGTTCTGCAATTTCATTTCTGAGTCCCTTCAGAATTCCTAGGTGAGTATTTGTTCCAAAATCTCCTTTACTGACACATCAGTCTTGGACATTTCCTCAGATCTGTCATCTAAAAGAATGGCTCAGGTGTGGGAATCTCCTGCACATCCTCTGCAGTGAAGACCAATGCAAAGAATTCATTTCCGCAATGGCCTTGTCTTTGAGTGCTCCTTTACCATCTTGATCATCCAGTGATTGTTTGGCAGGCTTCCAGCTTCTCACATACTTATTTTTGCTGTTAGTTTATGTGTCTTTTGCTAGTTGCTCTTCAAATTCCTTTTTGGCATGTCTAATTATACTTTTACACTTGACTTGCCAGAGCTTATGTTCTTTTCTATTTTCCTCACTAGGATTTGACTTCCAAAGTTTTAAAGGCTACCTTTTTGCCTCTAAATGCCTCTTTTACTCTGTTTAGCCATCGAGGCATTTTTCTGGTCCTCTGTTTTGTTTTAATTTGGAGCATACATTTTGTTTGAGCCTCTATTATGGTGTTTTAAATAGTTTTCATGCAGCTTGAAGATGTTTTACTCTTGTGACTATTCCTTTTAATTTCAATTTAAATAGCCTCTTCATTTTTGTGTAGTTCGCCTTTTTGAAGCTAAATGCTATTGTGGTGGGTTTCTTTAGTATTTTTCCCCCCCTACAAGGATGTTACATTTAATTACATTATGGTCACTATTACCGAGCAGTTCAATTACATTTAAAAATTTAACAATAATTTATTTTATAATGTTGTAGTTTAAGATGTCATTGAGCTGTTCCTTTGACCCAACCTCTTGCAGTTTCCCCACCACTAATATTCCCCTTACAGCCTTTACTACTGTGTTCCACAAAACAGTGATTTCTTTGCAAAACATACCCAGCTAAGGAAAGATGAATTTAATAATTTAGGCTTTCACATGTTCCTGCCTCTCATACTACTTCTAGCATGATTAAACTGTGGCAAGAGTTAAAAGGTCCAAGTTTGTGGGGAGCGGTGTGACAGCAAAATGCTACTACCTCTTTTCACCATCTAAAAATTCAAAATGATGCCAGGATGGATGGCTTCTTCCCTTCAAGGACTAGCTGCTGATCTGACCCTCACTGAAAAGCTCTGGCTGCACTGAATGAAGGCTGTGTATGGCCTGAAAATGAAAACTGGCCACTCTCTCATGTTTTTTGTGAACGGTAGTTACACATAATACAGTGCACAACAGTGCAATATAGTGTGTAACTAGTTGATCCTGGGTTCTCATCATTGCACAGTACAGGAGATATTAGCAAAGCAGCAAGCTCAGGCAGGCAAATCACCTATTTCTTCCAGTGCTGGATGGCATTCATAATGAAACTTAGGCAAAAAACAGTATTCATTTGCAGCCAGTCCACACACCCAGAATTAAAACACAGATGATGCATAACTTTTTCAGGAAGCACTATGTTTAACTTTCAATTGTCTGGACTAAACTTTTGGGCAATCCACTACTGAATGATAGTATTTTCCCTAGTCTGATTTTTTTAAATTAATCCTTTAAGGACTGCAGTATAAGAAGTTTCTAATCACTACATTTAATTACCAAAAAATAATAATTCTTTTTGAACTGTCTTGAAAAGTGAGCTGCTATCTCGACAGTGATGTAGTTTTTAACTAGGCTTGGCAGATTTCATTTCTTTTCCCTAACTTTAAAAATGTTGATTATTTTTACACTTGTGGGGAGTAGGGCTCAAGCTAGGGTTAGGGCAGTGCTGACAGAGGGTCTGCAGGAGGCTGCCTGTGCAGCCAATGGGAGAGCCAATGGAAGGACAGAGCAGAGACCCCTGGTCAGGACAGCAAAGATAACAAAGGAGCCTCAAGCCACCCCTCCCACACTCCTGGCTGGTGAGTGAGTGGGACTGTGACAGCAGAGCTACAGAGAGATCCCTACATGGCCACTGACAACAGATCCCTAGAGGTCCAAGGAGCAAGGAAGGCTGTCATCCTGGTGGAGCAAAGCAGAGACCACCCAGCACTTCCAGCTGGTGCGTGAGAGACCATGACAGAAGGGCTACAGAGGGCTCCCTGCACTGCCACATAAACCATTCAGCAGTGGGGTAGCCACATCCACAGCCAAGGAAAGCAACTCTTCCTTGCAGTCCTGGACAGAGATCTCTGCTCTGCCCATCCAAGACTACCGCCTTCCCCTGCACCTTGTGTGCAGGGATCAGGTGTTACCAGCCCAGAGGCAGCATAGGGAGCTCTCTGCAGCTCCACTATCACAGACTGATTCCTCACTCCCATGACAGCAGGGCCTGTGAGAGCAGATCTCTGTAGGCACACTGACAATTACCAACCAATGGTTTATTTGTCAATTTCAGCGTGTCAATGGAAATCAATATTTCTTGACAGTTATAGATTAAAACTGAATCCTGCCAACCCCAATTATAACACAGGAAATGCAGTTTCCAAATGAATGAATGACAAAGAGGATGATATTCATAGATTTTTTAAAAAAAATTGTTAAGTTGGTTACCTGTAGAGAAGGTACTTCACTTGAAGTACTGAGGCAGGATATAGCTGCTAAGCTAGAACTCCATTGGAAATCACTGGATGGCAACTGTAGTTCCTTACATACAGATAACTACAACAAGGAATACAGAGACACTATTATAAACATGCTTCAAAGTCATTTGTATATCAATTTTACAAATTCTACTAATCTTTGCTCTAACAGTAGGTAAAAGCAAAAAATTAAATTACTCAAATTACATGGGCAAAGGGTTTTAGAGAGGATTATCAGAGGACAGTCACATTTGTGTTGAATAAATGCCCAGGCATGCTTCACTCCCATCTTAATGACAAATACTGGAACTCTAGATTCCAGTCTTCTGTCAACCAGACAGCAACCTGTGTCTGCAAACAAGCAGGCCAATTGTTTCACTGAACTTATTTCTTTATTCAAATACCTTAATTTATAAGGTCAACCATTTTTTTAAATGATGCTCCCACAGCACTTGGAGAAATTCTTCAAGAGGTGAAGGCTGGAGAAGATACAACAGCCCCAGCTTGGCAGCAGTATGAGGCTTCCCAGATAACCCATTGTTAAAGAATATACATTCACCCCACTTCAACCCTCAATTAAAGAAAAACATACAAATAACAACCTGTGCCAATCGGATTCATCTGCATATATGTCATTACCATGTCCTCAACCCTTCATTTGCTCTGTCTTTTAGACTGAAAGCTCTAGATCACAGACTATATCACTGTCTGCTTCTACAGCACTCAGCACAATGAGCCCTAATCCTGATTTGGTGGGGAGAGAGGGGAAAGTGTGCTACTGGAATGAAAACTATAAATATTAGTACTACTTATTTTGCACTAATATAGCTTTACCAACTAGAATAATACTGTTAATGTGTGAAACACTTTCTTTTAAAAAATGTAAGCTCTGAATTTTGAACCAATTTTCAGCTTTTAAACTATCTTAAGTTCTAACATTAGGTCCCCATATGGAGTGTCACAAACGTCATTTTAGCAAGATTGCCACAACCATCTGATAGCTCAGAAATGTATGCGCACATTATTTTCAAAAATCAGAGGGGTAGCCATGTTAGTCTGGAATTGCAGAAGTGACAAAGAGTCCTGTGGCACCTTAAAGACTAAGTTAGGACTCTGTCATTATTTTCAAATACAACAGGGCAAGAGTGCTTCTCAACACTACAATGGACAAAACAAGTTTCTTTGAAGCCTTTTAGCCAAACACTGGCTATACATTTTCAAATACAAGATGGCAAAATAATCCAAAGAAATGTGCTGGAGAAAATCACGACTATTGAACAGGGAAGGAAAATGTATAATTACAAGCTGCACCTGTCACTCTGGCATTGTGGGCCTTGTACTATGGGAGTTATACAAAGAATACATACTGCATTTGACCGAGGAGGAGAGAGATATTCCCAATGAGCAAGAGAAACTGGAGAACGTGTCTCTTATTCGTTGTGGTTATAACAACTACAGGCTCTTACAGATATTAATTGCTATGCACTGAAGTGTTTTTTGCTTAAGTGTTTTTTTAGTGCATAGGTAAAAATATTTTCTTGACAAAATAAAATCAATCAAAACATCCACTCACAATACAAGAGGCTTATACATATTCATTTTTCATGGAACACGTTGAAGAGCAGGCACAGGATTATCAAAAACCAATCTTAACATATTAGCTAATTTCTAAAAATGTTACTTAAATCTCTAAAGTGCATATGTCTTGAGAGATACCTTTTAAATAAAAAACCCCCAATATAATATTAAAGTTGCACAGAGAGAAAATACAAGAGTTAAGTTCTAACAGCAGGCTTTCACCTCTCTTATGGAGCTGCTACTACCAATTCATACAAACCCATTCATCTTTTTCATGTGAGTTATGGTTCTCAGTTCATCGACTATCCCTTAGGTCAAAATATACAATTGAAAGAACTGATCGATTAGCATAACACATACACACCCACCTTTTTATCCTCATTTTGACAGCACATTTACCTTAGCAACTGGTGATTGACCAATCTTCCAAATTATTAGCCTCTCCTTGTAGACTAGCCAGGCCCATCCACTTTCATCCACCTGCACACTTAATGGATCATCAGCTACATCCAAAAAGACCATATAAAATTTCATGAAGTAATAATACTTCTAAAACACCGTAGAATAATCTTTAAACTAACAAATCTTCATTTTGGTAGGAAAAGAGGAATTTTTTTTCTAATAGACCCAATGCCACATGAAAAATTCTATGTCCTTTAGCTAATTAAATGCAAGCCACTCATTTACTAAACATTGTTTAAAATACATTTCAGTGTAACATACTTTCAACTTTTGTGACAGAAATGTAAGGTCACTCCAAGAAAATGACCCATTTACATTTTATTTACATCTCATTAGGTAAGATTTGAGAGCAGCAGAATCATTGAGGAAATTACTTAAAGTTATTGCATATATAATGTAAACCTAAAAAAGTGAACCATTCTAAAAAAGAAACAGCAATGTAGAGAAAAATCTCTGAAGAGAGATTCTTGATTTCAAGGCAAAGCCCATTTTCCTTTAGACACTATTTTAGGCATTTTTAATACGCTTCTAACTGTATTATTTAGGTGCCAAATCCAAAACTGGGACTCTCATTAACTTTGCCCATAAAGGATCCAGCTCCTTCATCATTCCCAGATTCATATTTATATTTGAAAGGGATATTTTTATATTAGTTCAGCCTTTGTTATTGACGGAAGACTTTTTCCATAAAGTTCTGCATTGCGCTCTTAAAACACACGAGTTTTAGCTCATTCTAATCATTTCCAGTAGTGTGGTTCCCAAGTCTTGAATTTTAGAAGCCACTTGCATTTGTTATTGTTTTGAAGGTAAAGAATCTGGATCAATGGATACAGTCCAACTATGCATAAAAATACAGTACTGTGCACACATGACATGCACCTATTCAGCACGACTGATGGCATCAACAAACAAGTGCAAAACAAGAAACAATTAAGGACAGTTGTCCTTTTTTAATTTAGGAGGTTGTACATGACTATTACAAGTGACTGAAACACTTCTTGAGCTTATCTAAGACTGTGAGTGATAATATTTAAACACAGCTGAATGTATGGAGCTACACCCTTAATTTTGAAGGTATTTGTTTTGCTTGGTCTGTGTGATACTCTCCAATATTACAAATAAAGCAAAAGTATAATGAAATAGCTCTGCTTTTCATAAGTCTGGTACTGAATTAATTTATATCCAGATGACTGACATTTGAAAGAAATTAGTTCAGTGGTTTTGGTCAAACAATTACAGTTTTACATGTTTTGAAGCTTACAAATACATAAACACGTGACTTACCGTATTTAATTAAAAAGAGGTACCTTCTCCTCCTCCTCCTCAAAAATCAACTATTTAAAAGCATAAAGAGAGAACCATTTTTCCTTATCTGATCCAATTGACATGTGGAGAAAAAAGAAATGCAACCCTTACCATCAGCCATTCTTAGGGCCTCCATAACCTTAACAGGGAGAGAGGATCCAAAACTCTTAACATCATAGTTGATAGTCTCACTGGTTGAAGGATGTTGTATGACCCTTGTGGGTGTTGCTCTAAAAAAAATAAAAATGCACAGCTGTGATTAATTTTCTACTGTGTCTCCTGCAATTTTAATATATATTTTATTTCATTTTTAATTGTTTAAAAGATAGATCTGATTAAATGGCCAGGTTTGTGAAAAAGGGGACAAGTGCATATCTTTGGGAACACTCAAGACAAGTCAGTATATTAGGTTTCCCTCGCTGTATTCATTTAGATGGACTAAATGGACCAAAGGTGTTAACCTAACCCAGTCACAATCCAACAACAAATAGTGTTAAACAAAGGCGATGTCTATACTACATAGCTTTTAGTGATATGGCTGTGTCACTTCAGCCATGCCGCTAAAAGTCATGCTGTGTAGCCACTGTTTGTCGGCTCTCCTGCCGACAATGTGCTGTTCACACTGGCACTTGTCACAGCAAAACTTTTAGCTGGAAAGAGTTTTAGAAGGGAAATAAAAAAGCACTTTGTTTGTGAATCTCTTAGATGGTACTAAAGATAATAAATGTCTTGTTGGGCAAAAGAGAAGAAATTGGTTGGTAAAAGCTGCAGCTGTTGCTGCTGTAAAAAAATTTAATACCCCTTTCGGGAAAATGAAAATAAGGTAGTTGAGATGGGTTGGAACTGACTTTATACCTGCTGCTGTTAAACTCAAATCCAGTTTTATCTCAGATGGTATCGGGGATATAGCTGGAGCTGGTATTAGCATCACCAGGATCTCCCTCTGACCCCATCTGGTCAGGACATCCCTCATGATTATGACAAAGAAGGCCTGGGGTCCTAGGAGACAGTGGGGGTGACAGTCATGATGGTGAAGCTCACTCCAGTAGCCTCATTCTGATCTTTGCTCTGTATTCCCCCTGCCCCCATCTTTCTCTTTTAAGGACCCAAAAAGGGAGTGAGGATAGAATAGCCATACCCTCATCATTTTGTCCACCAATTAGGCTTAATATCTGACACACCAATTTTGGTACGTTAATTTCCAGCTCCACATCATCTGTTTTTAACAAGCATAATTTCAACAGATGTCAATATAGATTTTTTGGTTTAGAATAATCTAGTTTGTCTGTCTGGTTTTCTTGCATCTATTCTCATCAACATTTGTTATTATAGGTTATTGTGACATCTTATGAACTTGCACTTTTTACCGTAAAACTCAAAATTATGGTAAATTTGTAAGCCCAATTATCACAGCTCCTTCTATCTAGAAAGTTGTTGGGTTGCCATTAGATTCCTTTCTACTCTAATTTAGTTATTTACAAATTTTCCCTGCTTCTCAGCAGGATGCCCTTTCCTTGCCAACAAGCTGGAAAACACTGCAATGGCATCTTTCAAATCAGAAAGACTATTTCTGTAACTCAAACTCGAAACCAAAGTCAGAAAGTGAAAATGGGTTGCCATGCTAAACAGGCTGAAGGTTCAGCCTAGCAACTCCCCAGGGCTGAAAATGTCATCTGAGCAACACTTGTCATTCTCAAGGGCAAATGACTACTTTTGAGATTGAATTCTGAAACATCCTATAACTATTCTGGATTTAAAACACATCTGACCTATGTGGGGTAGGGAACAATGTAAGTTTTTTTTTGGATAGTGATTTTTTTTAAATCCATGGAAACTTTGACAACCAGAGGCCCTAAAACTAAAAAGAGTACAACTGACAATCATTCTAGACATAATATGAATAGAAATAATCATACGCAAGGCTTCAGTTCATGTGACTTTCAGGGTTACTATCAGTAGCCACAACATTACTCAAGACCTAACAAAGACCTGTGCTCCATAATCTTAAGGCTTGGCTACACTGACATTTTATAGCGCTCTAACTTGCTGGCTCAGGGGTGTGAAAAATCACCCCCCTGAGTGCAGCAAGTCTGAGCACTTTAAAGGCACATGCTTTGAAATTCCAAGTGTAGCCAAGCCCTCTGAAATGTCAAAGAGAAAATGAACACTATAACGAGGTAAAGGAAATGCTGTTTGTTTATCTGAATTATCACATTAGGAGTCTTAGTCATAGACAGGAGCCCACTGTGGTAGCTGCTGTATAAACACAACAAAAAATCAATCCTTGCCCCCAAAGTGCTCACAACCTAAGTGGGCAGACCTCGTGCTTACTTTAGGAATGGACTGACCTCTGCACAACACCACAAAGGAATTGGATAATACACAAATCCCTGGCTGATCAAGCAGATTACTTGAACCACAGTCTAGGTCCCTATGCTCATAAAATAAACCATACAAGTTTCTGAAGAGCACTCCAATATTAAAGCACACTTACCTAATGAACAAGAGAACCGAAATGTACATGACCACATCAAAGCTGCACCAGATTTACAAATCTTGCCTCGCCCACCTTGACCCCACTGGGGCATTTCACTTGTGAATGGGGGCGGGGGCCGCTGTGGGCTGTTATTTTAAACACCACCAATGACGTTCCTAGCCCTTTGCAATGGAGGGGGGATCTGACGCAGGGGCGGCTTCCCGAGCCCGCAGGCAGCTCGACGCCTCGGGCCGCAGCTCTCGCAGGCAGGAGCCCCGCGCCGTTACCGCGGACAGCGCCGACAGGCCAGAGCCGGGTCACTCTCGCTCCCGGTTGAGCGGGGCAGAGCAGGGGCCGCGAGGCGGGGCCTGGTAGGCAGAGAGGGACAGGGACAGCTGCTTGGGAGAGGAGGGACAAGCCGCCCCGCCGGCCCCGCTCTGGAGCCCAGCCCAGAACCAACCGGCCCCCCGGGAACTCACCGCGCCGACAGGGAGCCGCTCCTCCGCCCCACCGGGGAGAACAGCCCCGGGGATCCGGCCGCCGCCACCAGGCTCTTCTTGCCGCCCGGCCGGGGAACGGAGGCTGCGGCGGCCCCAAGTGTCCTGCGGGCCGGTCCGCCCGGGGTGCGCGGGGAGCCGGGTGCGGCAGGGAACATGGTAGGGAGGGCAGGGACGGAGCTGGCGCGAGCTCACCAGCGCGCCTGGCTACCAACTGCCGGTGCCGGGCCTCGCGCGCGCCGCCAACAGACGCGAGCCGCACGCTCAGCTCCCGGCGTCGCAACTACCTACGTCACATTCCCGGCCCCGCTCCCCGAGAGAGGGAGGAGTCAACTGCGGCCCAGGCGCGCGCGCCTCCGGCTGCAGGCTGGGGGCGTGGCAAGGCGGCGCCGTCGAGGTAATACCTCGCGCCGCAGGGCGGCCGCCGGCCTGGCGCGAGGGCAGCGGGCTGCCAGCGACCCCGAGCACCACGCGCCTGAGGCGCTACCGTGGCGCTGCCCTTAGAGCCGGGACCCGCCCTTGGCCGGGCTACCGCGAGCCGGTGCAGCGCCGTTAGCATAAGCTGGGGGCTGGGCAGGGGTCCCGAGTGCCCGGCCGCCACTCAGCAGCGTCCGGGCAGAGCGCTGCCGGGGGGCGGATTGCAGAGACTCCCGCACCACGCGGGGGCGGGGGCGGTGCCTGCGGAGCCGGGTGACAATGTTGACACATTCATTTTGGTGATGTTGGCCAACCTAACAATTTCAAGTTACGATTTGTAAGCAAGGTCCAAATGAGCCTTCCCCTGGCAGCCGGTGATGAGCTGGGATGTGGCGGGGAAAGGCTTCAGGAGCAGACGGCATCTACATGAACACACCTCCTCTGCCTAGGTAGCCAGTAGCCAGTTCTGTTGCCCAAGTGATCAGGACAGGAAATCATGGAGTGATCCAGCCCCTGTTGTCCATTCCCAGTTTCTAGTGAACAGAGGCTAGGGTAGGGGTGGGCAAACTACGGCCCGCGGGCCACATCTGGTCTGTGGGCTTGTCCTGCCCGGCCTGTCTGAGCTCCTGGCCAGGGAGGCTGCCACCAGCCCTGCTCCCCACCTTCCCCCCTCCTCCGGAGCCTCAGTGCGCCGCAGGGGCAGAGCTCTGGAGGGCGGGGGTAGCGTGTCTGGCTCCAGGCAGCTGCCAGACACACTGCTGAGCAGCATGGTAAGGGGGCTGGAGCACTGCATAATGGGTGGGGAGTCCCGGAGGGCAGTCTGCTGGTGGGTTGGATGGGGCGTGGGAGTCCCTGGAGTCTGTCAGTGGTGGAACAGGGGAGGTTGGGTGGAGGGACCTCAGGAGGGATGGTTAGGGAACAAGGAGTGGGGGATTGGATGGGGGTGAGGTCCCAAGCAGGTGGTTAGAGGCAGCAGGTCTCTGGAAGGGGCTATCAGGGAACAAGGAGCAGGGGGAGTTGGATGGGTTCGGGGAGGGGGGCAGTCAGGTGGAGTGGAAGGGGGTCGGATAGGGGGTGGGGCCAGGCTGTTTGGAGAGGCACAACCTTCCTTGCCCGCCCCCCCCCCCCATGCAATTTTGCAATCCTTGGGCCAAAAAGTTTGCCCACCCCTGGGCACACTTTGTTGCATCTCTGCCCATCCTGGCTTATAGCCCTTGATGGATCTATCCTCCATGAACTTTAGTTCATTTTTGAACCCTTTTATAGTTTTGAACTTCATAGCCCCTGGCAAAAAGTTCCACAGGTTGACTTGGTGTTGTGTGAAGCCGTACTTCCTTTTGTTTGTTTTAAACCTGCTGCCTGTTAACTTCACTGGATGACCCCTAGTACTTGTGTTAGGTGAAGGAGTAAATAACATTTCCTTATGCACTTTCTCCACACCCATCAAGATTTTACAGCCCTTTATCATATCCCCTCTTAGTCATCTCTTTTCCAAGCTGAAAAGTCCCAGTCTTTTTAAATTTCTCCTCATATGGAATCTGTTCCATACCCCTAATCATTTTATTTGCCCTTCTCTGTATCTTTTTCAATTCCAATACATTGTTTTTGAGATGGGGCAACAAAAACTGCATACAGGATTCAAGATGTAGGCATATGTTTTTATATAGTAAAAGTGGAAGAGCTTGGTTTGCCAGAGTGATCAGCAAAACCAATGCTGACATCCTCTGTGAAAAAGCTGCAAAACACCAAGCCTTTGGCCTGCATCAACATGCAGAAAGCCTTATAAGACAATAACTGTTAAAGCCAATTTTAGAAGTGTTTAATGAGGTTAAGAATGCTGGAGATTCACACAGTTTATGCAAACAAATATGGCTTTTGCATCATACTTACTCTTTAAGCAAGCAATTCTACAAACTGGAGGCCAATGTTAGGTGCATTGTCACTTGTTAATCCTGAAGTTGGACTCTTGTTCTAAACAAGAAACTCAGTATGTGGGTGCAAGAGTGAAAGACTCAGCAGCTGAAAAAGTGAAGAACTCTCTCACCACATTCAGAAAATGTGCATACATGACTGATGAATGCTCCAATGCAAATAGGCATCAAGAATTAAGTCATTGCTATGACCCTACCAAATTCAGAGTCTATATTGGTCAATTTCATGGTCACTGATTTTAAAATTGTAAATTTCATTATATCAGATATTTAAATTTGAAATTTCACAGTGTTGTAACTGTGGGAGTCCTGACCCAACTGTGAAGGCAGCAACGCAGAGGTAAGGATGGCATAGTATGATATTGCCACCCTTACTTCTCTGCTGCTGCTGGCTGGGTGCTACTTTCAGAGTTGGGTGCTTGGACAGTGGCTGCTGCTGCTCTCCGGCTTCCCACCTCTGAAGGCAGCACAGAAGGGTGGCCATACTGTGACCCTACTACAATAAACTTGTGAAAGCCCCCCACAACCATCTTTGGGGTCAGGACCCTCAAGTTGAGAAATATTGGTCTCCCCCATGAAATCTGTATTGTTTAGGGTAAAAGTACACAAAAGACCAGATGTCATGGTCTGTGACACATTTTTCATGGCTGTGAATTTGGTAGTGCCTGAGTCATTGTATGTGTTATCTTGATGTCAATGGTAGGCCAGGTGATGCATTTCTAGATGTTCAAGTTATAGAAGACACATTGGCTGCATCTGTGACAACCAGTATCTCAGAAAAGTTAAATGCCTGTTGTAACCGGGCCCTTGCTGGTCCTCTTCACAGAAGAGCCTGGAGACCACTTTATGTGCAACACCCATGTCCTTTATTGCTGTGTTTGTCCCCACCACCTACTATTTACATATATATCCAGGTATCTACAGACCAGTGCTCAGGGAGACTGCTAGCCTCCTGGCCTACAGGGATCTAGAGCCCCACACTCTTCCCTCTCCTGTCTCCCTGGTCTCCTCCTCCTCTGGTCTCTCCTGCTTCCTACCTGCCAGCTTTTATAGCTGGCTCCTCAGGCCTGCACGTGTCTTCCCTCAGGCAATTAGGGTGTGGCCTCCCCACCAGCTCCAGCTAGTACCTTCTTCTCCCTGGGTCCGGGCTAACAGGGGCCTGGCTTGATTCTCTGAGCCAGCACTGTGTTACACCTGTAAACTGAACCCTAAAGAGATGGCTGCTTGTGCAGTTGATGGAGCTGCAAACTTCTTTAGAAGATGTGGTGGAATACAAGCTTTGACCAGAGAAAAGTGTAACCCTAATCTCTCCTACAGACACGGCAGAGGCCATCTATTCCAACTAGCACTAGTACAAGCTGCAGAATCTTCAAAAGATGTTAAAAAGCCAAACATTTAATGTATCTGCCCCAGAGCTGCCCTCACTCATCACCAATTCCTTGAAATGTGCAGAGATGTTAATGCTCAGTTACACCTCTTCAAACAGATCAAGCTTGTCTTGAAATTCTGGAAAAGTAATAGACGCAAAATAGACTTTTTTAAAAGGCTACTGCAGAAAATTAGGGAATTGCCTACCTCTGTGAGAAGACAGTTTGTTTTAGGAGATATAAGCAAGCAGACTTTGATCTGCAGTTAGTATACAACTTCAAGAAGTGTTATTATGGCAGCTGGGTCATAGGAACCTAATATATTTGAATACAAAGATATCTAGGGGGACAATACAGAGGCTTAAACTAACATGCCTGACAAAACAGTAATGTTTTTCTTCAAAAAATAAGAAATGCAGCTTCTTGTATGACACAGAATACAAAAGATTTATTCTACTAATCAAGGATAATCAACTGTTGACCTGGCTCCTTTTTCCAACAACTTGCAGTTTCCATTTTAAAGTGCCAACAGCTTTTTGTTGACTGGCTTAACACAGCTACTAAACTTTTGCAAGACAGTTGAACAACTGCTACCACTTCCACACTCGTGGGGTTAGGATGTGAAGACAGTACTGTTTAAGCACTCTGTCAGGAATGATCATCTTTTGTATTGCCCAAAGAGTAGAGTGCAAATATGCAGTCTTTGAAGACGATGAGGGAGGTTCTATACATCAGAGGATAAAAATATAGTTTGACAGCAGCAGTCAGCTACTTGAATTTAAAGAATCTTCTCTCTTTCAAACATATGCCAATAATTAACAGTGATAATACTTTATTCAATATTTAAATATAGCTAATCAAAATAATTCTTGCTGGATAGTGATTTTATTTTCAGTGTCCTCGCTCCCTCAGGAAAGCATTCATACTATCCAAAATTAGAAACCGTGAATGGAGCAGTCAGTGCTAGCCTGTCACTGAGGCAGCAAGCACTCAATACTAAATACAATTCTATTATACATTACAGAAAAGATTTTTATTTTCTTTGGGTCAAATCCAGAGAGATGCTGAACACTATTGAGTGTCTACAACTTCAAATGAAGAAAGTAGTTACTCATTCTCTCTGATAATTTGGCTTTTGAAGTTGGACAGGCTGGTCATCTTATTTAATGTGTACAGCAATCCAAGAAATGTTTTAAGTACAGAATAATTAAATTGAGGGAGTAACTAAATGAGGATTATTTTTTTAAGTGTTATACCACAGGAAACAGAGCCATTTTTCACTGTCAGAGTTTTGAACAAGATTTCCATTAAATTACATGGGAGTTCTATGTACTCTCATTCTGTACAACACCATCATTAGTGTTCTAAATTTAACATCTTTGGAAGGAGAACTGTTTAACCATTCTTTGAAATGAGTAAAGTTCTCGTTACATCATTATGAAGCAGCAAGTCTTACCATGAGATGACAGATGCAATACATTTATTTATAAACTTTAATTCAGGATACAAAAAAAATTACTAAAAAACAACTGAAGAGGGCAGTGCTGGAAAATGCCATCAGTGAGTATAACAAACAAGTTCTTTTTATACAGGGTGCTATAGTGCACTATGCAGATACTCCAACTAAGTGGCCCATTTTCCTTCATAAGACCACACTGAATTAGCAGACTGTATGAAATAAAATTGTCTTTGGCAAAGCAAGTCTGTCAATATTGTCTCAGATGCACACTAACAGTTTGTGGGTTTAGCCTATACCAGCAACCACTGAAGGTTCCCTTAATGAACCAGAATGCAATACTGTGAGTGTTTTTTTTAAAAACACACTGGTTTTCTTAGCAGAAAGACTAAATTGCCCTACAAAGCCTCAAAAGCTGAAGAATTGTATTGTTGAAGCTAGAACTAGTAGGATTGCAGTGATAAAAGGTAGACCTTCACTAGCTATTATGTTTTGGCCATATACAATGTGCCACATCCACATCCATTACTCCCAGCACGCGCTGCAGGATCTGTGGATTGGGCACCTACCCACAATGCAAATTGTATCTCCCTTCAGCAGGTGCATGGTAGCTATGGTACATACCTTCTCTTTCCAACCTGGCTAAACTTTTCAAAAAGGCCTAAGTGATTTAGGAGCCCAAATCCCAGTGACTCTTGGGGCTTGTTTATAGGAACACTTAATTCGTGGCAAGCTGGGTGTAAATCTACCCATGCTAGCCTGCCACGTACTAGGTGTCCATCTGGACCCTGCTGCCACACACTAAAAGTTCTGCAGTGCACTTGAATCTATTCCCATTTCAAAACAGTATAGATCAGGCGTGCACAACTCGGAAAGCAGCGAGGGCCATATTACTGCAAAAAAACCAACTGCGGGCCAAAAAGCCTCGCCCTCGCCCCGCCCCCATCTGCTTCTCCCCACCCCACCGCTTGGCTTGCCCCCCTCTACTCACCCCCGTGGGCTGTACAGTGAGCCCATGCGGGCCGCATGTGGCCCTCAGGCCGCATGTTGTGCAGGCCTGGTATAGACTGTAAGAGTTCCATGGTGCGCTTTAATCTACGCAGTTTTGAAACGGGAGTAGATTAAAGCACACTATGAAACTTTTACAGTGTGGCAGCAGGGGCTGTACAGACACCCAATGCACAGTTTATGAGCTCATTCTGCACCTTACCTGAGGAATGATTACTAGTAATGGTTTTTAGGAACAAGACGATCGTTTGAAAGGGTACATGGAGAGAAATAATGGGTAGGAAGTATTGAAATTAAAGCATTCTCTGCCAGCATTTTTAGCCTGCAGTAGTTTCACAAAATGGCATATAGGCTTGCCAACTTTCTAATCGCATAAAACCAAACACCCTAGCCCTGCCCCTTCCCCGAGGCCCCACCCGCGCTCACTACATTTCCCCTCCCTCGATGGTTCACTTTCCCCCACAATCCCTTTCACTGGGCTGGGATAGGGGGTTGGAACGTGGGAGGGGTTGAGGGCTCTAACTGAGGGTGCAGGCTCCAGGATTGGGCCAGAAATCAAGGGTTTGAGCTGGGGCAGGGAGCTGGGGTGCGGGAGATGAGGGCTCGGGCTCAGGATAGTGGTGCAGGCTCCGGGGTGGGACTGGGGATGAGGAGTTTGGAGTGCAAGAGGGGGCTCCAGGATGAGGGGTGGGGCTGAAGGATTCAGAGTGTGGGAGGGGGCTGTGGGTTGAGGCAGGGGATTGGGGTTCAGGAGGGGGCACAGGCTCTGGGATGAGTTCAGGGTTTGAGAGGAGGCTGGGGTGCAGGGGGGTGAGGGCTCCAGCTAGGGGTGCAGGCTCTGGGATGGGGTTGGGGGATGAGGAGTTTGGGGTGCAGGAAAGGGCTCAGGGCTGCTGCAGGGGCTTAGCTCAGGCAGCTCCCAGTCACCGATGCTGTAGGTCTAAGGCAGGCTTCTTGCTTGTCCTGGCTCCGTGCTGTGCCCTGGAAACAGCCAGCAGCAGGTCCAGCTCCTAGGCAGGGTAGCCAGGAGGCTCCACGTGCTGCTGTCACCTACAGGCACCATCCCCTCCACCCCAGCTCCCACTGGCCACTGTTCCTAGCCAGTAGGAGTGCGGAGATGGTGCTCAGGGTGATGGCAGCACGCAGAGCCCCGTGTCCCCCCATCCTAGGAGCCAGACCTGCTGGCTTATTCCGGGGCGCAGCACAGTGCCACGCCAGGTAGGGACTAGCCTGCCTTAGCCCCGCAGGACTGCTGACCGGACTTTTAACAGCCTGGTCAGCAGTGCTGACCAGAGCCACCAAGGTCCCTTTTCAACTGGGCATTCTGGTCGAAAACCAGATACCTGGAAACCCTAATTATTGGCATAACTAAGGTAGAAAGTAAAATACTTAGAGCTTTTCCTCCTAAAACAGGGACTTTTAATATTCAATCCTGAAAAGCTCATTGTCTGGTACATCCCCCCTGCTCTCTCTCTTATTTACCCCAAGCTGTTCCTGAAACGTCTAACTGCAGGCAGCTGCCATACACCATTCTCAAACATACATTTTACTGAGGCCTTACCCTGTACTAGGAAATTCACCTGCTGCCTACAATTATTTTGACAATGCATAGACTTACGCCTGTGTAGACTGCTCTTAAGTTGAGTCGCAAAAGAATGTTTTTTTAAATTGGCTTTGGATTTTTGTTTATTTCTTCATAATGAATAAAGGTCTGCAGCAGGGTTTTTTAAAAAAAAAAAAAAAAATATTAAAGTACTGTATCAGGAACGTCAAAGTTGGTCCTGCTTGGTTTTGCTGGTGCTCTCACACTTTTTGTGTACTTCTCCTTAATTGAAGAGGCAAAGGTTTTGCATATTTAACAAGGCATCTTTTAACCCAAGCATTTGGGTAGTCATGGGAGTTAGTGTTTAGCATTTCCCTAACTAAATATTCCCTCAACTTTGCTCAACTTTCAGTATTTTATTGTGAAATTGTAATTTCACTAATTTTCTGCTTGATAGAATTTTCACAGCTAATCGAGACATGAACTTCTAACAGAGAACAGAAAAAAAGCTGTAAATAAAGCTTTGAGCATTATTTATATATCCTTACAAGGGGGCAAAAAAGTGCACAAACCCACTGTTTATGCCTTTAAAGGTTACCTTTAGAGTGTAATGAAAGTAAAGACAAGAATACAGAAATGAGGAGATGCATGCAAATTTTAGAATTCTCTACTACAAACTAATGTTTAGCAGCAATTCTGCTCCCTTTGCTCTAGCTGTAAAACCTGAAGCTCTCAAGAGTACTACTCCCCATCCAAGCTTCCAAATAATTTAAAATAACTTCTATTTATAAATAATTATCTACAGTTACTGCAGATGGTGATTACACCCCTTAACTTCTAGTTTTATTTTGAAAGGGAAGAGAAAAAAAGCAGCATGTGAAAAAGAAGACTGAAGAGTTTTTCCCATGCCATCACACAATTCTGAATTTCATTCTTCTAAAGCCAAAGTACAGTGACAAGCCCAGAAAGCAAAAAGTCCCTGATACACAAGAGACAGTGGTGGTGAAATTACCAGGTTCTGGATTTCTAATTTCCCTAAAATTAGGAACTTGCTTGTGCAGAGAGTTCATTGCTATACAGTGCGTTAAAATAGAGAAGATGCCATACTGAATCAATTAAGTTACCAGAAAGCTGAAGAATCTATACATTTTGAAAACAGTTTCAGTGCTGTGGACATTTAAAAAGTTACAATAATTATTTAAAATCTCTGAATAAAAAGTTTAACACAACTAAGTTCCAAAATGATATTTTGTACACTTTGGAAAAAATATAACATTTACTTTACATAACTAGAAACAAGTTATATTCTTTGTAGTTTGTAAATTTCTATTCCTTATACGTCCTTTCATATATTTTCTTTTAAAACTTCCTTTTCTCTGGATTTTACACATTTAATGCAAAAGTTTTATTATTCTGAAGAAAAGCTTGTTTCTTCATTAGTTTCCTGAAAAGTCCATCTGGATTTGCAAGAAGTTCCTCATGTTTTCCACATTCAATAATCCTGCCTTGGTCAAGAACTGCAACAGAATCAGCATTCTGAATGGTAGACAGACGATGAGCAATAATTAGGACTGTCCTCCCTTCCATAAGCCGATCTAGAGCTTCTTGCACTAGATATTCATTTTCAGCATCCAAAGCACTAATTCAAAAGGAAAGAAAAAAGTAAGTATCACCGTTCTCTAAAATAAAGATAGCCTGGTCTACACTAGGCTTCTTTCGCTAAGCTCTCCCATCATTGCCTTTACAATAGGGTAACAATGGTGGAGTTGCTCATGGAGACGAAGTCCTGGCAGCTACCAACACTTTCTGCTCATGAGTCTACATGACTCGGAGCTTAATTAGTTGACTTGGTGCTTACAATACTGGCAAGCTGCCTGGAGACCTCTCTACACTAGGGGTGAAATCTTGATTCCATCAAAGTCAGTAAAGCTCCCACTGACTTCAGTGGGGCAAGGATTTCACACTAGAACTCCTATGTCTGCTACCATTAATGAGGCTGAGCCATTTGGTAGCAATGGTGAGAAAGTTTTAGTGAAAAAGGCTAGTGCAGATAAATTGCCTCAGTGTGCATATTGCACACACATATATGCCCCTGAAATTTAACACTGAATAACTTGCTGAAACAAGTGGATGTAGTATACTTATACCTATCCACTCAGGACTTACAAACATTAATATTTTCATAAAGTAGAGATACAAAAACCTTTGCTATTGTGTAATGTTTTAGTATTCATGTAAATCAAATATTTTATAGGAGTTGCATTTTAAGTAATAAGATACAGTCTGTTGCACTTAATCTAGTGGCTTTCATCAGAGCATCTTTAAGTATTTTTCCATTTAACTGATAGGGGAAAAAAAAAAAGTTAAATGACTTGCCCATAGTCACACACAGATAGGAATAGAACCTAGATCTCCTGACTCCAAATCTCCTGCTCTAATTATAGGACATTTGCTAGTTTCACTTTATTTTATTCCTTACCTTGTTGCTTCATCTAGAAGAAGAATTTTAGGATTCTGAAGAACAAAGTAAAATTATAATTAAAATCAAAGTTATACAAGACCTGAAGGATACAAAATTCTTTTTATGTATTGTGACAAAGCTCCAAGTCTGTACTTGTGGGTCCTGCACTTCCTGGCAGATTTAGGGGCCTCAGAAATTCATCTAGGCCCCAGAGTGACCTCCCTTTCTCAGTATAATTGGCAAGAGTCACCACCTAGTGTGTTACCTTCATCACAGGCCAGTATGGAAGATGGAAAAGGGGGGAGCCCGGGCCCGCCCTCTACTCCGGACTCCAGCCCAGGGACCCTAATAGTATCAGCTAAGATGGCTGACCTTTTAGGCACAAAACACAATACAATTCTCTGGGCTACTTCCCCACAGCAGTCTCCGCTTCTTCGAACTCCACTTCACCCTTACCTCAGGGCCTCCTTCCTTCAATGTGATATGTTGTCCACCACTCAGTCTCACCAACAGCACAACTTCCTCTCTCAGCTCCTGACACCCACACCCACCTGACTAACTGGGAGGTTTTTGTGTGGTTTCAGCCAGTCCCTGATTGGCTAGCTGTTTCTACTCATTTCTAGAAGGTTCTTAATTGGCCCCAGGTGTCTTGATTGGCCTGGAGTAGCCTTTGTTTGGCTATCCAGAGAACAGGGACCTGCACATCCTGAGACTAATATACCTGCCTTCCAGCACTCTCTTATACCCTTCTGGTCTGACTCCGTCACAGTATAAAAATAATTCACATACAGGACTAAAACTACAAGCAAGATTATTTGCTTCATCAGAAGACTTGAATATAACATGAGACTTAATATAAATAAAAATATCATATCTATCTTATTTTTTTTCACCTACTACTGTTACTTTAACACCTAAGAACACTATTACAAAGATTATGGGGGGAAAAAATCTCCTCTTTTCAGTTTATTTACTTAGTGCATTTGGCAGCACTTAATTTTTGGCAGTCAATTTCACTGTTTCCCCTGATTGTGAGAGTCTTTCAAGGTGGTTCAGGGATCATTTGTTTACAAGCACTCCCCCTCCTGTCACACATGAACACAACATTCATCTTGCACCTGGGAGACAGCAACTTCCTAGGTGGCTGGAATGCACCAGGGCACTGAGGATATGCCTACACAGGGAAGGAAAAGAAAAAAAGAGGCTGGCCCACTTGGGTTGCAGGGCTGTTTCATTGCTGCATAGGCTACCACGCTCCGGCTGGAGCCAGAGCTCTGGGACCCTGCCACCACAGAAGGTCCTAAAGCCCAGGCTACAGCCTGAGGCCAGAAGTCTACAAAGCAATGAAACATTCCCACAGCCTGAGCCAGATGTTGGTTTTTCTTTGCTGTATAGACATACCACTAGAGGCAAAGAACACACACTGGAAATGTAAAGAACCTTAGTGTACTGTGGAATTGCCACAGCATGCATCTCCAAGAAGTACTGCAAAGCCAGACTGAAGAGGCAGAAGAGATTTAATTGAACACAAAAGGACCAATGCAACTTGCATTTTACCACCACCTTCTTCCTTCATCTCTCTCTTGTGGAGGGTTGGATGCAGCTCAACTTCCCAAAGCAACACAAGTCTTTAAGAGCATGTCTACATGCAATTAAACACCTACAGCTGGCCCGTGCCTGTGTGCCGTGCTCTATCTGCAGGACCGTCTTCACTGCAATTACACATTCTGGCTTGGGCTGGAGCCCAGGCTCTAGAACCTTGCGAGGATCCCAAGGCTCAGGCTTCAGCGCAAGTAGGGACATATGCATCACAAGTAGACTGCTGCACAGCCCTGGCAGCCTGAGTCAGCTGACACGGGCCAGCCATGAGTGTCTAATTGTAGTGCAGACATACCCTAAGAAACACAATTTGTGATCATCTAAAATGCTAAAAACAAAGCAAACACCAAACAGACTATGTTAAGATGGAATCTATTAGTGTGCATTACTAGGGGTGATGAGGGTCCATTGGTGTTGAAATCTATGAAAAGTCTTTATAGCTTCTAGGCATTAAAATAAAGCCCTCTTCCTCTGGTCGACAATCACCAAAACTTACAGACTGACTAAAAAAAGAATCTTCTGAAGACGGTCAACTCACCCCAAACCTCGCTCTACTTCATAAAAGGCATGGAGTTTCTATTTTTAATGACATCAAGGGGCTGACATCAAAAGATATGGGAGAGCCATTGGTTTGTATTCTACAGAAACGTCAACCAGCCAAGGTTTTTTATCCGAAGTGCCCTGCAAGCTATAACTAGCAGCGCCATGAATCTGGCTGGAAGCAAGTTGTGCAAGGACATTGACACCATATTCAAAGTGGAAATCATCCCTGGCTCTTGAGTGATCCATTCTATCTTGGCCTACAGTCTTCCTTACAGAGTGGCTCTAGTCAGAGCCTAAGCACAGGAAAAAGAACTCATCAGGTATAAGAGAATTTAAAGGGCGGTAAAACTTGAAATATACTGCCTTAACCACATCTCTCTTCCAACTCCCTCATCAATACACAGAATTTTGAATATTTCAAAAGATATTCACTCCCCCAGTGAAAGACTCATTGCCTCTTTTTCCTTCTTGAAATAATTAAACAAAGACTAGTTCCCTGTTTAAGCTTACCTTGAGCAGCGCTCTAGCAATTGCAATTCGTTGTTTCTGCCCACCTAAGAAAAAAGTTTTATTAAATTAAACTGAAAGGCAAAATAGAAGACTAACTAAAGATCTAAACTGACTGTAACTAGACATGAAATGGATTTTATGTTGGGGGAAGAAGGGATTAAGTGCTTAGGACAATAATATGCCAACAATAGCTACTGATTGATAAAGCGAGCTGGATAAAGCCTTTTTTTTTTTTTTTGGTTCTACTGTGTCAGTATTTTTAAAAAAAAAAAAAAAGTCAGAGGTATACCTGAAAGGAGAATGCCTTTTTCTCCAACCAAAGTGTGGAATCCTTCTGGAAAGTCTCTGATAAAATTGGCAGCATTAGCAATTTCAGCAACTTTCTGGATTTCTTCAATAGTTACAATAGAAGGGTCCTCAGCACCATAGGCAATATTTTCAGCAACAGAACAGGAGAAGAGAATTGGTTCCTGATAAACGAAAAAAATAGCTCATATGGCATATCTATAATACATATGTTTTCTTAGTAAATCGCAAGTAAAAAAAGACCTTTTATAGGATCAAGTAGATGACAGTTTTAAGATGTATTGTGCATTCTACTGTGTTCAAGTTAATGAATAATGCCCCAATTATTTTAACATTGAGGTCAGAGGTCAAAGGTAAGTCCATATTATAAAAGTTGAAGAAAACTTTTCAAATGACACTTTACATGCCCATTGATTCCTAATATTCCAGAAGGAGTTCAAGGCTATCTGTTCATTCAGAAAGCACAAGTTTCTAGGATACCAGGTATGTCATTCTTTGCTGCATCTGCTGTTCATCTCTTATTAAGGTTATCTACATTGTGTGTACTGAAACAGCAAGAAAGTGTGAACACAGGCAGAGGAAACAGCAGGTAAGTCAAATGATGTACAATGAGAAGGTGTTCAGGTCAAGAGAAGACTCCTCTCTGTACGAAACAAAGATTTCATACTGTAATTTTTATTATTGGTAACTCAAAACCAGACAAACAGATTTTTAAAATCAAGAAAAACTAAATGTTGACATGCCTACAAGGAAAAGCGATTCTTCCTACCCGAAGGATATTTGGTGGTACTATCTTGCAGTACAGATGATGTTTTGAAACGTGAAGTACATTTGGATTAGAAAAATAACTGGGCTGTCATACCCCAGTTAGCTAGCCTGACAGTTATTTTATGAACACTTTCTGTAAAAAGACTGTACTACTTTCAAGCTGGGTGGGTACCTCCTCAAGGGACAACTGAACGTGTACTTTCTGCACCTTTAGAGTGGGGGACAAGAGAAAAGCAAGCACCAACAGTCACCAATGGAAATGATTGTGGAAGCAAAAGGATTAGACAATAGAAGGTAAGTTTTCAAAGCCACATGCAGGCACAGGATTGTGTAACTTTGTTTAATACCAATGGGAGTCATGGAGTTAAGCAGTCATGCATATCTGCAACATTAGCCTCTGGAGGTCCTTTCTTGACTCTATTTATTCATAAAAGAGTCCCAAGAAAATCAAGCAACTTAATGTTCTAAGTTGAAAACCATGTACTTTCCAGTCTTCTATACCAGTGTTTCTCAATGACCAGTCTGTGGATCAGCACTGGTCCCTGAAATCTCCCTGACAGAGTTTAGGAAGGCAGCAAGCCAGTCCTTGGTATCAAAAAGGTTGAGAAACACTGCTCTACACAAGAGGTATTTTACCAGCAGTTGCTATCCTTCAGGAACTACTTACCTAACCTACACAATCAGACACTTACAGACCACAGAACAAGTAGTTTGGGACCAATTGGGAATTTATCATTTTAGAATATAGTATAACATGACAGTGACTAATTAATGCTTATGAGAGCAAGAGGGAGTTTCTCCCTTTTTGTGAAAAAACAAGACAAAGGGCTTGTCTACAGAGAGATTTAGGACTGTCTACACTACAGACCTTTATCAATATAACTTTCACACCTCTGAGTGACATAAATCCACACCCCTGAGTGACATAGTTATGCCAACTTAACCTCCTGTGTAGACAGCACTATGTCAGCAGGAGAGCTTCTCTCATCAACATAGCTACTGCCTTCCAGAAAAGTGGATTAACTATGCTGACGAGAGTGTTCTCTTCTGTCAGCATAGAGCAATGCGGGGCAACCTGTGGCCCGCATGCAGCCCCTCAGGATAATCTGACCGTGGGCTGCGAGACATTTTGCTGATCTTGACCGTCAGCAGGCCCAGCTCCCCACAGCTCCCAATGGCTGCGGTTCTGGGAGCTACTGGAGGAGGGGGCGGAAAGGCGTGTGCCTGTGGAAGGTCAACAGCAAAATGTTTTGCAGCCCGCAATCAGATTACCCTAATGGGCCGCATGCAGGCTGTGGGTTGCCCACCACTGGCATAAAGTCTCTTCATTAAAGCGCTAGAGCTGCGCTGTTGCAGTGTTTTAAGCATAGAGTTGCCCGTAGCATACAGCAAGCCAGGGTGTAAATCTACAGTGCAGTACAAAATTTTAGTATGCGGTAGGAGGGTCCACATGACTAGCTAGTGCATGGCAAGTTAGTGTGCTATAGTGTCTCACCACGGTTTGCCGCACACTAAGTGTCCATGTAAACAAGTCCTTAACAGTACAAAATTAGAAAGTGAGACAGTAGTAACGGATTACAGATTTCTTCTTTCATGTAGAAATTCCCCTTTTCCTTACCTGACTCACGGTTCCAATTTTAGTCCTGAACCAGAGTGGATTCAGCTGACGGATATCAACGCCATCAACAGTGATAGTACCTTAATTTAAGAAACATTAAGTTATACAGGATATAAGATACTGACAAAAGGCAGAAAGCAGTGGAGGAAAATTCTGTTTTCAGGTGTTCAGAAGAGACATGCTCTCTCTCAGTCCTACAAAGGTGGTGTACTTCACGGAACATTTATTTATCCTGTCCTTTTTCAGGCACTCTACAGTGCTCACTTCAACACGCGAGGCAAGACCGCACCTCAGTCTGCCAGCTGCGAGAAAAGTGTCCAGTCTCCCCCTGGGTGCAGAGGCCTAGTACAGTGGTTGTCTGTGCGCTTCTGCGTGCGCGGGCTGATAAAAGCTAGTACCGATGGTAGTGCTAGCCTCTCCCCAGCGGGTGGGGAGGTAGCAGGCCAGGCCACACACAGAGCTTTCCTTGTTTAAAATGCTGGGGCCCATTCTTCCCCCTCTCTGAGGGGATGACTGGCTCAGGTTACTCCACAGATTGCTTTTTATCATCATCCCATCGCTTTTGCCCCATGTCACAGTGACCATGTCTACACAGAACAGGACAGAGCTCTAGAGAACTGCTGCATTAAGCATCCAGCAATGTGAGGCACGCTCTCCCCTAAGAGGGGACTGTTGCTTCTGCATAGCTTTCAGGCTGGGACCTCAATTCAGAACCCTTCCATTACACCCCCACTGCAAAAAGGGTTTTGTTAGATTCAGAATATTAATTATTTCTGAGGGCAGTTACCGTAACATATAAACGTACCTGAGATGGGATCATAGAGCCTCAACAGAAGAGAGACAATGGTTGATTTGCCTGAGCCACTTGGGCCAACCAGTGCCATAACAGAGCCAGCTGGAATGGAAAGGCTGAAGTCTTGGAAAACTGAAATTTCTGGACGTGTTGGATATGCAAAGTGGATCTTTTTGAATTCCAAAGCACCTTTGAACATGTCTTTGTTTAATACAATTCCGTCTGAATGATGAAGAATTAAAATATAGAAGAAACTGAATGACAATAAAAATACATCAAAACCTCCACAATGGCAGTTCAGCCTTCCATAAAACCTGCTGGCTACTACAGACACACCCAAAATTTGCCAAATTACAGATCACATTACCAATTTACCAGGTGCTTGTGTGCTACATCTGTTATGCCAAACTGTAGTGGGTCCCCCACCATTTTTAACATGTAACCCATGAAGACTAAACCTCCCAGCGTACAACTGCACCTTTACCAACAAGAGTAGTTTAATCTCCATGGCTATTCAATGCTTAGCTTTACAGCCAAGCTGTCACTGGAACAAATCTGCTTCCAGACTGAATTCAAACAAGTCACTAATGGCCATTTTCAGATTTTTAAAATAAGAAAGAATGGTTGATGGAATTAATTGAAGTCCAAAGCAGAACAGTATTCAAAAGAGACCAATCAATATAGTGTCCTTTGGCAGCAGCTCAGTAAAAACTGAAGGTCTTCAGTTTGTGAAATACCACAGCAAGCTATTGTAAGTGAATGGTCAAAGAAGAAAATGTCACTTTTTTCTAAACCACATAAAGCTTGTAAATATCTACGACTTAAAGGATCACAAGCAGTTCAGGCCCCAGTAAATCCTACAAAGTATATACAGAGTACACCAACTTTAAATTAAAAAAAAAAAAAAAAAAAGTATGTTATGCGAGTTCACTGTTTGAGGATAGGAGATCAAGAGGGAGCCTGCAATAGGTGCAGTGAAAGAAATTTAATACATTTGGACCCCACCAAATTCATGTCCATGAAAAATGCATCACGGACCATGAAATCTGGTCTCCGTCTGCAAAATCTGGTTTTTCATGTGCTTTTAGCCTATACTATACAGAGATTTCTCGGGGAGGGGAGACCAGCGTTTCTCAAATTGGGGGTCCTGACCCAAAAGTGAGTTGCAGGGGGGTTGCAAGGTTATTTTAGGGGGTCATGGTATTTCCACCCTTACTTCTCTGGCTGCCCACCACTGAAGGCAGCAGCACAGAACGGCAGCTGCTGACTGAAGGCCCAGCTCTGAATGCACTAACGCAGAAGTAGGGGTGGCAATACTATACCATGCCATCCTTACTTGTGCATTGGTGGTGGTGGCGACTCTGCTTTCAGAGCCATTGCTCTCTGGCTGTCCAGCTTTGAAGGCAGTGACACAACTAGCAGCAGCGCAGAAGTAAAGGTAGCAGTACCACTACCCCCGCTACAATAATCTTGTGATCTTCTCCACAATTCCTTTTTGGGTCAGGACCCCTACAATTGCAACACCACCATGAAACTTCAGATTTAAGTATCTAAAATAATTACATTTTCCGTTTTTAAAATCCTATGACCATAATATTGATCAAAATGGACTGAATTTGGCAGGACTCTAGTCATAGGATTGCATGGTCATAGGATTTTAAATATAGTAAATTTCATTATTTCAGATATTTAAATCTGAAATTTCATTAAATGCTTGTAGGTTGCTGCATTCAGTCATCTCACTTATATCTGTATCCCATGTTACATTAAATACTACCTTGTATGTTCTGAAACTGTAAATCCTCAGAGTCAGGTGAAAAACATTTCTAAGTGTGAAATACTAGTTTACCGCAGAAGGTGTTTTCTCCTGCCTAACCAAAGAAGGCCCATAGGTACCAGACAAACATTGTGGAACATCAGAGGACAAAATAAAACTTTGCTGATTGCTCCCCCTGTACCCATGAAGAGGATACATGCATGGGAACTCTGGGGGAAGGGAATAGAAATCCCTGACAGGAAGAAACTGGATCTCTGTACTTCTTAGACTTGGAGAGGGTAAGATTTCTAAGCATGAGCAAGGGATCCCCAGTGCTTGGCCTATGTTAACACTAGAGATTTATAGAGTTTGCATATGAGAGCAGCTTCTATTATCTTTTGGAGCCTAAGACTAAATCATTTGTGTGTGTGTGTGTGTGTGTGTGTGTTTACTTGCTTTAACCTTGTAAATAACTCTCACTTCTTTTTCGTAGTTAATAAATCTTTAGTTAATTTATTATAGGATTGGCTACAAGCATTGTCTTTGGTGTAGGATCTAAAGTGCAACTGATCTGAGGTAAGTGACTGGTCCTTTAGAACTGCGAGTTACCTGAATATTATGTGTAAAGAACCATCTATTATAATGGCAGATATTTTGGAGTACCCAAGGAGACTGAGACACTCCATGTTAAGACTGTTGGTGAAATGTAAATATAGAACTCACAACCAAATGGAGGTGTGCCCTGCTTCTTAATAGTCTGCAGTTAGGTTGATACTTTTGCTGAGCTGCTCCAGATAACCTGACAGGAACCAAGGAAGATTTCCACTGAATCTAGCTTCATTATGAGAATTTTAAAACTGGTGTTAGTTTTAAGTAATACCAACCAGTTGTCAAATGCCTGAGAACCAGTCAGAGACAACACTAATGCAAAACGGTAAAGAACCAGGAACCCACCATTAAATGGAAGCTCTGGCTTTCTTTCGATAAGTTCCCACAGACGTCCTCCAGCTCCTAATCCTTTCATAAGCTCAGAATAGAAAGAGCTCAAACCTAAAAAAAACACAACGAAGTTATGCATCACCCACGAACATGGAAGACATTACATGAGAAAAAATAGCCTGTTTTTTAGCATCCATGAGCAAGATTATGAGTGTCATGGAAAACATGGAGATGGGCTTAATAAAGGGGCCCAGTGAAAAATAAAGTGTATAAACATATACAAATTTGTTGGTCTCTGAGGCGTCAAAAGTACTCCTCATTCTTTTTGTGGATACAGACTAACACAGCTTCCACTCTGAAAGTGTATAAGTAGACCTCACTGCCTTTCCAGAAACACTGAGCAAATGTCTGTTTTCAAACTAACAAGGCTCAATAACGTATCAGAAGCAACAGACTCACTTTAAAAACAACTCTTCCAAGTAGTTGACAAGCTATTGGAAATACCTTATCTTCTTTTGCCTGTGTGCAGTAGTGATGATTATTCCCTAAAGAGAAGCAGTTAGTCTCTGGGTCAACAGATTACAGATTCTGATCTTCACTGACAGGGGAAGAGGAGCAAAGCATGAAAGAGAAGAGATGTCCTTTTCTGCCTTTGCACTAGAAGGCAATCCCCTAAAATAGTATTTTGCTAGCACTTAAAGATCCAGTGCAGCTTTAGGCAATTATCCATGATACATGCCTTCCTTTGTAAAATAATTTCTCTGCACAGAGACCAAGACATTTTATTCCAAATAAAACCTTAATACACCGGACCCTCGCTAGAATGGGGGATTTGGCCATGCCAAGTACCATGTTATAGCAGACACTGCGTTAAAACAAAATTATATTTTTGTGACCGTGTTCTATTTTGGGATCCATGGTCGTGACCGAGTTATATCCGAATTCGCATTATAAAGACGCATGTTCTAGTGAGGGTCCAGTGTTTTTGTTTAACACCATTATAGGCTACACAGAGAACAACATCAAGAAAGGTTAGCACTATAAACCAGACACTGAAGAAATGCCCCTTGAAAAATTTAACCATTGCATTATCTTGGGATAGTTTTCAACTAACTATTTGGTCTTAATGAGACAAAAGCCATTAAATACTGATTGACTCATACTCACTGGAAAAATACTTATGAATCCTCTCAGAAAGACAACTCTGTACTGGTAAGCTATTGGTGAACTGAAGACATTCAAATAATTACAACACACTTGAGGTTTTTGTTTTGTTTCTAAAACCAATGTTTTCCCTTACTTCAAAAAATTCCTTTATCCTATGTTTTACATTGTGTATGTCACATTTCGTACCTCCAATGCTAATTCCAACCCAGAATGCATACATCAAGAAGGAAGAGAGTTCACCAACAGTCATGTGGGCACTACCCATCAGTAATCCTCCTTTGTACAGAACAGAAAGGACAATCATGTTCCCAGAAAGCCCAGTCTGGGAAAGAAAAAAAGAAAAAAAAAAAAAAAAAAGACTGTGAAGAAAAACTGGATCTTCCCTTATAAATTCAATTTCATCTTCTACAATGCTCTAAGTTGAGGCTTTCGGGGGGGTTTGATTTTTTTGGGAGGGGGTGGGTTGTTTGTTTTAAATAGTATTCCTCACAGCAAGTGGATCTTAGTGTAATCTTAGGATTCTACAGGACTACATTTTGCTCATGTTTAGTTTCCTAACTTTATTCGCATTCTAAGAAACAGTCAGTCTGATGATCCAGTAGCCATATAAAATGTTACTGTGCAGGGTTTTGGAATGCAGGCACTTGAAGACCTGTCTTTCACCCTCCAGGCTGCAAAGGACAGCTTTGCATCATTCACAACTGATCTCAGGAACAGCTGTAATGGGCTGCAGAAGAAATCGTGCCCCACCTTTAACAATTATTATATACAAAATGGCCTAACTCTGGCAAACCCCAAAATAAGGCTCCCTCCTCTCTCTCCTCCAGTAAAAAATAAAAGTCATACAATGGGCCAAGTCAATCCTGGGAAACACTACCTTTTGCAGATAAAACTCATGGCACAAGGCCCATGGCAGCATAAAGTCTATCCAGAGGGAGTTTGTTAGGATACAAGCACCCCTCTCTATGCTGGGAGGCACAATGACCATTGCTAGCCTAGGAGTTAGCCCATGGCTAGGGCAACCCTGGGATGAGCTAATTCAGGGCATCACCCGCACAATTCTCTCTGGCAGGACAGCTACGGAGCCCCAAACCACAGTTTAGAACTGTGGTACCCTAAATAAAACCCTGTAGGAGGGTAGAGGCATATGCATCACCTATTCCTACCCAAAGGTGCATCCCCTGTGAGACAGTGGTCTCTGCTGGTGCAGGGAGGTGTAAATTACATATGTGAATTAAGCCTCATGACTTTTCAAATGCAGCAGAATTTGGTATTCAGCTCCCTGCTTCACCAAATGACGTGAAGAGGAAAAGAACTGTAAAAACTAATTCTTCTCATTCCTTTATAGAAATCTGTTTTATAGTAAATCGATTTGTATGTGCGTGTATCTAAGACTTTGAAAGCACCCTTGCGTGTATTAAAAGAACCACAGATTTCCAGGACTGGATCATATTCTGTGGATTCTTCTCTACCATAATATACTTACTGCACCAAAGAAGCCTGCCCGAGCTAATGCCTCTCTTTTAGCTAATTGCAGCACGTAATCAACTTTGCTTGTATACTTCTCCATTTCGGTCATTTCCTGCCCAAAAGCTCGAACAGTTCTTATGTTTCCAATACGTTCTTCAGCTAACTATATTAAAACAAAAACAAAACAAAACATACACATACTCCTGGTAGGCTCACATTTTAGAATGCCTGAAAGTAAAATCAGTACAACTATCCTAGTCTCTCAATGCCACTGAAAATTTTGCCCTCCCCTCACTTCTGTTTATTAATTCTATTAAGCTGGAAACAGTAACTACGTCAAGGTAGTTTGAAAAAAAGAGTTTCAAAACTGGTTTAGCTTGAGTATTAGTATGAGAAGATTGCACCACGTGATTAGAAAAAGGAGTTTAAACATCTTAATTTACAGAAAACAAACCACCCAAGAAAGGAGTAAACATTAAAAAGGATTATTTATCATTTGTAATTGTGACAAGAATGAGGATGTTAGACAGAAATTAAAAGGACCTGTCACAAGGGTAAAATGTCTACAAGCAGCATGGAGACTACTTAAACACACATCATTTAATAGAGGCTCAAACTAAATGTATACCCCAAATAAAAAAAGACAGCAGGAAGACCAAAAGAATGCCACCAAGGCTAAACCACAGCATAAGGGAGGCCATTAGGGGTAAAATACATCATTTAAAATTTGGAAGTAAAATCTTAATGAGGAAAATAAGGAGACAAACTCTGACAAGGAAAAGTATAAGGCGGACCAAGAAAAATTGAGAAGCAACTTTCTAAAGGCAAAACAAAAAATTACTATTTGTTTTTGGAAGTGTATCAGGAGCAGAAATCCTGCTAAAAAGTGGAGTCACTATGTGACAAAGATGTTAAAAGTGCATTCCACAATGGGCGAAAAGCTAAATGAATTCTTTGCGTCAGTCTTTGCCGCAGAGGATGGGGGGCAGAACCCCACACAAGAACTATTCTTTTTAGAGGACAAATCTGAAGTACTGCCCCAAATTGACATGTCAACTGTAATGTCAATTTTTTAAAAAGGCTCCACAGGTGATCCTGGCAACTATAGGCCAATGAGCCTTCAGTATTAGGCAAATTGGTAGAAACTGTACTAACGAACAGAACCGGACACACAGATAAACACAGTTTGTTGGGAAAGAGTCAACGTGGCTCTTCGAGAGGGAAGTCCTGCCTCACCAACCTATTGAGAATTCTTTGAGGTTGTCAACAAGCATGTGGATAAGGGTCATCCAGTAGATATAATATACCTGGATTTTCAGAAAGTCTTTGACAAGGTCCCTCTCCACAGGCTCGTAAGGAAACTAAGTAGCCATGGGATAAGAGAGAAGGTCCTCATAGATAAGTAACTGATTAAAGGATAAGAAACAAAAGAGTAGGAATAAATGGTCAGTTTTCACAATGGAAAGAGGTGAACAATAGGCTCCCCCAGTGATCCATACCAGGACCTGTGCTGTTCAATCTATTCATTAATGATATGGAGAAAGGATGAATTGTTAAGTGGCAAAGTTTGCAGACAACAGAAAATTAACCAAGATAATGAAGTCCAAAGTAGACTGCAACAAGGATAAAGGACTCTCTCAGAACTAGGGGACTGAGCATCAAAATGGCAGATGAAATTCAACACTGATAAGCTGAGCAATGCAGACTGGAAAAAATAATTTCACCTATACACATAGAATGTTGGAGTCTAAATTAGCTATTACCCCCAAGATCGATCTTGAGTCACTACGGATATTTCTCTGAAAACTTCCACTCAATGTCCAGTTCTGGTAGCCCCATCTGAAACAAGATATAGTGGAACTTGAAAAGGTTCAGAGAAGGGCAACAAAGATGATAATGCATATGGAATGGCTTCCATACAAGGAAAGACTAAAAAGATTAGGACTGTTCAGTTTAGAAAAGAGGATGAAGGGGGGATATGACAGGTCGATAAATCATGAATGGTGTGGAAAAAAATTAGAGAAGTGACATTTGCCCTTTCACATAATACAAAAAACAGAGTTCACCCAATGAAATTAACAGGCAGCAGATTTAATACAAACAAGAGGAAGCACTTTCTCCACACAATGCACAAACAGGTGGTGGAAATTGCCATGGAATGCTGTGATGGCCAAAAGTACAACTGGGCACAAAAAATAAATGGATAAGTTCATGGAGGATGAGTCCATCGATGACTATTAGCCAAGATGGTTGGGAATGCAACCCTGTGCTCAGGGTAACCTAAACCTCTGACTACGAGAAGCAAAAGACAGGGACGGATCACTCAGTCATGCTGTTCCATACACTCCGCCTGCAACTATGATATGGACCACTGCTGGAGACAGGAAACTGGGCAAGATGGACCATGGTCTGACCCAGTATGGCAGTTCTTATGACTTGAAGAACAAAGCAAATACTCTAGTATATACTATTCTAAATAGAAAAGGCTGAATTCGTTGCTTGCATAACTCCATTCATTTCAATGGAGTTGCTTTAGGTATGAATTTAGCCCAATGACTCTTAATTCCAATTAAGTGAGTAAATGTCACTTCCAAATGAACAAAAATGTTAGTTCTATAAGTATCCAAATGCAATCAGACTGCTAACTATTGGACCAACTGATCTTATGCCAGAACAATGCTCCGGCATGAGAGGCAAGACAGGATTTGGGAACAACATATCTAAAAGAACAAAAGCATTGGAAAATGGTACTATTTTACCTCCTCATCAACCTCTGCAAAGCATAGGAGGCAAAGAACTCATTAGTAGAAAAATCTCCAACCTGTTTTTCAAAGAGATCGGCTTCTTTTGGATGGGAGAGATGAACAAAAGGCTAAGCCTTCTGCACAGGTCAATTTGACAAGCAGTCTAGAACCATGACATTCCAGGGCTTTCACAGATGAAGGCTGTGGATATTTCAGCTAGATCTCATCCCCAAGCATTGCTATTAAAGAAGATCACTACCATCATCTTAGTAGTTTTATTTTGCAATATATAAATATACCCCAGCACACATAACAAAACCTCTTCCACAAAATGTCCCCTTAATAACGAGGTCTGTCCAATTTGCATTTTAACGCTTCACCAATTGTCTACAAGAAAAGATCATCTTTGCCGCATGCCCTTAAGATTAATAAATCTGGGCTCAGGTGGATCCAAGGGGGACTGTGGGGTCAGTTCCAACTCCACTCTTATACTACGAAGCTCAGCTGGAACAACTCTAGTAAACTCAAATGCAATACTATGGCCCAGGGAGAGAGGTAGTCCCTCACACAACCAGGTCCCACATAGGGTAACAAGATGTCCCGATTTTATAGGGACAGTCCCAATTTTTGGGTCTTTTTCTTATATAGGCACCTAGTACCTCCCAACCCCGTCCCGATTTTTCACACTTGCTGGCTGGTCACCCTAGTTCCAAACCGCATAAGATTTCATACATCAACATTTCCCCCCTTCATACTAAGAGAGCATCCAATTCCCCTAACCATTCCTCAGCAGAATTCCTAAATCTTCTATGATCTTAGATACTCCATGCTACATTGTAGATAAAGCTTTTTTTAAAAATGAATGTTAGTACTGAGATACAGGCCTGGCTCAGGGCAATGAAAGGCATTCTTATCTTCAGTACCTCGGCAACTCTACAACATTTATTTAACTTAATTTTTTTCTAACATGATCTCCCAAGTTTCTTAACAAGATTACCTGAGTTGCTTCTGCAAGGGAATCCTGGGTCATTCTAGTAAGTTTTCGCAGATATCTTCCATAAATCACAGCTACAATAGCCAGAGGAGGCACAACACTCAGAACAAATGCAGCAAGTTTTGGAGAGACAAAAAACTAGAAGAAGTAAGTGTCTGGGCGTTAATATTTTGGCATACAAATAAAGAAGTCTTGCTAAAGTACACTAGTACATAGACTTAAAGCAGGGTGGCTGCTTTCAACAGACTTTTGTAAAATTAGTGTGGTCAATTTCTTTCCTTTGTGTTCTATTTCTTACAGACAAAACACCCATTCCTCTATTGCACTTGGGGAATGTTAATTACTGGTTAGAACAAGGGACTGCAAGTCAAGTGGTCTGGATTCAATTTCTGACTCTGCCACTTCTTTGCTATATGGGCTTGGCCAAGTCACTTAACCTATCCATAAAATGACAATGCTATTTAGCTCCCTTTTAAATGTGTTAAAAGAACTAACTTTTTAATATTTGTAAAGAGATTCATATCTTTTAACTGAAGTTGCTATAGAAATGCAAAGTATCAACATCAACACTGAAACAAAGAGAAAGTTGGGCTTAAGGGCATGTAGAGAACAGATATATTGCATGTTATTTTAGTGGGGTAGAGAAATGGAAGAGATCACCTATATTCTTTACCATCTGGCCAGCCAGCAGTATCAGCAAAGGTAATACCTATTCACTTTTCTTGTGTGTCAGAAGAATGAATTTAGTTAATTGTCCTCCTATAAGGTCATCACCCACGATTAATTAGCAGGATCAAAGCATCTATGCAAAAGCAGCCAAATACCGTAAGAAGGCTTTTTTAAAGAAGTGTTAATTTTATTATTGCATGTTATTTCATTTAGTCGTTTTCCTTCTGGTGTTCTGGACAGAAATTTTCCAGATAAATTTTAAAAAAAATGATCCTACAGATGTATTACTAATATCATAGGCTGTAAGGCACTTTTATAATAGCCTTTCTACCCCAGATAATTTTTTTTTCTGTTAGCCTAATAGGACCATACCATGCCAGCAATTTTTAAGCAGAACTCCTCATTGAAATCAATGAGAAATTATTCTTAGGCAATCTATATTGTAAGATAAGGGCAGGCCCATAACATTTACTTTAACAGAGGACTGAAAGCCACATATCTTATCAAAGATAAAATTTTAAGATTTAAATAATGCTTTAAATCTTTAGAGTAGAAACTCTTGCCAACTTTTGCTGGCACTGCCTTTCTTTTTATTAAATGACTTTTTCATGTCTGTCTTTCCTGAACAGACACCAGAAAATCACCATGCTTATCATTTAAAAGTATTGCCACCAAGTTGCCAGTTCTCTGAGATAAGGCAGCATAACAAAGTTCAGTCTAGATAAACAACAGGGGGAGGAGAGGGAAGTGTCAGTTTTTTATGTATTAAAAATTAGGAAAGTGACCCACCACCAGAAAGTGTTTTGCTTGCTGTGCATCAGTAACACTGAAAACCTTGATTGATATTCTACCTACACAAGCCATTGCCTCAGTCTATTATCCATTGCAAAATTCTTATCAGTAATTTGATATTTAAGGCTGACTCCGCTCAAGGCGGCTTTGGCCCAATATACATGACTTCACCCAGTTTTAGATTGGGTGCCTACTGTCCTTTCCTGCTCCTATTAAAGTCAATGACAAAACTTGCAATTGCAATTTCAATGGGTGCAGGCGCACACCATTTGACAGCTATATGCTGAGTGATATATGAATGGGGAATCCTAAGAAATGTGGCACACAGTTCACTTTCAATCCTTCAAAAAAGAAAAGGACAGAACACAATGAGAGTTCCTCCCCCATCTCTCTTATCATGGCTTGTGATATAGAAGGGAATATCCACTTTGTAGCACACTCGTAACTGGCAGCAGGCACCATTTATTACAATGCAATACACAGAATCATAGAACTGGAAGGGACCTCAAGAGGTCATCTAGTCCAGTCTCCTGCTTTCGTGGCAGGTCTGATTATCTAGACTATTTCTGACAGGTGTTTGTCTATCCTGCCCTTAAAAATCTTCAGTGATAGAGATTCCACAACCTCTGTAGGCAATTTATTCCAGTGCTCAACCACCCTGACAGTTAGGAAGTTTTTCCTAATGTTCAACCTAAACCTCCCTCACTGCAATTTAAGACCATTGCTTCTTGTCCTTTCCTCAGAGCCTAAGAACAATAATTTGTCTTCCTTCTCCTTGTAACAACCTTTAACATTTGAAAACTTAACATGTCTCCTCTCAGTCTTCTCTTTTCCAGGCTAAACAAACCCAATATTTTTAATCTTCCCTCATAGGTCATGTTTTCGAGACCTTTAACCATTTTTGTTGCTCTTCTCTGGACTCTCCAATTTGTCTACATCCTTCTTGAAATGTGGCACCCAGAAATGGACACAAAATACTCCAGTTAAGGTCTAATCAGAGAGGATAGAGCGAAAGAATTATGTCTCATGTCTTGCTTACAACAATCCTGCTAATATACCCCAGAATGATGTTTGCTTTTTTTGTAATAGCGTTACACTGTTGACTCATATTTAGCTTGTGGTCCACTATGATCCCCAGATCCCTTTCCGCAGTACTCCTTCCTAGGCAGTTGTTCCCACATTTTGTATGTGTGCAAATGATTGTTCCTTCCTAAGTGGAGTATTTTGCATTTGTCCTCAATGAATTTCATCCTATTTAAATCAGAACATTTATCCAGTTTGTCCAGATCATTCTGAATTTTAATCCTATCCTCCAGAGCACTTGCAACCCCTCTCAGCTTGGTATCGTCTGCAAGCTTTACAAACATAAAGGGGATAGTAGATTTTAAGAAAACAGGGGAACAGATCTGCTAAAAAAGCTGTTGTGCTTTGTAGAGGCAGACTACAGAACCTTCACACACACAGAGATTACTGGATAGCAAGTTATATACCCTCAAACCTGCTGTGAGCAGTGAGGGAGAGGCAGAAGATGACAGACATACCATCATTCCAACTCCAACTGATGCTTGAGCTCCTGCTCTTAGTCCATCAGAAAGGTTTTCAGTCACGGAACGGCCCAACAGTGCTGTGTCTGAAGACAAGCGGTTAATCAGTTCTCCTGTGCTGGTTTTGTCAAAAAACCCAACTTCTTGCCTCAGAATAGAAGAGAACATAGTTGCTCTCAGTCGTTTCACAATTCTTTGTCCTATAAGGAGCAAAAAGGATGACTATTTAAAGCAAAGCATGACATACCAAAACTTTACTTACTGAAATACCCACAAACACACACACCGGTTACTTACTGACTTCATACAGGGTTCTGCCACACAAAAGTCATGCTACAACAGGGGTCGGCAACCTTTCACAAGTGTTGTGCCGAGTCTTCATTTATTCACTCTAAGTTAAGGTTTTGTGTGCCAGTAATACATTTTAATGTTTAGAAGGTCTCTTTCTATAAGTCTACAATATAAAACCAAACTAATGGTGTATACAAAGTGAATAAGCTTTTAAAAATATTTAAGAAGCTTCATTTAAAACTAAATTAAAATGCACAGCCCCCCAGAACAATGGGCAGGACCCGGGCAATGTGAGTGCCACTGAAAATCAGCTCGTGTGCCGCCTTCAGCACACGTGCCATAGGTTGCCTACCCCTGTGCTACAATACTGGAAATATAAAATATTGGAATCTATACAAAATGAATTTTAAGATCTCTCTCAACATCAAATAAAAATGAACTAACAACTCTCTTAGGATACGTGTGTTTTATCCTTCCATGTGATAAAGTACACTGACAGTTGCGTCAGAGAATATCTCAGCTAGCGTCAGGGACTTCTTTCAGACTATTATACAATACTTTGTTTCTATGGCAAAAAGGGAGACAGTCTCCTGACCCCATTTTGTTTTTACCTGCAGTCTGCATGAGGTAGACACGAACAGCATTAGCAGCAGCACCACACACAAAAATTCCACTTAGCAAGGCACAGAGGCTGGTCAGGCTGTCGGTGACATCTCCAGTGGGATCTGTATAAATTACATCGATAACTTTCCCCAGAAAGAAAGGGGCTGACATGGTGATGACACTGGAAACAGTCAGAAAGCCAACAGCAGCTGGAAATAAAACAAAAAAGTCACTCTGTTTGTGTAAACATTAAAAGTACATATAAACTGCCGTTTACTTTCTATTAATACGTGAGTTCTCCAGAACTGTATTATCAGGGCTCTATTTTGGCTCTTAATCTTGAATGGAATGCTGTGAACTCAGTTTTACCCTGCTTATTAAATGCACCAGCCTCAACAAAATTGTATACAAACAGATGCTTTTGGGGTGGAGTGGGGGGAACCATCTTGTCTAATACAGAAGACTTCTGATGTATTTTCAACAGGCAGCATAACATAAGGCTCCCTCTTGCAGACAAAGCTCGTGTGTCTTGGCTGTTTAGTCAAACAGAATCCATAACCCAGATTGTAGAAGAACAAAAAGGTATACTTAAAAGAACACTCAGTGAGTGGAGAAATGATCTTGTCAGAGCAGCACTTGCAACCACCATATTACTACATCAGCTGCCTTTTATAATACTATCATGGTTGTGTGCTGCCTTCTTTCTCATGAGCACGAGAGACTTCGTCTGGGCTCAAACTTTCGTCTCCAACTGGATGGCACCTTCTTTTGCAAGGGAAACTATGGTCCGGTACAGGGAGGCACAATGGCTCCCTTTTTTGGATTGAAAGGTCTGTACTGCCCATCATGGAAGAACAACTACAAAGTTTATGAGAAGGAGAAAGTTTCTCACTTTGAGGAGAGGTCTTCTGTGCCTCAGGCCTTCTCTACACTAGGGAAGTTCCAGAGAAGTTTCTCACTAATGCCAACCCTATTTTATCAAGCCCAATGGCTGCTGACATCTTTTTCAGGATAATGCAGCTTTGACTTAATCAAATTAAACTAACAAAAGTAAATATTATCAGCGTAGTAAACTACTGAGTACTGAACTATTCCGTTTATTTAAATAGTAGATACAACCTGTTAAACAATACATTTAAACATTGTCTTGAAGATGAAAGGCCACCTAATCCATGATATTTCTAATCCCCTTTCCCTTCATAAGTATGTTGAGAAGCTAGCAAAGAGCCATCTTCAGACATTTGTCCTTCCTGGCTGGGAGCTCAAGGACTGGGCAGAATGGTTCCACGGGCTGGATATGGCAGAGCAGCCACCACTGTCCTCAGTCAGCAGCCACCACTCTCCAGCCACCGAGCTCTGAAGACAGCAGAAATAAGTGCAGGAATAAGGGTGACGTGATATGGTACTGTCACCCTTACTTCTGCACTGCTGATGGTAGGGTGCTGCCTTCAGAGCTGTGTGCCAGGCTAACAGCCGCCCAGCTCTGATGGCAGCAAAGTAGTAAGGGTGGCAATACCATGACCCCCCTAAAATAATCTTGTGACCCCCATGCAATTCCCTTTTGGGTCAGGACCCTCAATTTGAGAAATGCTGATCTCCCCCCATGAAATCTGTATAGTATAGGGTAAAAGCACACAAAAGATCAGATTTCACAGGTGGGAGGGGACCAGATTTCACGGTCTGTGACACATTTCATGGCCGTGAATTTGGTAGGGCTGTACTTATGAAGAAGTGATTACAGTGAATGTGCACACAATTCCAAAACATTACTCACACGCAGAAGAACCTGGTGGGGAAACACTTGTCTTTTACTCTGAGCGAATATGCAGTCAGTATTTGTAGGAAAGAGACAAACATTACCAATGGAAAGCAAGCACAAGATACCTCTAGTTTTGCATGCAGGTCAGGGATGAAACTACAAATAATTAGAGTGTAGGGCTGGACAAAGCACAGCAGACAAATTAGATGGGAAGAGGCCAGGAGGAAAGGCAGAAGAAACTAAAGTGAAAGACAAATGCTAGTGGCCTAGAATGCAATGTAAGATCAAGAATAATATCAGTTGAATAATTAATACATTCTCTGTCTCCAGGAGCTGGACTTGATCTCATATCTCTTCTATTTCTAACTCTTGTAATCTTGATCTCATATTTTCTATTTTCAGCTTCTGTAATCAAGGTGCCATCCTAGACAGCCAGAGGCACCATTGGCTGGTCTCATACAATCAGGAGTCCTGAAGCTATCCTCTTTATAGCAGTTATCCTCCTTAATATTTGGAGATATTACAGAATAAAGAACCTTGTAACTTCACTGTGCAAAACAACCAGGGTGGATTAAATCATGATTTAAATCACTAGTCAAGAAGGTTCAATTTATTCATGGATTTCTACATAAAAGTACATTTTTGTTGGTTGTTATAACCTTAATACATATTTTTCACAACTCAGAAATATACATAAGTTTCATTTTTAGAAGGTAAACACTATACATTTAAAAGTGATTTATTCTGAAAAAAAAATCAGATTAGTTTTACAGCTATATCAAAAAATGAATGATTGGTTATTTCATTTACCAAAGGTAATTGAAGGACATATTTATGAAGTCATTGGGAGGCGAACTATCTCCAGTCCAACAGGTTAATCATTAATATTTGGAGGATTTTCTTGCCACGCTGTATTAGGAGGAGAACATCACCAGATAGACATTTAAATTGTTTTATTTAACTAAACCAATGTTCTGTATTCTGGATTTTTTTCTTCAACATACAATATCTTAACAAAACAAGCATATGAATTTTTGAATTTAGTTAAACATTCATTTTTTAAAATCAGGTTTGTTTTTGTTAAAATTGTTTTTAACTAAAATAGTGGGTTTAATTTTTTTAAATATTTTATTTTAACTATGTCAGCCAGGTCAATATGAGAAACTTAAAATATTGGCAGCTAACTCAGTTGTCTTCACTTTCACCTTCATTTTCCTGTTTGTTCATAATCTGGAAAAGAAAAACAAGATTTCCTGCTTTTTCAGGTCCCAAACGAGTTCCCAATTTGGAATGAATTAGTCCAAAGGAAAAAAATATTCTTTCTACATCAGCAGAAGCAGCTACTGCTGTCAAAAGTGAGATTATCACTTCAACAGTATCTGAATCCAAGTGCTTACATGACTTCCACCAATTCACTGGGGTGGCTTTCTTTAAAACATCAACAGCAAACATATTTCTTGAATGGTTCTTATTCCCAAATGGGGTCTCTTTTACAGCCTGCTGCCATTATAGGTTTTCCCTTCTAGTGAGAGAATAGTACGGTAGATCTCAAATCAATCAAGGCTACACTCAGAAAGACCTCAAGACTTCTGGAATACACTGCTCAAAGAGTTTCAGTTTTGCTGTTAACAAGCATATTATTTCTGGAAACACAAATCCAGTTTGAGAACGGAAAACTAAGCATCTCTGATGGTATCTTCTAGACTGAGCACTGAGTCCCATTGGGTAGATAGAAAGATTAATCTAAATAATCTATACAAAAGCTCCTGGAACCCCATAAAATTGGGTCCCTAATCCATGACCTACTGGAACTCATTTATAAAACTTTTCTTAAACGTTACATGAATATATTGTTTCATACTATAGAATTAGAATTTATAATCCCTATTCCACAATGAGATTTCTTAATTAAAACTATCATTAGATGCTTTTTGAGGAAAAAACTATTATAAATCAACAAAATTAAAAAAAAATGTTTGATAAAAAAATTATATCATTTTTATCCACCCTGAAAACACAGTAACTATGGAGTAAATTCTCAACATGGCACGTAATCATATTTTTCATTAACATTACTGAAAATGATAAGATTAAAACTTGTGTTTTGTGTTTTTAAAAATTCCCAAATGACTAAACTTCAAAGTTTGGTAGTTGAAGGGATGGTGCTGCACCTGAAAGGTACCACTATTGTTATGTGCAAGAAAGGAATTTTGAGGAGTCTAACTTTTATAAAACAAAACTGTACATACAATCTTTTTAATATAGACACTAAACATTTGTTTGCCATTTGTATTAGCTAAGAAAACTGAAGAAGGTATTAACCAGCATTTTATTTCCAAAGTATGTCTCGTACAGTGAAACTGTTACCAAACAGTAAGCCTCTCTCTTCTCATAAAAAAAACACTCTCAGATAAAAGTAAAAGTACTATCAAGGAAATAGAGTCTTTGAGGGTCAATTTCCCAATCCACAGTAGTAACAAGATAGATGCAAACCCTGGTTGGTTTGTATTTTAAAAGATGTAAAGTTATGAACAAAAGAAAAACAGCACAGGAATTTTTCCCCTTATAGAGGCATCTACAACAGTATTTGCTACTTCTACTGTAATTAAATGCCTGCAGGCATTTTCATTATTAATGTTTTTCAGATGTTTATAACTGGGTGGATGCTAATCAGGGTCAGGGAACTTCCGTTCGCCGATGATGCTGCCCTCATAACCCACGATGAAAATCTATAACAAAAACTCATGGACCACCTTTCAAGAGCTTGTCAGGCATTTGCTCTCACCATCAGCATCAAGAAAACTGTTGGATTAGGACAGTTCCACAAGATCCTTCAATCACCCTAAATGCAAATCAGCTAGTAGTAGTCCAAAAATTCAGCTACTTCGGTTCTACATGGCCACTAACCTCTCACTGGATGAAGAGCTAAATGTTCGCATTGGAAAGTCTGCTAAAGGTGGTGGCAGCCTAACTCAAAATTTACCATTAAGACCAAAATGCTAGTGTATCAAGCTTGTGTCCTCAGCACTCTCACGGATAGGGAAACATGGACAACTTATACTCATCAGGAGAAAAGGTTAAACAATTTCCACCTACACTGTTTACGCCGCATATTCAACACCAAATGGCAAGATAAAGTCACCAACACAAATTTGGTGGGCAAATTTACCAAGTGTTTCAACCCTGCTCAAGCAAAGAGGACTGCATTGGCTGGACCATCTGAGTAGGCTGGAAGATGGATGCATACACCTAAGGACATACTACTATATGGGGAGTTATCAAAGGGAAAAGATCAATAGGACGTCCCAAGCTTTGCTATAAAGACATATGCAAGTGAGATATGAAGGAATTTGGAATCGAGCCTATCGATGGGAAATCTTTGTAAGCGATTGTAAAAAGCGGCGCCATCGTCTCCATCAGGGCATCAAAGTCCATGCCAGAAGCTGGCTCCTACAGCTTGAAAAGTAAAGAGCCTGTAGGAAGAAAGCCGCTCCCAACCAAGACACATACATTTGCAATAACTGCCAAAGATCATGCAAAGCTTGGACCGGACTATTCAGTCACAGGAGACACTGCAAACCATCTATATCACAGGCTGCAATTCCCACTGTCTCTCACAGATGAAAGGATGCCAACTGCTTATGGCTTGGCAGTTAAAAAAAAAAAAATTGCTTCAGGCCAAAATCTGGCATTAAAGGTGTCACTCGGGAACATTTAAAAAAAAACAATGAAATGTTAGCAAATCCACTTCCCTTCAAACAGTACAATTTTAAAAAGCAATGTTCTAGTTTCGCATTTGCCATTCTAGTGATTTTAAATGAGTATTTTAATTAACTTAAATGTCAGTTTTTAATTTTAAGTTAGATTAATCATTTTGGTATCTCAAAAAAGAACATAGGCTATAGGAATGGGTTATCAAATCCAATCCCCCTGCTATCACAAGCTAAGGGGTCATATTATCCTGCTCATAAATTTGTCATGCCCCATCTCAAGAGTAACTAGGTTATTTGCCCCCAGTACACTCTATTAAAAGGCTGTTCCAGAACCTCATTCTTCTACTACTTGGAAACTAACATAAGTTCTAATTTCCAACATAAGTTTACTCATTGCCTGTTTATACTCAGTTTATTTTTGTTCCTTTGCCATTGTCTTTAACCTTAAACAGTTTCTCTCCTTTCCTGGTATTTATCCCCAACTTACTTATAGAGGAAAGTTATATCCTCTCAGCCTCTGTTTTGCTAAACAAGACATGTTCTTTTAGAGGGCTCTCATAACAAAAAAGGAGCATATATACCACGCTTGCACAACTCAGAAAGCAGCGAGGGCCATATTACTGCAAAAACCCAGCTGCAGGCTGAAAAGCCCTGCCCTCGCCCCGCCCCCATCCGCTTCCCCTCACCCCTGCACTTGGCTTGCCCCACCCCTACTCACCCCCCATGGGCCACACAGTGAGCCCGTGCGGGCCGCATGTGGCCCCCGAGCCACATGTTGTGCAGGCCTGATATATACTAACTACTTTTCAACAACATTTTTTACAGTGCAGAATTAGTTCAAATACAAGCATTGGTGGATTAGGTTTTTTATGTACATTAATAAATAAAATACTATAATTACACATTAAATTATTATAGTATATCATCCTTGTGCCTTGTAGATTAATAGTGAGTCCTCAAGTCAATGGAGCCATGATAGACCCCATGTAGCAATTGGGGGATTAGATAGCCTGGGGCATGACACTGAGTGTGATGGGTTTGGGTGTACCCAAGATTCTGAGTCATCTTGCTATTCCCTACCTCCAGTGAGAGGAAGTCTTCCTTGTCTGGATGCCAGCTTATTACACCACCAGCCTTTCAGTCACTCAAGCACTCTCTTTTGGGCTTTGTCAGGTAACTTTGCCTTGCAGATTAATAGGTGAACTCCAGTCCCATAGTCCCTTTGAATTGTTCCTCTGATATCCAGCCAGACATGCCTACCCACAGAAAATGCAGATCCTTTGCGCCAGAAAGTGCAGTGTACGCCAGCTTACCAGTTTTACATTAAACAACTGCCCATTTAAACCACACAACACTTGTAAGCACTTATAATAAATCAGAAGACATATTACTTAAGAATGAGGATTTAACTAGAAACAAGAGTGATGGAAACAAATGATTACAATACAAAATAAAATGACAAAACGTGAACTTGGGCCTACACTTATCATGAGTTATCCTTCATATCTCATAAAATATGTTCCCCCTCCCCGACAAAGTTCAGTGTGTTTGTAGCTGGCTGGTTTCCCAAACACCAGGATCCAAACATTCATGAAAGCAGCTCTATTTCACAAGGGGTTTCCTCAGTGAATGGATGCAGCCTGCTACTCCCTCCTCTGTGTTATACTGAGAACAGCCTTTTGTTTCTATTTGCAGCAGGGCAAACCCCAGCCCTTTTGTAATGTTTCTTTTTTACCTTAATGGCATTTCAGTTGTTTGCCATTGCCTCTGCTGGTCTCCCATTCAAAGTCTGAGTACTGGGTAAAGCTAAACAATGGAACCTTGTATTGCATCAGCAGACAGGGTGACAAATCCCCCTTGCCCAAAAGAGCCAGCACCGAGACATATTATCCCCTAGTGACTAATTTCTACTCCAAGTCTCTAAAGCAGCCTTTTAAGATAAATATATTATTCCTTCAATATTACCCGTGCACACATCTCACAAAGATTCTCACTCTAGACAAGTTACCAAGTAGATCCCTTCCATGGTCCTCTTTGTGGGTAAGTGGCCTGTAAGACACCTGTGGGGTGCAGAGAGGTGGTCAGGTCTGCAGTGGCAGCTACTTGTGAAGATCAAGGGGCCCTTTGCCAAGGGGCGCTGGTGTCACAGTGGGCTTGGGGTGGCTGACAGTGTGGGGCAGGGCGTTGAGGCTGGTGGGGCAGATAACACTCCCTGGGCTGGGGGGCAGGTGGTGCCGGGATTGGGGCAGGTACCTGTCAGTCTCCAGCGCTCTGGCCGCGCTAGGGCCACCAGCCTCTTCACCTCTGAGTCTCGCTGGCTTCCCCGGGGGCCGCTGCTCCCTTCGGACTCCCCTGCCGCCGCTGCCGGGGCCGCCCGAGAGGACGCGGAGCGGGGGGCACCGCCGCGGAGGAGGCGCAAGGGGCCGGGCTCCGCCGTGGCCCCGCACCTGTCGGCCAAGAGCAGCGGGAGCCGGGCGCCGCTCCAGGGGAGCCGGGCGGCCCGAGCCCAGGGCGGCGGCAGCCTCCGCAGCAGCAGGGGCAGGCGGGGAGCGTAGCCCGCCATGGGGCAGGGGAGGCCGCGCTGCTGCTGCTGCTGTTTCCCGGCGCTGGCGTGAGGCGCAGGAGAAGGAGGCGCCTACAGCCGCTGCCCCCCGCCGCCCGTGGAGCCGGAGCGCAGGGCCCGGGGCCCGGCCCCGCCTGCCGCCCGCTGATAAGGGCCGGGTTGCGGCTTCCTGCTCATCGCCGCAACGCCGGCCCAGAAGCGAACCCAGGCCCCGGCCAGCGCCCCCTGCTGTGCCCCTGCCCGGCTCGCCCCCGCAGCCTCCGCTCCCCCTGCACAGCCCCGCGCGGGGAAGGCGGGAACGTGTAACGTGGTAGAAATACAGCCCGGGGCAAACCCCTCCCCAGCCTGGGCTTGGATTGCTGCTCCCCCAGCCCCGTCCTGGCCCTTGTTCTCCTCTCCGCCCCGCGTCACTTTCGCGGGCTCCTTCCAGTCAGTGATAAAGGAGAAGGAGGGTCACAGATCAGCCGCGGGTGGAGATGGAGGTTTCCCCCGCTTACTTCCTTTCTCCAGTGGCGGAGGAGCCAGCAGAGCCCGCGGGCACGTTCGGGCCCCTCGCGGGGACGCCCAGCCGCGGTGGAAACCACCCTCGTGTTTTGATTATCTGCCCAGGCTACTGGGAGCCGCGTCTCATTGTGGCGGTTCACATGGGCAGAGTTTGTAACCTCATCCTTGATGAGGAGAGGTGTGCGGCCGGAAGAGCTGAGAGCTTAAGGGCCACCATCTTCCTGGCACCTCACTCACACTATATACATAATAATAATAATAAACAGCACTTAACACTTACATGGCACTCAAATCACATTCCAAAAGTAGTAGCTATGAATTATTATCCCCATTTTCAAGATGGAAAACTGAGGCACAGTGAGAAGAATCATCTTTCCCATGGTTGCATAGTAAATCAGCAGGAGAGTGGGCAATCAAACAGAGATGTTTTAGTTCCCCTGTCCAGTAGCCCTGACTACTGGTAGCAGTAATGGTTCCAGGATCAGACTCAAAGGCCATAAACTGGCACGTGTGCTTAAGTCAAATACATTCCCTGCTAAAATCAGTGATAAGATTTGCTTTAAAACATACGGCACGGTGTAACAGCAGTTCTCAAATAGTGGCCTGAGAACCATCTCTGATCCATTGCATCCTCTTTGGTGGCCCACAAATGTTTTGAGAACCAAACTGTACAGGAATATTGGGAGGTCTGTGTGGAGATCACTATTCTACACTGGTCCAAAGAGTGAAATAGAGAACCACAAATGCTCACTTCTATCTACATTTCTGATCTTGTATTCCTTACATACTCAAAACTCTAAATGACTTCTGAGAGTTTAGGTACATAATTCTGAGTGCTTTTCAGGCCAGGTTAAAGTTCCCCCAGCTGAAATCTTTAGGTTGCAAAAACAACCTGGAAAATATTACATCCAAAAAAAATCCTGGGATTGTAATTATTTTCACAGCACCCAAAAGTGTTCTAAACACTTTATAGAACAAGTAGAAAACAAATTCAGGAGCTTAAAATCTATTTTTAGACTGACACATAGTGAGGGTAACAAATATGAGGGGCATAATTACATGGGACAGTTCCTAAATTTAGATATGCACATCTTTATGGTTCTCTTAGTAAACTATCCAGGGGTTGTCTCCCAGCTGTGGTTTGTACAGCTTCAAGTACAATGGGTCCTTAATCACAAATGATGCTATTGGGTGCTGCCATAGTATAAATGTTTACTACTACCACAGGTTCTTATGTAGAGTGAGTGTGTGTGAGAGGAAGACAGATTCAGACCATTTCTTGTAGGCAACCCCTTGTTTTTTATTGATGACATCTCAAACCAAACACACAAATACTTTTTAGTACTAAGTTCTTGTTTGTTTGTTTTGTTTTAAACACACAAGCTAGGCCTGGGGTTTAAATTACCTGACAATCAGGGCCGGCTCTAACTTTTTTGCTGCCCCAAGCAAAAAAAAAAAGGGCTTCTGGAGGAGCGGGAGGGGGTAGGGGGAAGGAGAGGCATGGTCATGGTGCAGCCAGAGGACCCAAGTGTGGGGCGGCGTGGCCAGAATGCCGCTCCTCACATAATGCCACCCCAGACACGTGCTTGCTAATGCTGGTGCCTGGAGCTGGCCCTGCTGACAGTTTTCTTTTCATGCCAGGGAAGAACGTGGGAGAACCAACCTGAGAGAGGAAGACTCAGTTGTGCACATGTGCAGTAGAGACATATGAGATTAATTTCACATCACTCTCTGGTTAAGAGTGTCACTGGGATATTTCCCATGTTCCTCCTGGCCAGGGAAGTCACAGAGATGCAATCAATTGATCAGATGAGGAACAAACTATCCCTGGCGAGGAGCTGAACAGAAGTTGGTGTTTCTGACCCAGCTGTGTTGAAATTAACAGAACCAAGAGTCTGGCTTGTACCTCTCCTTGAATAATGCCTCCTAATCAGCCCCTTTCCCTATTTCTGGCAGCTGTTTTCAAAGTGTTTCCAAAAACATTAGCTAGCAGCAGGGAGAAGGTAATGAAAAATCTTTAACTAGAATAATGTAAATTGCAAGGCATTATCTAGACCTGCCCTAATTCTTATTGCTTCTTTAGAATTCAGAGCAGACTTCCTCACTGGGAATTAATTTTGCAACCATATTTTACGGTCTCTCCTTTCATGGGGATGGGGATAGATAAATTGTGCTCTGTGTATTACTCTCTCCTGCGGAGAAAGGAGGATATTTGTGTATGTACGTTTCTATGAGGCATTTGTATTCTCACTAGAGTGGGGTCAAAATCTATATATATATACCCAGCTCTTGAATGGTCATTCACACAGAGCCTTCAGGGTGTAGTTCAACTGTGCTTATCAAACAGCTACTCCCCCATGACATCCTGGGACACTCCCACATGCTTCAGCTTCCTGAAGTAGTCTCCCTACTACTTGCTGGCCTTCACTGGCTCATCCAGGCATTTAGATGCCAGGAAATCACACAGCTGGAGGTAATTTTTCTCTCTAGTCTGTTCATGCAGGTCCAGTAGGGCCTGCTTCATAGTCTTCATCAACAGCAAGGCCACCAGCCTGCTCCCCCACTCATACTTCTCTGATTTCTTGATGTCTTGCAGGACAATGCACCCTCCTTGCTTGTTCTGCTATGTCAAGAACTTCTCTGCATGCTCCCTCTGGCTCATGGGACTGCTCTTTCAGGAACCTGGTCAAGTGCCTCAGGAGCACTTCATCAAAGTCAGAGTAATATATAGTGAGATAAAGAGAGCTGACATACAAAATCAGGTTCACCATCTGATTTCTGGCAGCTTTGCACTCTACATGGAAGTTTTAGTGCACTTAGGACTCCATTTCAGTATCTATAAGATTTAGCAGTAAAGGAGCAATAAGAATCTCTAGCCCAGGCTGTGTTCAAACATTGCTGAAGCGAGAACATAGCTCAACAGTGGTTCCCTGTGTAATCAGAGGAAACAGTTTCTGATGAGGTGCAGTGTGTCAGAAAGCCCTAGAAGCACCTGTTCAGAATCTAGATTTCAGGACTAATAGGAAATAAGGAATCCTCAAACACATGATTGGGATGTAGAGTACTAGAAACTCAGAGAAATAGAATGGTGCTTGCTCATGCTATCTTTAGAAAAGAGCCCAACAGGCAGAATTTGTTTGTTAACGTTCTGAGTGCCTTCAGAGCTTTTGAATATTAAGGCCCAGAATCCAATCTCACATGAGCTACGAAAGGATGTTTAGCAGTAACTGGAAGGGATAAAGAATGTTGCATGAAGTGAGTTTGCTTGTAACAAAATCTGATAGAGCCACTCACGTATCAGTGTGGAACTCTCTGGAGAGGATATTAAAATGAACAAGCTGCTTAATGTAGAAGAGATTAAAAAGTCTGAGAGGGCATGCAAGTGAGACTGCTTAAGAAATATGGTGACAATTGCATACTTAGTGATACCTTTAAATAGATGTGTTCTATCTATAGGTCTTTTCAAGAAGGATTTTATCTATCATGAACTATTATTCTATTTATGTTGTTGCTGATTTATTTTGATCTGCGCTAGGGATATTGATGGACTTATGTATTTAATATATTTTTTAAAAATGGTCAAGAATGCCCCAAACACTGGATGGGAGCTCTGTGGGGCTTATAAAAATCCAAACTGGAACCAAGCAGGTACATTTTAAAATATTTAGTGGGATGTATTATCCCTGGCAGGAGGTATACAGCAGGATGTGAAGCTGCATGACAATGTTAGTATATAGAGAGTAAAATAAGCAGTATAAAGGTAAAACAAAGCGCACAAATGGCACAGTATGTGATCTGATACAGTGTGATTTGAACCCACTTAGCTAAAAAATAAATCTTTACTAAAGAATACAACTTTCACCACAAGATGCATAGTGTACAATAGCTGAAAAAGTACATGCAGCTTGATCAGTGAAGCATGTAGGAGAAATGCTTTTCACGCAGTTCAGGCATTGATGCATGCAACTTCCTCTGAAAATGTGTGATTTGATCTCTTGATTCTACTTTGTCAGTAAAGAATGTCATTTGCTCTGTTAAGTATGTAATTTGATCTCTATTAGCAATATAACTCAATCACTATGAACACAAACAGAGGTTCAGATAAGTAGGGTCCTCTTTACTCTCATGTTTCCTGAATTTGCTGCAGCAAACTCTCTGCTGGAGAATTAGAAGTCTGCTTGTCTCCTCCTTGAGAAAATGTTGAAGAGGGGTTATTAACTTTTTTTATCTGAAATAGTAAAAATGCATAAGCTAGGAAGCTGGCACAGATTTTATTTGAAATAGCATTCTGCACTTTAGTCTACCTGAGGACTTGGTTTTCAAAGAGAGCTAAGTTAGCCTTTTGGAGAGATTGTATCTATGCACAACCAGCCCAGATCCCAAATGACTAGGAAACATTTGGACAAGAGTGCATTAGATCCTTCATGGGAGAGAAATGAATGGCTAAAAATCCTGTATATTTTTTCCTAGCTTGCATTTATTTACAATATGCATATAGGTCATACTATTGCCTTGACAAGGATGGATAAGGTAGCAAAAGCAATACCAGCACAGGTTGAAAAAAGTTAAACGCAGTGCAAAAATCTCCAGCTAAACTACTTGCCCTAAAAACTGTACCTTAACTGCTGTGCAAAAATTAGTTGTCTTAACTCCACCAGTGAGCAAAACATCACAAACTACAACTACTAGAATTGGATGAGCAAACAATTTCTGGTTCAAGTAAACATAAAAATCAAAGTGCTGGCTATTGACTGAATCCAGTGCATTACTAGGATCAGTCTCCCACAAACTCTGACTGTTCCATATTTTAAAAGATGCAATAAAGTTACCAGTTGTTAAAGCAACATATGACACAAGAAGGATCTATAATACTCCTAAAGGACTAATTAAAAAGTATAATATCTCCACATGGTCACAATTTGTCGGGAGTTGTCTTAAAAAGGCCTTGTCTACACTGGCAAGTCTCTGCGCAATAAAGCAGCTTTCTGAAGTGTAACTCCCAAGGTGTACACACTGCCAAGCCGCTCAGTGCACAGGAACTGAGCAGTTGCAGTGCTGTAAAAATACCACCTTGAGAGGTGTACAGCTTTCTGCACTGGGGCTAAAGCGCTGCAGTGCCAGTGTGGACACACTGGTCAATTACAGCGCTGCAATTGGTCTCTGGAAGGTGTCCCATAATGCCTTTTCTTGCCTCTCTGATCATTGGTTTGAAAGCTACTGCCCTGTCCTCAGGTCACCAATTGTCACCAATCGTTATCCCCACCCCTACATTTCTTGGGAATTTTGAAAGTCCTCTTCCTGTTTGCTCGGTGATGTGTGCAATGGTTTCAGTGCATCTTTCCAGGTGCCATGCCCACTTCATGCACCAGGCGATCCCCTGCTTGGAGCACTGCTGAGCTGCTGGACCTTATGAGCATTTGGGAAGAGGAGACTGTCCAGTCCCAGCTATGCTCCCGCCGTAAGAATTATGATACCTATGGACAGATTTCACAATACATGACAGAAAGGGGCCATGACTGGGACACACTCTAGTGTAGAGTCAAAGTGAAGGAGCTGCAGAACACCTACCACAAGACACAGGAGGCAAACCGCCGCTTCGGTATGGCACCCACAAGCTGCCGGTTCTACAAAGAGCTAGACACTGCGCAGGCCACTGGATACTTCGGAGGCTCACATGCAAGTCAAGAGTGGATCAAGCCAGGAGAAAGAAATTTTGGATGAGGATGTGGAGGGGGACCCAGAGACAGAGGACTACTCGGAGGTCAGAGATGCATGCAGCCAGGAGCTCTTTTCTAGCCGGAGAAGGCTAGCCAGTCACATCTGTCGGAGCTTGGCAAAGCACGAACAGGAGAGGAGGCCCCTGGTAAATGGCTTTGATTTTGGGAATCGCTGAAGTGAGTTTTTGGGGGCAGGAGGGTTGCAGAAAGCAGGCATGTCTCTGTCTGATGTGTGTACCACTACATGCCTAGTCTGAGCAGCAGAACAGGGTGTCAAATTTGCCTTAGAGATCTCCATGAAACTCTCATGGAGATACCGGGGAATCCACTGCAGCAGGTTCTTTGGCAGAGCTGCTTTGTTCTTGCCCCATTAACGGTAATTTGCCCACACCACTCTGCCGTCACTGGGACGGGGAAGGAGGGGGACCATTGCTGCACACAGGTGAGCCACATAAGGGCCAGGACAGAAGCCTCAGTCTTGGAGAAAACCCTCCCTTGATTCCCTGCTCACCCTCAGCAGCGAGTTATCTTCCATAATGAACACAGCCTGTGGAAAATGTGGGGACAATAATGATTATAAGGCCCCCCTACAGTGCTGGCTCTCCCCAAGAGCCACATGCCCAGTGCACAGTAAGGTCCTGTACTGTAGGGTCCAGAACACTGATTTTCCCTACCCCTGCGGTTACTCATCATTTTGGGGGTCTTGTGGCTCATGTGTGCTTGTCTGGGATCAGCCAGTTAGTGACAGGTATGTGAATAGTGGTCTCTGTGTTGCAAACGATACTGCTTCTGTAAAATGATGCATTTTGGCCTCACATAAATGACCTTGGGAGCCCAGCCTCCCTCTTTATTATTGCCAGCTGAATGGCTGCGCAGAATTGTAAAGCAGCCATGAAAAAATAAAGAGGACTTTCTGTGTGATGTCATGATGCACTCAGCAGCCAAAAAACAAGAATTGAAGGAGTGGAGGGACAGTAAGAAGAGGGATCGAAAGGAGAATGCAACATGCCAGAATGAAGCCACAGAGCAGCTGTACACCATGGAGCGCCAAGCGGACACGCTCCAGGTGCTACTAGCCATGCAAATCGAGCAGCTCAGCGCCCACCCTCCCCTGCAGCCACTGTTACAAAACTCTTTCCCATGTGCCCCCCAACCACCACCAACACACTCTTATCAACTTCCTGGCTCCAGCCTGTACCCGCTGCATTCCACTTCTCCCCCTCACAGTCCAGCATGTGGCTTTCCTCACCCAAAGGTTCTGCATCCACTGCTCATCATCCCAGACATGCATCACAATGTTATCCCACCACTAAGTGCTTGTTTCCTGAGCCCAAAAGCGGCATTCCACTGTGGTCAGCACGAGCAATCTCGTGTCATAGATACTATGCGTGTTGAGATCAATGTCGAATTACTCTTGCCTTTGTAGTTTTAGGAATAACTCCACTGCCACTTGTGACATGTTAGTGAGAATGAGCAGTATCTTGGTCAACAGTACAGGATCCATTCCTGCAGACCGAAGAGGCAGAGCGCACAGTGCACCAACCTTTAAAAGCTGGCGCCAAATGCGAATGGAAGTACAGGCATTGCTGCGATGCAAAGCAATGCATCATGGGGCACTGGGACAGGACCCAGGATGCCCCATGACTCCCTCCACCTTCCCACAACTCTTTGCGTCAGAAGAGGAAGAGATGCTCTGTGGGATAGCTGTCCAGAGTGCACTGCTCTGAATATCACTGTAAACGTGAACATGCTATTTTGCAGGCAGCTGATAGTGTGAACACACAACAGTGGTTTCCCTTCAGCGCTCTCCAAGCAGCGATGTAACTGCCGGCGACGTAACTCTCCCAGGTGTAGACATACCCAAAGATGGAGACACAAGGTGACCTTAGTAATTTGGACCAGCACGTGAAAAAAATTTCCACTTTCTCTCTTCCCACAAAGAGCTTGTTCCAGTCAATTATGCCTTCATTGTGTCCTGAGCTGGTATAAGGAATCTGAGAAAGGTCAGGGAGATGATTCTGAAACAGAGTTAACTCATTTGAAATAAGGTGTGTTAGCAGGGGGAGGGGAGGGATGGAAAAATCTCTATTCCCCCTCTCCCCCATACACTAATTCCTCAGAAGTAGAGCCGAGCTGCTTGTTCTTTTCAACCTCAGCAATTACCTCACATAATTTTATATAAATTTATATTGTGAAAGATCATGAAAACAAGGGGTAGACTTTTTAAGTGAGATTCTCCTCCTTTACACTTTTTGGTCCTCCAAGTGGGGGTGGGAGCAAAGGCTAGCTCTGCTAAGTGTAATTTCTGTTATCCAGGTGATGAATTGTCCTAAATGCCCACCTTCCTCTCCTTCTACTCATTCTCACACAAAAGACATTTTTGAGCTTCTATAGCACTGTTATAAGCTGTACTTTGAAGTATTTATTATATAGGGCATGCTCCGGCTTCCTCCACTGAAGTCTATGGCAGTTTAGACATCAAATTCCATGAGAACAGTATCACCCCCTTTATCTTTTTTGGATTACCTGCTTATTACCCCTTTACAATTTAAGTGGAATCTAGTCAGACATTCATCAGGCAGCTTGGTGCCTTCAGAAAACTGGGTTGAGGGAGAGAGGTTAGGAATGATTTCTTCCAGTCATTCCTTCCTCAATCTGTTAATTTGTGCACAAAAATATTTGTCGAACCATTTTGAAAACCAGACATCTGTAAAAAGCACAAACCCATGATGTTTACTGGCAATTTGTGAACAGGAAATCCAACAGACATTGTTTCACCAAATAAGTCAATCAGCTCTGCTAATTATCGCAGCTATATGATTGCAGATGAGGCTTTAGCTGGAGCTCCCTCAGGCCCCTCTTTTCCTTGTATTTGAGCCGATGGTAAAGTCTTGTTGTTGGATGTGTGACATCGCTATGACAACAAGCTTGATGGCATAAGCAGAGGATCATAAATTCACTGCAGACAGCAGAACAAGGAGAAGCTAGGCAGAGAGGAGGGAACATTTTAAAAAAACACCACAAACAAATGTTTGAAACTAAGAAAGGTAATGCAAAGCTATTGGCCAAGGAAACGTGGCTGAATTATACTTGCTGTAGACCCGAATATAATATGCATTATTCCTTTCTCTGTTTGAAAATAGAAATCGTATCTTCCCATCACAAAACTTATGAAACAGAGTTACAGAAAGATCTTCAACAGCTGAATTGTCCAAGAACGTGTCAGGCTTGAGAGACAATGTTTCTACTGGATGGGGCCGCAGTTCGTAATGTGTTATTTTGTAAAGTAGATGCCTAGACAGAAGGAATCCACCATTTTATCTTTACAACTGCTATGAAAGATTGTTGCACACTTGTGATTAGGAAATGGAACAAAGCTGTGCATATTTATAACTTCTTGTAGTCGTAAAAACACTAGTCCTCTGACAAATTTTGCTTCGGTTCTTTAACTGAAGCAAACTGAACTCGGTGAGCAAGATGAGTTATTTCAGTTAATCTTGGCTCCCATTCAATACATTAAAAAGAAAATCAGAGCTAACATGGAGCATGATGGGTTAGACTTTGGCAGGGCATATTCATGTCGTTAAACTGTCACATAGGTGCCTTGTAATGGTACAGTTTTAGATCCTGGCTCACCATAAGCAATAAGACACCTTCACAATGATGGCCATTTCAGGACTTTCTTTTGAAGAACCTACTGAGTCCACAAAGCTATCCGGCAGTAACAGTTAGAAAGGAGTTAGAAAAAACACTGAGGCTATAAAGGGCAGCACATAAGTCAGGAAATGCTAAAGTTGTGCAGGGCAACCTTAACTCTGTTCTTGTGAATATGCATTACACTAATTACTAGATCACACACTTTTTTTTTGCAGCTCTGACTCATTTAGTACACGTCACTTCTCTGTGTCCCGTGGATTTGTGCCTTAATTTTGGTCATATTCTATTGCAATTACCATGGTGGAAATCTGAATTTACACCAGTGTAACTGATTGGAGAAGATGGAAAGGGTGGGTAAACGTAAGGCCAGGGTACCCTCTTTGAATTGTGAAGATAAAAATAAGTACTGAACAGCTGTCTCATCCACCATCCAGCCTGCATGTGAAATGAGACTAGATCCTGTGTTAAAAAAAAAGAAAAAATGGTGAGTATATATAATTAAGAACTGTTAGAATACACACTCACCAGGGGCAGGAAGAATTGCTCAACCAACCTTAGCTTTGGCATTTCCTGATATCTGAGTGCTCTACTATGACCTTCATGTTCTTAACTTTTTGTGGTATGAAATATTTAGAGTGCTAAATTAGAGAAATGTACAAGTGCAGATTGTTTTCTGAAATACAGAATAATTTAGAGAGACTTGTCTGAGTTTTGTCAGGCTTTTTCTAATATTTATTCCTCCCCTCTCTCATGGACTACTACTTCTCCAGGCTGTTCTCAGAGTCCTAGCATTTCTAACAGTTCAAATTGAAGGCAGGACACCAAGAGATAAACAGTTACATACCATAAGTACTGCAATAAACATTTCTACACTGAACATAAGTTGTAAGTAGCTCATTTGTGGTATTTTCCTTAGAGATCTAATTATGTATGTATGCCATACATAAAGACACTGCCTCCATATTCTCTTCACTATTACTATGTAGCTCCTTATTGCAAAATCCTTTGGAATACCTTATTAAAGTCAAATTCTACCCATTATAGAAACCTGGAAGTTGTGAAGAGGATTCACTCATGCATCATATTCCAAGGTTTGAGTCTCACCTCCCACTTCTGTTGTGCTTGTGCTACCTCACAACCTAGAATGATCCCTGAAGAAATTACTTCTTTGATGTTTTAACACGTGAGTAACATGCAAGTTTTTCTGTGCATAGCAAGTACCAGGACACCCAGAAACCCAAATAAGCACATCCTACTTAGGTAAGTAAACAGTCCCTGACCCATCTCATGTGTGCCTTGTCTGGAGTTATTCTATAACAAGAATTATGCCAAGATCTTTGGACCACTGATTATTTTCTTTAAATGTTCTTTCTACAATATCTAACAGGAAACTAAGTTGTTCTTAGGTCAAGAATAAAAGTGCATTGAGTGCTGGTGGGCAGTGTCAGATAGACAGCCCTGGAGGTGAAGTACTCTCTCCAAAGATCAAGAACAGCACAGGTAGTAAAAGTACAATCCCCACTCCCCACAGTACTGCTCTTGTAGTGAGCCTCCACCATGATCTGGAAATAACAACTCTGGAGTAACAGATCAATCAGTCTACATGTTAATTCAGTATTTGGTTTCTCTGCCACAAGGTTACCAATTCCAATCAACTGCAGTGCAGTGGTAGTTTCTGTGACTCAAGGACTGAAACAATTTACCAATGTCACACAAACCAAACAACTTTCGGATTGTAACAACTTTTGGTCACTACCAACCTGAGATGGATTTGAAAGTATGACAAAAGCGAAGGGGCTGTATGTCCCATTCCCTGTTCCATGAGCCATTCATTCAATCCTCAGATTGTTTTTGGTCTAAAAGGAGGAATTCCACTCATCCAGGTTCATAACACTTAGGGGTATATCAGAGACAATCAGCATTTTAATAGTGACAGTTTTTTCCAGAGATGTTTTGGTCACGCCCTTATTTTGCTGCCCAAAAATATATAAAATAATTATAAATGTTTACGTTTCAGGTCATTGAGGGGGATGTAAGATGTGTAAGACAAGACACCTCAGGACAAAAGTTATGGTATCCCGCACTTGAGTTCCTTTAGCAGCAGTTCTATTCCATTACTTGCCATCAACGTTAGTTCTGTTATGGGGCACTAGTATAGCATAACCAACAACAAGCATCAACACTTCTTGCTGCAAAGTGTATTGAGGTACAACCCAACCATGAATCTGCCTTCATCTTCCACACAAATCAGTGCAACTTTAAATTCCCCACAGAGACTCATGCTTTTTTTTTTTTTTTTTTTTAAACTAAATGCTTTTAATAGAAAACAAAATACAAAATAACTCTTTCCAGAAAGCAGAAGTATTGAATCTTCTCTTCAAATGACAAATTAGAACTTGCTTTCTCCTTGGATCCTGATTTTAAATGCTGACGATTTGTTTCACAAAGTATTCATATAACTGATATTGCAACATTTTGAGAAAAATCGAACACTGGCAAAGCTGCCTCTGTGTATGCACAATAATTTAGTAATACTATTTTCCATTTCATGTTGTACTCCCTTCCAGTCCCCCCAAAGATTGCCAACTTCCATTTGCTGAAATATTTTTGGTGAGGTGCAGACATGGCCCTTTCCCATGAGGAGTTCAAATTTCTGCTGTTAAGTTCCATCAGGCTCTCACACTCTTTTCCAGCCACGGTGAGTTATTAATCACCCCCAGATCGCCACTCTCGCCTACTCCCTTCACCTCAAAAACACAGTGCGACCAGATTTGGAAAATCCCAAATTCCTGGACCAGGAATAGTTACAAAATATCACAGGCAGTGCCAGGCATTGAACCCAAATGATAATGCAGAGGTGGGCTGTTATGTCAAAGATTTCCACCCCCTTATTAAAAAAGGCGATTTTTTTTTTTACATTATTAGTCCAAAACACTTCAGTAGTGCTATTGTGAGCTGTAGTGATTCGGACCACTACTGTAAATAGCCTTTTTTTAAAAAAATATATAAGGTCTTAAATTCTGGTTCTCTGCAATACCAGAAGAAAATTAAAGCCAACTGGGCCAGTAGTTACACATATGCGAGCATGCTCACATCTCTGCTAATAGTAGGTAGGATATGCCCATCCGTCAATGCAGAATATTTAAGTGCAGATCAGCAGCTTGTCCAGCTGATAATTTCACTTGTCTGGACTGGGCTTTTGGTTATCCCAAGCTACTGGACAACAGGCTCTCTCTTCCTCTCCTCCCCTGCCCTACCAGTATCAGACTAGGTTAAAGTTTTCTGCCATTCCCTCTTCCTCTCTTTCTCAGCAGTATAGGTCATTTTATCGGAAAGCCATTTGAAAATATTTGCATCATTCTGAACACGTCTGCTAATAGGAGAGAGGAAGAAAGTGTTTCACAGTCAGTAATTTAATCTCAGCTGGTAATGGACTCTGGCATTCAATACACCCACCCACCTCCCTACAAAAATTAATGTTCCTGATTTTCTTGTGCAATTCCAGTCACCAGAAGAAGGTTACAGGCCATAAACTGTACGCTCAGTACACTATTCATCTGTCCAGTATATACACCAACCAGTTCACTAGAAGAACCATCTGCGGGGGCATTGCAGTACGTGTTCCGAATGTCCCAAACCCGAATAGAATTGTCCATAGATGCAGAGGCAATCAAACTACTGTCGGGGCTAAAAGTAAGGCTGGTTATATTGTCCGTGTGCCCCCTCAATTCTTTGTAAAGAGTACCAGATGCCAAGTCCCACAGCTTTAACCGCTGGTCTTCTCCTGCTGAAGCCAGATACTTACCATTGGGAGAAAATGCAAGTGCTAGCACAGGGCCACGATGACCTGTGAAGAGGCGCACAGAGTTCCCCTGTTGAGTACTCCATAAGCGCACAGTTTTGTCTGTGGATCCTGTAGCCAGGTAGTTGGAATTGGGGTGAAACTTGACACAGTCCACATCTGCTAAGTGGCCCGCGTATATTCGCAGTGGATATGTCCGATCGAATGACCAGAGTCTTGCTGTGCGGTCGTGGGAACCACTGGCAAAGTACAGGCTCCAAGGACTTATGTCCAAATCCCAGACAGGGTAGGCATGCCCTTGGTACAACACAGTGTTTGTAAAACTTCCAAGATCCCAGTATCTGATGGACATGTCCTCAGAACAAGATAAGAGTCCCGAACTGTCCGCTAGGAACCTCGTGCTATACACCGGTCCACAATGTCCTCTCAGTATCTTCATTTCTGTGCCTACATTGTTGTCATCTTCCTCCTGGACAGTGGAGAAAACAAGAGAGCATATTTATTTGTTCAACAAGAAGCAACAAGTGAAAAGCAGTCTGAAGTGATTTCAGAGGATCCTCTCCCTTGCTACCACCAAGAAAGGGAGAACTAGTGGTAGAGTTACAGATGTCCGTTCTGCGTAACATAGCAATGTCCACTTCTCGAGCATGTTTGCTCCATGCTAGATCTTCTGTGTATATGCTGAAAGGGTTTTGGTTTTATCAAGGTTTTATTTTCACTTTCCATATCCCCTATTCCCATTTCTGAAAGAACTTTAAATTCAGGGTTTGTCTACATAGGGACACTCAGGAGAGTTAATCCAAATTAATTTATAAGGTGAATTAGTTAAACTACACTAAAAACCCTGTGGGGATGCTCTTATTCAGAATCAAAGTGGCCTTAATTTGGTTTAGTTTAGTCCACTTCCAAAGTGAATTAAACTAAATTGAATTAAAGAGATAAGCTGTGTGAGGTAATGTCTTTACTGGGGATCAACATGGCTACAACAACACTGCATAAACCAAGTTAAGGCCACTTCAATTCTGAATAAGAATTCCACACAAGAGTTCAGAGTGGATTAACTAAACCACAGTAAAGTCACATCTTTATTTAATTTGGCTTAATTTTCCTGAGTGTCCTGTGTAACAAGACCTTAAATTATATTAAAATAGACAACACAGGCTATTTTAAGATGTATTCTTTCCCAAATTTCTCCTCCTTTGGCACACTCATTTGGTAACTTCATACTAACTCTCTACTAAGCTTTTGGCAGTAATGTGGAAATAGATTTTGGCACCTGATGCTTTGGTGTAGTCATTATTAAAAATGAATGTCACTCTGGATAAAAGAAACCCAGACACCTAGCAGAAAAAAGATGCAGCAGACTAAAAGAAATGAAGGGCAATTGAAAGCAATACTACTCCGCATTTCCTCCTCCCCAAGATGTGACCAGAAATATAATAAAGTCACAAATCTTTCCTTCATTAAAGCAGCACCCATAGGAATTGTATTACATGCTTTTACAGCCAACTGAATCTCTACTCTGGGGGTGTGGCACAGAGACTACAGGTTCCTACATGCAAAGCTCCATTTTTAGCCAAGTGGCCTTCTCTGCCCTGGATGGAGCATTGCTTGTTGGAGCCTGCACTGTCTGTGAGCCACATCTCCATAATAAAGGTCACGGCTTGCAATCTGCCACGTTATGTTACTCAGCTGAAAACCTACGATTCCTGACAAAGTTGCCAATAAGAGCCCGCCGAGGTCCCCTTTTTTACAGTGCAGTTTTAATAAAATGCATAAATCCAGAATTTTAGCTATATGCCCTCCCAATCAATGATGATTTCTAGACTGTCAGCAAGCATGTGTTACTTCTCTTCTGCTCAGAAGCAGTCTCATATTCCAGTAACCTTCTTCTGTACTCAAAAAAAATGCACCCAGATATTCACACACCACAAATCTTTCACTGGGTGAGGACTGGTTCCATTCCTTTTTTTCCTGTGTCACACAGGAAATGCAAACCACAAAGAACATTCTACACTCCATATTGTATTTTAGTTGAGTATTTCACAGAATCATAGACATTTATGGCTGAGAGGGACCTCAAGAAGTCCTCGAGTCCAGCCCCCTGCATTATGGCCAGACCAAGTAAACGTAAACCATTTCTTACAGGTGTTTGCCCATCTTGTTTTTAAACATTGCCAACTTTCCCCTGAAAGCCTATTCCAGAGCTTAACTTCCCTTACAGTTAGAAAGTTTAGTATCTAACCTAAATCTCCTTGCTGAAGATTAAGCCCATTACTTCTCGTCCTACCTTCAGCAGACATGGAGATCAATTGATCACCATCCTCTGTATAACAGCCCTTAACATATTGGAAGACTGTTATTGGGTTGCCCCTCAGTCTTCTTTTCACTAGACTGAACATGCCCAGTTTTTTCAACCTTTCCTTGTTTTCTAAACCTTTTATCATTTTTGTTGTTCTTCTCTCGACTCTTTGGAGCAGTTAGAACAGTAACAGAATTAGGCCTGCACTGTCATCAATTGTGGGGGTGGGAGAATCCATTCTCCTTTAGTAATTTGTCAGAATTAGTGCTCCAGACATGAAATGTGATAATACAGTCTTTTCTTGGATATATTATAGCACTAAGCATTACTGAGAGTATCAATAATCTCTTCCAAAGCAGTTACTACTGCAGGTTAGAGCAGTGTGAACAATTTGTTTCCTCTATATTTCAATATGCAAAACACTATCCTTTTCCAAGCTTCCTACATGCATTAAAAATTGTATTTTCTTATTTGTACAATATAGCCTGAAAAAGAAGAAAAAAGAAAATAAGAACTTTTTAAAGAAAGTATTAAAAGAACTTTCCAAATGTGTCAATCTCTGGTATGAGATCTTAAATAAATAATAATAATAATAATAATAATCTACTCCCCACTGGTGAGTAGGAAATTTTCCCAATGAAGTAAAGGACTTAATTTCTTCATAACTGAAGTGTTTTTATTTTTAAAGCCCTTTTGATTGCAAAGGTTACCTTCCAAATGTGAACCAGTGCAGTGTCATCTTCCTGAGTCTACAGATAGAGAGCTCAATGCACCTCTGCTGATGTTCAAATCTCTCTCTTACAACAGCTGCTGAGTGACAATTTAATTTTGATAAGTTTCACTGCTACTGCTTATATCTCCCCGGGCAGTAGTTAAACTAACAAGAATCATGGTGATTTAATTTTACTCTGCCACTACTTTGGCAAAGCTATGAGCAGGACCCAAAAAGTAGGTCGAAGGAGGGGTAGAATAGCAGAGACTCTCCGTTTCCCTGCAGACATACATGCATAGAGAGGAAAATAGCAACCAACACTTGGGGAGAAAACAATTAAGGCTATGGTATTTTGCCTGAAACTAACAGGAGGTGATTTTGTGTGTGTATAAATATGAGCATACGCATGTGTGTGCACACACACAAAAGAACTATTTTCTCCCAAGGGGCAATTTTTTATTTTTAGTATTGTCCCAAGAGCCAGTCTGTTTTTATTAATTTTGGGAACATTTATATAAAATCCCTGAAGTTATTCTTTGTTAAATGACAAATATTTCATCCTCACACCCTTCTGTCCCAGTCACATGTTGGGAAAAAGGGACCAAACCCAGCCCTATCCCCTTCTGCCCAGCAGCATTAGGAATGAGCCAGGCCTGAAGATCTTTAGTGGGAACAATGTTGGGGTCAGGTGGCATTTCACTCTTCCACCTCCATCTCTCCACCAGCAGACTATCCTGGACACCTATAATATTTCCCTTGTCCTGCAGAACTCCTAAGGCGTTCAAGGCACAGCAGGGGAAGGTGCTTGCTTCGAAGAGCCTCTACCCTTTTCTAGAAAAGAGACTCTGCAGGACAGTCTTCAGGCTGCTTCCTCCAGTATTCCTCCCGCCTGGTGCCCAGTGGCTGCTAACTCCTCCCTTCCACTCACAAGTCCCCTGCCACTCGGTATCTTCAGAGCAGAATTTAGATAGAGCTGAGTCTGACTTCACATCAGAGTTTAGGAGCAACCACTCCTACTGCTTGGAACAAAAAGCAGCATTTTTTTGCTGTTGATTTATGTAGTCCTAGACACGTACATGGCAACATTGCAAAGAGGGCAATTATGAGGCTACTTGCACAGCTGCAAAATCACATATTACACTCGACTGATATTCGAGTAATATTCTCTCATTTAACAGTTAAATGAGAGAATATTACTATAAAGCCTATCGCACATGTGACTGATTATAAAGGCAATGGACTTGCCTTACCTCAAAGAGGAGGCTCAAACCTAGAGTACTCTTCAGAGATGACACATCACCAGCATGTTGGGGCATTATACTGAATAAGGAACTTGCTTTTCAGCCCTGTAAATTAGACCTGCTAAAAGCCTTTTGAGCCAAATAATTTTAGGGCATTGTGCTAATTAGAAGCAACAGCACTTCTGAAACACTCATACTATGGGAATTATTTTAATATCTGAACCTCTCTTTTTGGTCATACACAGAGATATATAAAACACCTGATAGCGTACTACTAGTGCAGTTACAGCAAATGATCTATTGAACACTGGTGCAATCTTACAATTTTGCATCATGAGAAACTGAATTTAGCCATTTACTTTACTGCAAATTAGAAACAAACTTGAAGGCAAATTACTTTAGGCATTAAAGATATGTAATAATTTCCCCAAAACCAAAGTATCTGGAGTGAGTGAGTAAGTGGGGGGTAGGAGAGAAAAACAAGACAATAATGAAACCCTGTATCTCTAAAGTGAGGCATCATCAATGGCTGTTCTACAGCATTCATCACTGTAGCATCCAGGTGCTTTTCACCTAAGTTATCCTGTGTATTATATATTTTCCACAGTCACTGATCATTTATACATGAACAGCTCTCCTAGATACAGCCTTTCCTTTCACTATCAGACATCATGGCAGCTGTGATCAGCCAGAATGCTCTTGCTCTGCCTATATAGGTATTTATGGCCTCCATTCCAGTTGTATCTGAATGCCTGTTCTCAAGTTTGAACTCCTGGAGGCCTGTCGCAGCATATTCTCACTAGTGCGCTCTCCATTCTGGAATTTTTTCTCTTTCTAGGCCAGATTTTGGCAATCTTAGCACATGTTGCAAGAAGTGTGTTTGTCCAGGTTTTTCCCAAAATTTGGTTCTGCTGTCAGGACGGTTGGGTTTTTTTGGTCAGTGGATGAAGGTGGTGGGGCAGAAATTGCTTGGCTATTTTTTGACAAGATATTGTTTAAATTTGCATGAAGATATTACAATGGACACAAATGTTAAATAATCAGCAAGAGCCATTTGCACCCAGACTTCCAAACCATTTCAGAATATATGTAATGGTATGTAAACACTTGCTAGCAAGAAGCAATATATATTCCAAATATATTGGCAGTGTTTTGCTATTCAGAAGTTAGATATATAAACAAGGGAATTTATATAGCATAGGGCAGCTTGAAGCCAAAAGGCAATCTGAGGTGGCCTGCATATTTGTCACAGCACTAATTTGAAGTGACAAGTCCTATGGACTCCCAGAACCTTATGATGAAGGTAGTTTATAGCCTGATCTTGGGATAGCCTAAGCTACCAATTTGTACATCCACCTGAAAGGGTTAACTCAAGTAGTACTGAGCACTGAGCCGCATTGCTACTGAGCATTGAGCCACATTGCTACTGAGCCTGGAAATCTGCTCCAAGATGACTAACAAAACAATTCCTATTCATAATTAGGGCTCTGAGTTTTCTTTACTATGTCAAAGTAAACAGTCCCTCACTATCTAGATGCTACTCGGATTTCTTTAAAGAGCAACACAAAATAGCAAAGCTGCAGCTAGAGGATGTTCTCTGAGCACAAGAATGAGGGAAGCCTAGCTTGGAAGGATGATTAAAGAAAACCAATCACAAGTTCTGATCTCCTAATCAGATGCAAGATGTTACATGCATGGCTGCAATGGGAGGGCAGAAATGGGGCATTTGGCACTAACTAAAAGAGATGTGGAATAAACCAGATGATGCCATCTAGCAAAGCCTTGGGGTAAAGGCCAACTATGCAAAGGCATACGCGTCATTCTCCTCTCAAACCTCTCCGCTCCTCTGTTACAAAGATAGACTGGCAATTCTCTTACATTTCCACAGTGCAATTTCCTTAATATAGACAGTTCTGCATAATTTCTCTGTATTAAACATTTACCCACTGATCTGTTAAATCACAGGTTCTCAACCCTTTCGGAGTCTCCCTGGAGAGTTTGAGAAATGGGAATGGCTCCCACTTCCATGACCCCTCACCCCAGGCCCAGCCCCCTTCTACTCTCTTCTTTTTCTGTCCATTTTTGATCTCCTACCCTTTTCTGTCCTCTCCTTATCCCCCTTCTCGTCTTGTTTTCCCGGTTAATTTTGCCTTTGTCTTATTCACTATCATTCACTCCTGGTATTCCTCCAGCCTGACTCTCTCACTCACAGGTTGACTATAGGCTTCTGGGGTTGGGCTTCCACTAGCGGTTCAATGGTGCCAGGTTGCATGTGTTCTAGTGGCTGAGCCAAGTACAGAGGGAGCAGGAAAAAAGCAGCTAGGACTGGCAAGCTGCTGTCTGAGCTTGTCCACATAAAACCCTCCTACGGCTGTCTGCATTAAGGGCTGCTGCAGAAGAAGAGAGGGATGGCAGTAGTTTGTAAGACTTTCATATTGGGGTGGAGCAGATTCAAGATCATTCAGCTTTTCAGTGCCCTCACAGTTCCTTTCTCCTGTTCCGTGAAGCCCTATCCCCACACCCAAGTTAGAAAGCCTTTCTAACATAAATGGTCTACACACATTCCAAAAGGTATAGGGTGAAAAATAAGGATATTCAGACCTCCTCATCCACGATGTCACAAGCCAGGCGGATTCTGGACACGTCTACAAGATGGGGCTCAGATTTTAACTTCCTGGACCGCAAGCTCCACAGCTTTACACAAGAATTATCAAACCCAGCAGCAAGCAGCTTGCTATCTGGCGAGATCTCTGCTGTGTTCAGCAACTGCTCTGTGTTATAGAAGGCATAGAAACATATGGTGGTTAGTGAAGGAGGCCCATCCTTGACTCGTTTAATGCTGTCCTGCAGTAAATCCAGTGCTGCCTCATTCTGCAGTATGGAAGCAGGCATGTCTGTTGTTTCCAGGCCATTGCTCTCGTTGCGTGAGGAGCTACCACTGGCATATAGCTGGTAGTCCGTCCTCTTGGCAGGCTGCACATCCAGGTGAATGTGCAAGCTGAGAACCTTGCAAAGAGCATTGTTGTTGTCACTTTGGAGGTAGCGGAGAAGGTAGTTGTAGCTGTCTTCTTGAAGACGGATAACATACTTGTTGTCCAGAAATGCCCGGAGCTTGAAGTTGGACAGGATGTCTTGAATAGTCAGGGTAGTCTGCAACTGCTCAATGATATCCTTCTGGCTGGCATTCTGCAAGAACATCCCATGGAAGCGACTGTAGAAACTGTCCACTGTGCTCTTTAGGCCATTTTGGACCATGTTAAGATGGAGGTAGACGAAAAGGGGATACAGAAGAGGCATCACTTCATGGCTGTGCTGGGAATCTGAATCTAAATCAAAACACAATAAGCATTATGGTTTCTCTCAATTTATTTTCTGCTAGGAACATACATCAAGACAATTTATTCAAGCCGCTTTCAATGGCATTAGAGGACAAATGTCTAGCCTTCTGTTGGTGTTTCTAAATAAACACTTGGTGTTCCTAAAGGGATATGAAGAATCAATTGCATTGCTGATTTAAAATATATTTTCAGCTCTGCAAGAGGAAGACTGTCAACATAAAATTCATTTTGAAAGAGCTTACTTCTGTTACTAATAGCCCTTTCAATTAAGGCCCATTTATTAAAATACACACCATAAGCAGCATGACAGCTGGAATTCCTTTTATGAATTCAGAAGAAAATTTTCCTATTTTAAATGCTCTATGTACTGAAATAATTGCACTTTAAAATTAGGATATGTTAAAAAACATATTTGTACACCAGAATTCCATAATGCATAACACAGAATTATTTACCTACTTTATTTGGGCCTGTACTGAGTGGTTTTCCCAACTTCAATACAACTTGTGTTTGGTGCTTTTAAATGCATGGAATTGAGTCACAAATGAAGGAAGAGGAACATACAGTTTATTTTGAAAACGTACTGCAACACGCTGTGCTTCAGTTTTATTTCTGTCTCTCCTCTCTCTCTTTTGCCAAAACAAATCCCAACAGTAATTTCTAGAACACAGTGTAATGTACACCTGGTTGGGATAGAGTTTCTTCAAGGTACAGTGTATCTTTGTAACAGCTCCACCCCTTTTAAGCCAGCTTCTTGGGGCTGTTTTCCTCCAGGGTTCAACTGACTGCAGGGAGCTGTAGCATGCCGAGCAGTGCCACACAAGCCTTGGCAGCATACAGGGCCACAACAGCAATTTACCAGCAGTTCAAGTCTCAACATTTGTGTATGATGCATTCAGATGAATGAAACAAAACATATTTTAAAAGCCTTAAAGTAGGTTTTTTTCATCCCGTTTTACTTCTTTATTCCCATTTCTCTTTGCTTTCTACTTTCCCATACATCATTTTCCTTTCAAATCAATGAGAAAAGAACCTAAGAATTCTTCCAACACTCTTTCCTTTCCATCCTGCCATTTTGCCTCTCCCTCTGTCTCCTTTTGTAAGCCTCTCCCCTCTCTGCATTCTTTCTCCCTTCTCTCCCAAGTCACGGACAACCAATTAGTGCTTTGCACACTCTGAACTTGCAAGCTGCCAGATGGTGCTCTGTTCCATCCTCATGCCTCAGAAGTGCTGAGAGGAGCAGGCCCTCATTGGAGGAGAGGCTACCAGTTGGCAGGAATGAGGGTGGGGGAGAATGGGAAATGCAGGAGCCCTACAGGAATGCACTGCTGAGAAATGTGCAGCAACAGCTTTTCAGTGCCAGTGGAGACAGATACGCCAGGCAGCAAGCCCTTGGTGGCCTCCACTGGCTGTGTAGCTGCAGGTTACACATCGCAGATGCAGATACGAAAGTAGGTTAAAGTTCAAGTCAGAAGGGGATCAAACAGGTAAGACCCAAACCAAAACAGAAGGGGACAGAAAAGGGGAAAGCAGCTGACAGTTGGAGCCTTGAAGGCGGTCTTATAGGGCACTTGTGAGCCTCAAGCAAGAAGATGCTAAGAAAACTGCTCTCTGCATCTAATACATGAGGTTTACCTGCAAACCTGAAAAGAATGTCCACACTTTTCAATACTATCTCCACCCACCAAATCATAAAAGCATTCAATAGTTCAGTACCATTGCGTTATTGATGGTCACAGTAAGTCTACAGACCAGCTATATTATATATTGTGATGGGGAATCTTCCCAACTAACCCTCCTCAATTCCAGCAGAAATATTAATCCTAACTTAAAGATAACTGGAATCAACTGAACTCTCCCCACAGCCATGAAGGGTGGCAGTCACACACAACACTTTGGTCGGCCACTTCTGTATTCCTTTCCCTGGAAGCTTTTCCCACTTCTTTACTGCCACCTACCCCAGAAGGGTTTTTGTTTCTAGAAAGATCAAGTTTTCTTTCTATTTTGGGGGCACATAGGGACAACATTATTGGTTTCTTCCCCACATTTCTAGTCCCAAAAACTTTGGAGCAATGCTCAGGTAAATTTAAAAGAACACAGTTTCCTTTAAGATTTAAGCAATCAAAAAATGAATTAAAAACAGCTTCAGGCATTCAGATATCACAATGTCTGAAAGCTAAAGAGAACAGAAATAGAATAGTACTATATCTACCTCTAAAGTGATCTGCCAGTTTTAGTGGTTTTACAATCACACTTTCCTTTTTTCATTACTTAGAAAAATAATACGTCTTTCCCTCTCTCCTGCTGCTGCATGGAAGATCCATGCAAACATGAGGGTAAACTGACTGACTGAGAAGGGAAACAGCAAAACTGACTATGCACAAAGTGCTGTCAAATGCACAGAGTAAATGTATTGAAAAAGATAAATATTTTTCTCTAATCTTTCAGTGGCAGTAATCTTAAATGTTGATTTGTTTTATTTGTAAAGGTAAGTGGTGGAGTTTCTTTACTCACTGAAGCTACAGGACTTCAGATTTAGGTCTCTTGGACACAGAGTCACCCATTCAAAAAGAATTTTGAAGACTTTGAGCTAACACTGTACACTATGCAAAATTAAAAATGTATGCTGCCTGTCCAGAATCTGCCATCCTCCCCCCGCAGCTGCTTACCTGTGAGAAAACTGCGTAATCGTCCAAACTGTACTTCATATTGCTGTGGCTCTGCCAGGCAAGGAGCTGCAGACACTACGTTGGCACAACCAGATTCAGATTGGACTGGGAGAATAAAAAAAGAATTAGAATCCAAGGACTGGGAGAAAAAAAAGAATTAGAATCAGATATTTGTATCTGAAAGTGTCAAAATTCATAACACAAAATTGAACAAAATACAACCAAAGAGACATTTCAGGATGAAGGTGGGCCATGTATTCCAAAGCATTAGATACGGTCTCATGAGGCATTTGACAAACTATTAATCCAAAGTTACATAAACTAGGGAAAATGGAAAAGGACAAAGGTTGCATACATTAAGTACTGTACTGAAAGCTTGACAAGAAACAATAGTTACTTACTCACCATTTAACTTTCAAATAAAGCACAAAGTTCTCTGTCTCAGAACATTGTTACAGATCCCTTTAGATTGCCACTAGATAATTCAGCACAGTCCTACAACTCTGTGTGTGCTAAAATAAATAATTCTTATTGAAGCAAACTTGTGTTTCTCTCTCACATGAATCTATCTCGTGAAGTGAGGAATTCCCAGAGAATCTGAGTTCTACAATTGGGGATATGAAATCAGATTATCGGATTTCTTGAGAATAGGGATTACTCACCAATTACTATTTATCTGTATTACAGCAGTGTCTAGAAATCCCACTAAAGAATCAGTGTCACAAATTCACACCTTTACTTCATCAAACACCTAGTTTTTATCATGCTCTCATGTTGCTGTGGACCACATGTTATAGCAGAGTTGTGTCCACCAACTGACCTGGGGAGTATCTTTTGACCAGCCTACATGATACAAAATACTGAGTAATTTGCAGGAGGGAAGAAAAAGACTTTGTAGTGGTGCTTGTGACTATCTTTCCAATGGAGTTTTGTTTTGACAAATACATGCCATGGGCAAAAAAAATAGGTATTGCATTGTTTTTCAGAAAAATCAATATTAATTCTGGTAAAGATAGTTTTGAAGTATTCAAAGAAGGGATCCCCAAGAGAGGAAGGAAAACCAAAATCTTCCACCTCCTACACACAGCTCTCTTTGACACTCTAAGCAAACTACATGTGTACATTATTAATTTTTGAATGTCAAAATGTAAATTTTAAGATTTTGAACATCTTTATTCTTTTGCTCTTCCTTCTCACCTGTTTTTTCTTTTTCTTTCTTCTTATGTTATCATTCCCTCTTTCCTTCACTCCACTTCTTTTATCCATGTTTATACTCTCCTACATCCTCTCCTTCTTCCCATCTGTTTTCAATCCAACACCCACAATTTCTTCCTCAGTCTCTTTATTCCTAATCCTCATCCTGATCCTCCATCTTGCTCACCAGTGTTCATAAAACTCAGTTATTACAGGCCTGGAAACCTATAAACAAAGTTGCCAGTTTCCACATGCTGAAGAGAGAAAGGCCAGTCTCCAATTTATTCCTGTTATGTCACACTGGAAAGAAATGGAGATAGAGTGGAGCAAAGATTCACATGTACCCTAGCATTACTCTCACCCCTCCTTTATAACGAGTAGGCATATCTTCCATCAGCTTAGGGAAATGCAGTGGTCATGTTTACAGGTTCCTAGGGCTGAGTTCAATTCAGCCGCAGGAGCATAAAGGTAACTTCAAAACTGCAGCCCCCACTGTGAACAAACTCAGTACTAGTGAAGTTACATGGATAACAATATCCCACCCCTCCCAAATCGCCTATTTCCTAAATATGCAAGTCTAAACCCCATTGGAAGATTGTTTTCCCATAACCCAGCTACCTTGGAAATTCAGAATTGGTGGGAATTCCATACTGAAGCAAACAGTAAGGTTCTGAAGGCATGCTGTGTTGCATAAAATCTTAGAGGTGACGTAAGAAGGAAAAAACCTTATATATTTATTGAATGACTTCAAATACATGTTTCTATTTTTAAAAGACAAAGTTATTAGGATCACTTAATGCCTACAGTTCAGATTTTCTGTTAAAGTGCTTGGACTTACAGCTCAACAAAGTCAACATTCTCTATTAGAACTATAATATACAAACTTTTCTCATGTTAACCTAAAAAAGCATTGCACAGCAGTTTACAAAGTCAGGTGCATCAGTCATCTGAACAGCCCAAACAGAGGCAGACCCAGTTACAAGAGCTTGCCTTTTATGCGACTCACCTATGTACGCCAATACGGCTATTCTGTAATAAATCTGTTTACGGGGTTAAAGAAAAGATTTAGGGTCAGCTCTTTAGAATGTTCCAGTTTCCGTAGCTCTACCCTTGGCAATAGGTCCGGATTTTGACATTCCCTGGCATAAGCAATGGGAGTGATCTGCCACTCTGCCCATACCATATAAGTGCACTCTATTGAGTATCACTAAATCTCCCCTTAGCCTTGCATAACTGACTTACTTTTCAAAACCAAGAAAATCACCTTATGTGTAAGACAGAAGGGTGTTATCTTTGAGTAATTAGCCTGGGAAAAGGCTAATCGGGCAGTTATGTTCTCTCAACAATGCCTCTGATGTTCACTGCCATCATGCAAACAGTAAACAGATACTACATATGAGCCAATTATAAGCAGTTACAATTCTAGTTCTTCCCCTTCCTGACACTTTACACAGGAATCAAGAACTCAATCACTCCCTAAAACCTCCTCTGGAGCAGGGAGAGCTGTTTTCAGGAGGATTTTCCTTCTGAAAGAAAGAGAGAGATTTCGAGCCTATAAACATTTATTTCATTTCTACCATGGACAGTTTCCCTCCTACCCTTTCCATTGGCCAGGAGAGCATCGATTGATAACATCTGTTTCCTGATTTCAGTTCCTGTAAATGGAGCCAGTTATGTGACTTGCTAATAGTTTGAAAGGGACTATCCTAGCTGAAATGATGATCTCCATTGTAGCTTTCTATTTTGGCTAACAAAAGTGTTCTCTTCAGCTGGTACACACAGGATGGCTATTCTCACACTTTTATTTGTCTGTTAGAAAGTTAACAATTTACCTCACCCACGGGTATGTGTGTATATATATACACACCTGTATTAGAAAAACCTGCTGCAGGTTCACTTGCACTATTGGTGCAATATCCTTCTAGTCCCATAAAGGGCAGAAGATGAGCTGGGAGGAAGATCTGGTCCTCACTTTGTATGCTGTAGTGAAGGCCCTAAAACAGACAAATACCTTGAGAGACATAGTAGCCATATCAAACATTTGGGATGGGCTGAGGTAAAGCAATTCTGAAGGAAGAAGGAAAAAGTAAGTGCTAGTATAGAAAAGAAAAGGAAAAGTATATAAATCAAATAAAGAGTATGAAATATATCTAGAAAGAGCAGAAACCACAGTACAGGAGACAGGCAAGAATATAAGTAAAGGAGTAAAGGTCTCAAGTTGCAGTGGGGGAGGTTTACGTTGGTTATTAGGAAAAACTCTTTCACTAGGAGGGTGATGAAGCACTGGAATGGGTTACCTAGGGAGGTGGTGGAATCTCCTTCCTTAGAGGTTTTTAAGGTCAGGCTTGACAAAGCCCTGCCTGGGTTGATTTGATTGGCGATTCATCCTGCTTTGAGCAGGGGGTTGGAGTAGATGACCTCCTGAAGTCCCTTCCAAACCTGATATTCTATGATTCTATGACCCAGGGAATTAAATGGAAGGATTGTTGTTTTAGAAAACAATATGGTAAAAACATTCAGCGAAAGAGCTGAAGAGGAAAAGCAAGGGTAAAGGAAAATCCATTTGTTAGGGAGTCAGCAGATTTTTAGGAAAGTGATGAAAATAGTCATTCCAAGAGTATTTCAACAGAGGCTTTGTTATTGTAGTCCGATGTTAGCCTCATTATCAGTCTTCAAGGTCAAGGTAACCTCCATAGTCAGGATATGTTGCAGGAAGATTATCCAACCTCCAGGTCTGGATCAGCCCAGTTTCCATTTGTATATTTGTTTTAAGTCACAAAGAAAGAACTTTCCAGAGATTCACTCTCACCTGGAGAGCTGTAACTTATGCATATTGTGCTCCCACTGAACAGGTCTGAAATGAACTAATAGTGACTACCTCAACAGATGACCGTTGACTGCCCAGAATTTGGGATCTAAAGAAAACTGATAACTGCGTTCTGCAATGATGACACCAGCAACAAAATCCTTGAACTGGGAGGAAGATAGACACTAATGGATATAAATTTATTTACAGTATTTTGTGGTCTGTTAAAAACATACAGGTATTCAGACTCTGTTATCTAAATTAAGTTTTTATCTGTATGCAAAATAATAAGATTTGCATATACCAACGTACTCCCACCAGCATCTACTGTCATACTTTATGCCACTGAGATTATGGCTCCTGAGTCCTAATCCCAATATTACACCGCCTCCCTCTTCCCCACTGCAGCCTTCAGAAAAATCACTTCATCTTTTTACTTCAGTTGCATCCCGTTTAAAATGAAAATAATACTTCACAGATTTGTTGTGAAGATTAATTAGAATCATAGAAATGGAGGACTGAAAGAGACCTTGAGATATCATCAGATCCAGCCCCCTGTACTGAGGCAGGATCAAGTAAACCTAGACCATCCCTGACAAGTGTTTGTCCAACCTGTTTTTAAAAAACTCCAATGATGGGGGTTCCACAGCCACCCTTGGAAGCCTATTCCAGAACTTAACTATCCTTATAAAGTTATTCCTAACATCTAACCTATTATTTATTTCATATGTTTTTGTGCTACTGCAACACAAAGTTGTACTGGCTTTTCCTATTCATACCCAATTTCACCCTTAGTTTTTTTCACCATCAGTACTCACCAGGTTTCTCCTTCCCACAGAACATCAATGGGTGTTTCTGAAGATTTGCCCAGATTAATTAGCTTACTTTTTCTCTAACATTAATCTTATTCTTCTTCTGACCATGTTTCTGGTCTAAGCCCCTTTACATTTTATTTTCCTCACTACTGTTTGTAACTCCTCCCAATTTAGTATTTGAAAATTTCCCTCTGAAAATAAAAGTTATTATATAGAAACTAGATATTTTCCACTCCTCCTTCCATAAATATGCATGGAAAATTTACCTGTGAGATTAGCTGCCATGTCTTCAGCAGTCTGACACAGCCTCAGCCCTTGTTTTAGGGGACCTTCTGAGTCCACATACTGACGGCGCTTGAGGTAGCAGGACACTGCCATCTGAATCTGTTCTGTGCGTACGCGTTTCATGACCTTAAAAAAAAAAAAAAAAAAAAAAAAGATGATGGGTCATAAAAATACGGTTTACAGGTGCATTATGTAGCTTTTTCCATAAACATAGTATTTGCCTTAAACCTGACTGGAAAAAAATGGCTCAATGCTTCTATTATACAGTACTAGCAACCACAAAGGCAGATTCTTTAGATGCTGAAGGACAAGAGAGATTCTTAAGTATTCATCTCCCAATACCTCAGCATAACAAGACACTGAAAGAGTAAGAGAAAATTGAAATGGTTTAGCTATATGAAATCTTTTGGCTAAAGAACCTCCATTATAAGATAGCAAAAGGAACTTGCAAAGTTTGTTTTTAAAATTGGGTTGTGCCTTTCCCCTTTCACCGTGATGTATAAGGAGGGCCTGAAAGGGATGTTTCTCCTATTTGCTTTTTCACATTAAAAATTCAAGTCCTGTTTAGCCTTAAGACTCTGATGATTGGAAAAAAATCAATGAATTACATCATTACATCATGAAAGTTGGTTGGCAAACAAGGGAATACATTTTAAATCATACAACTTGAAACTTTTTTTTAAAAGGAAGTTTAAGAGGCAAGAGCTAACATTATACAACTTCTGGGACTTCCAGGAGGCTCTCTAGCAAAACCTGGGAAGAACAGTTAACATTCCTATTATTTCAGAGATAAGAAGCAGAACTCCCTGCACCCTTCTCTCCCTTGCCTTCCCCCCATCCAGCTACCCCTTTCCCACACATCTTTTTGGGCCATCCTTAAACAAAAAGAATCAATACAAGTTAATTAGAAATTCTTTGCAGTAATGTCAATGAATTTTGTAAACATTTTCTGAAAGTGTTATAGCTCCATAAAAGAATGAGTCTGATACTACTTGCATCAGCCTATAGTTTGTGACAAACGGAACACTGGTCAGATATTACCTGAATCCCCCTTGTCCACTATGACACTTAGTCAAAAAGCCAGATTCAATTCAGAAATTTAGGGAGGTTTAAAAGTTTTAAGTGTAACAAACACCAAATATGGACATACGGTTTATTAAATATGGATTAGTGCCAATTTTCTTCTACTGGAAGAACGAGATAAAGAACTTCAACATTAAGTCAGCTTTCTAACTCGCTACCCTAGGACCTCATCCCATTCCCACTACAAAAAGACCTGCATTTAGGTACCATAAATACTTATGTTTTCTGGTTTGAGCAGCTATGTTTTATGAAGTACATCAGTTCTCAGATGGGCAGCATTAAAGGATGTCCTTTCCCAAAACAGAACAAGAGGATTTTAACAGCTTTTTAAAGAGCATGACAGTTGCTTAGCTTTTGATAATACTCACACACATTTTACAGTTTACAGGAACAGTTAAAACAATTAGCTCTTCTTAAAGTACCAAGTGGGTGTGGATATGAAATTTTAGCAATAGTAGAATTTTAAGAAACCTGTGCTATTACAAAGCCATATTTGCTCTGGGTACAAGTTTAAAAAGTTTTCTATCTGTTCACCAAAGTGAATCAATAGTGGAGTGGGGGGGGGGGGATCACAAGCAAGTGGGTTTTTAAAAGCATCTCTAAGTGGCCTTATTAAATGAAGAAATTGTATGATTCAGCCACAGCTTCCTCCACTCAAAAGAGCTAATAAAATCATATAAATCAATGTAAGTTCTGCTGATATCTTTAACATTTCTCTGCAGAAGGAAGAGGTATAAAAGGATTCTATTCAAGTCAGCAAAAAAGTGGATGTAGAGAACTCCAAACCCTAACTCCCAACCAGAGAAGCTTAAATCAGATTCAGAACAAAAACTAAATCACAGTGCTACGCTTAATCCAAAATATGTGCATCTACAAAAGGGCATTGCACTGATTGAACTACATACATTTCTAAACTGATTTAGCTAAATCATTGCACAAACTGTGTGTAGAGCAGCCCCACACCAGTAGTTCAATATAAAATAGAACCCATAACCACCAGAGTCTTGTTTTTTTGTTTTAATCACAGTCTAATTTTTCATTACCAAAACTAACATGAAGCTGCATCAAGGAGAGGTGCTCACACATTAGGACACAACACCCTTATATAGCTGACTCATAATAAATGTGGAATCAGTGAAGGGAATCACTCATTACACTGAGGCACAGAGCTCCAGCAGATCCTATAAAATGGCAATGACATAAGGGCTGGAGGGGAACAGAGGTCAGTCTTCACCAGCAATGGCTAAATCAAACAGGGGACTAATGAAGAAGAGGGTAAGTCTGAGGCAGGGGAGAAAGACAAGAGTTTAAATAGGGCTCTCAAATCCTCATATACAGGGATTGGGTATTTTAGGGATGTTAGACTAATTAGACTAGGACTTGTGATACAGATCAGTTACTGGCAGCTTGTTCAGGCTTGGACTTTTCAGAGCTTTGGGGGTAACAGGAAACCCTAGCTTTTTACATTTGTAGAGCCCTGCGCAGATACAAAATTTGTATCCACATCCATTCTGCAAAAATGGTCCATGGATAGCTGTGAATATAAAGTGGATATCTGTGAATTTGCAGGGCTCTATACATTTGCAGGGAAACACTTATTCCCCCTCACTCTCTCCCTTGCCCGCTACAGGACTGGTATTGACACTAGGAATGACATCTCCTACAAAGATTTTTTCCTTCTGTAGATAAGGAATGATTTAAAGTTACTAAATAGGTAACATGGGCAACTGAGAACTTAAAGAATCCAATTAACTACTTATGCTGCTTAGCAATTCCACTTTTGTTTACTCTTGTCACCAAAAAGGAACTGCTTAGATGGTTTACTATTGAGCAAATCCCCTAAAACATTGCAAATGCATGACATTACTGCTACAGGTGCTACGGCAGTCCAATAAAGCTTCTCTCCTGGAAAGCTATTTTTGCTCCAGCTGTCTGCAGCTCAACTCTTCCACTAGTTATCAGACCTGACTCCTCAGTACTAAAGAGAGTGTTATAATGGAAGCAAGGAAATTATCTGGAGTAAAAGACACAAGAAGAAGAGTCCCAAAACCAATATTCCTAAAGATACTGTGATTTTGATAGCCATTGCAGAGAGTATATCAAAATAAACATAAGAAATCAGCCCTCCAGAATGCTGCCAGCAGGGTTCATGTTAGGCCAGATCACACCAGGTCAGAGACCCAGCTTTTTTTTTTTTCCCCCATCTGCCATCTCGTTCTCCAAAATCTCAACTTTCACTTAAAGTCTTTTGTCTTCTGATTGTGGAGAAGCATTTAAAATGTGAAATGACTAACGGCTGCAACAGCCTGAGTCTGCACAAAGCCTGAAAAGCAGTAAGAGGTCTGAGCTACCTGATTCTTCTTAATGGGGCATCAACTTAAGTGCCCACGGATGATAATAGGTCAATACTGTAAACTCATCTACTGCTGATCAAAAAAAGAAAGAAGAGGGAAAATCACATTATGAAACACTGCAGTCTACACAGAATTAAATCATCTTGCTTTGGTGTCATGAAGGGGTGGCAGGCATCTTTTTTGGAGAAGCCAGAAGCCCAGAGGGAGCCCAAAGGATACCTCAGCCCCAAAGGTGGTGTCAATCCCATAGAACCCAAGCCAAGCTCCCCCTCCCCAGAGCAACAGGAACCTAGTCCAATTTGGTGAATAGTGTGGGGCAAAGGGGCACCTTCCCTGGCTACAGCGGTTGTCGCTGCTCCTTCTGGAAACTGCCTGCAGGCTCAGGCAGACACTAATGCAATTATGCTCCGTCCACATTTTCAAGCTTTTCTTCGCATACAAAAGGACTAAACAATTTTTCAGAAGCCAGCTTAGATTTTGAACTCATCACATGACTGCAGGAACTGGGATCTCTGCCTTTGTTGAGAACTGCATATCCAAGCCTCCATATGAAGAGTCAACCCTGAGCAGCTCAGCAGAGCACCTGTGATCATATTTTGAACATCTGCAGATTCGATGGTGAGTGGTGTCTGGCTTTGACCTGCAGGCAGAATATCACTGCCTTTTATCCCCAGATTGAGCCCTCGCTTTCAGGTCAACGTTCTGCTACTGACGGGCACCAAAATTGGAGTCCACATGCAGTACAGCGAAACTCCATTTTTGTATGGGGGCTTTCAGATAAACTGTAATCCCAGAACACTTTACAGAAATAAACGGACTCAGCTAAAAAAAAAAATAAATTTCCAATATTTTTGCCTGTGTTACTGACAGCTGAGAACTGAACTTAAAGAATCTGGCCACTTGTGGTTCTTAGCAATTCCACTTTTGTTTACTCTTGTTCTTTCTCAACTTCTCAGTACTTCAATGTTTGGGTCACAAATAATGCAGAGAGATGTTTAATTGCTTAAAAGCTACTGCTTCCAGTTGATGTTTTTTAAAAAAATATTATTTCATGGCACTACTTCTACTAGTTTTAGGGTTCTGTAAAAACTTTTTTTTACAAATTCTAAATTTTTGCTCAAATTTTACATAAGTGCCTCCATATACAGTGAGAAGAAAAAAAGGTCTAGGTAAGTGAGACAAGATACATTGTAAGCTGAAATGGAGATTTAACGAGGTGCAGCAAAATAGGAAAAGCATTCCAGATGGTAGAAACAGTAAGCAGAGGTAGTCAGCAGGCAGACTGTGGGCCAAATCCTTATCACTAGATGCTTTTGAACAGACTGTGAAATCTTTTTATTTATTTATGTTATTGAGGTGTGAAAAATGTCTCCCCCAAGTCTGGACCTTGACTAAGAAATCTGAACCTTGATACAAAATAATTTGACTACCTGCAGTAGAGTATGCCCTTACTTTGACTACCTGCAGTAGAGTATGCCCTTACTTACAAACAGTGGAGTTTGGGTTCAGAAATAGAGGAGACAGCTGTTTAACAGTGGTTTTCGTGGGAGCTGTGTCCATTTACACCAGACCTGCATTTTAGGCACAGTCCATAGAATAAGCTTGACCAACCCCATGAAGAAGTTTCAAAAATTAGATTAAATGGCAAGTTTTGTCTGCCTTATTTCCTGTGTCCCACACAAGCATGATCTATTTTATTTCCACCCACAACAGATCACCCTCTTCTTTCAAATTCTAATACATCTCTGCCTTCCTTAAAGTGAAGCTGTAGGGTCAAATCTTACTCCAAAATTAGGTTTGGTAAAAACAAAATTGGAACAACAGACCATTTCTACAAATTTCCCCCTCTCCCAACTGAAACAGTATTTTTAAATAACAACTTTCCTTTACAAAGTTTGCAACCCAAACAAAACATCACTGAGCAAGTGCATGAAGACCAGAAAATGCAAATAAATTTTTCATTGCATAAGCACAAAAAGAAAAATCCATAGTGACATAAAATAGATTAATAAATCCTGAATTTTTAACACATTCAGGATTTATTTGTAACACATAAGAAAACTTGTTTTTTACACTGCAGTTGTGTTTTGGAAAGTAACTTTGTAAGAATGGGAATTTGTAGTTCCCTATGTCTCACTGAGCCCAAATCAAATGTGTTCAATAGGAAGTCATTCATAACTCCCAGCCCTACAACCTGGGAACGAAGGTGGATATTTTCCTGCTCATGCATCACCAACAGCATGAGATTCTGCAGACCAACTTGTGCCTTCAGTGCCACCTGGGCAAGCAGATTAACCTTCAGTTGGGCTGCACAGGTGTCACTGAGGGCAGAACTGGGCCTGCAGGACCTTTAATGCTGGCTCTGAGGAAAATGGGAAAGCCCCAGCTTGATCTTCAGATCCCACACTCTGGTTGTAGGGGTGGCAGTTACAGAAGTGATGGTTTTGCTACACCTAAGCTGAGCTCCTGTGACCTAGAATCACCGAGACAATAATCAAGGCGTCCCATTGGGCCATTTTTATGGGGGCCCTTTTCAGGGCAGAACCAGTTTGATAGTGTCCCCCCCCACCCCAAAATAAAATCAGTGCAGAGCACAGGGGAGAAGAAAGCCACGGGCAGAGAAGGCAGCAGCCGCCAGAGGGAATCAGGAAGCTGGGGAGGAAGAAGGAGATAGAAAGCAAGCGGGAGCAAAGGAGAAGCGGATGGGGAGGCAGGGGCAGGGAGGATCCTCGTTCCGCTCCCTGTTGCTGGCGCTGCAGCGCGGCAGGGAAGGCAACTGGCTCCCGTCCCCGTGCAGGCGGGCGCAGCTGCATCCCCGGCGCGGTGTGCGCCGCCGCCCCCCCCCCCCCCCCCCGCCCCGGCCCCCCCCCCCCCGCCCCCCCCGGCCCCCGGCGGCTGCCGGGCGCGTTGCACGGGGGCAGCCCGCTCGCGCGCTCCGCCCTGGGGCCACTCACTGAGCATCGCAGGCGGCGGCTCCTGCTGCGGGCACGAGGCGGAATCCTGGGCTCGCGCTGTCACTGCGCCCGCCGGCGCGAGACGCCGCTCTCCGCAGCGCGCGCGCAGCCCGCGCCGCCTCCCTGAGCGGCCGCTGCGGCTCCCTCCGCCTCGGCTCCGGGCAGCCGCTCCATGACTGACTGACACAGAGAGAGCGAGCGAGGAGGGCTGGGGCGGCTGCCACGGCGCATGCGTAGTGCCACCCCCCAATGGGAAGCCCTCGCGGCGGCGCTCGGCTAGCGCTGCCTGGCGCCTTGAGCGGGCGAAGGGCAAAGGCCACGGGGCGAGCGGGGCGGAAGCACGTGCGTGCGGGGACCCGGGCAGCCGCGGCCGGGTGAGGACAGAACCTGCGCGCGGGGATCGGGGCTGGGGCCCGGCCCAGGGAGGGTCCCCAGGCGGGGGCTGCATCGCGGTGTGTGGACATCGTGTCTCCGGGCAGGGCGGGGCGGGGTCGCGCTGGCCCGAGCCGAGGCTGGTTGCGGGTGTGGGGCGGGCTCCGGGGTCTCTCCGGTGGGTCTGGCGCGTGGCGGCGGCGGCGGCAGCGGCTCGGTGTGGGAGGCGGGACATCACTGAATGTAGTTAAATACCGGCCCCCACGTGGGTCCCCTTTGGAGGGTGGGTTGGGTTCAGATGCGGGCGCTGGCCGTGCTCACTGCTGTGTAATGGACCGAGGTGCCCGGGCTCAAGCAACTGTTTTACATTCGTAACTGACGCAGCGAGCCCAGAGGTGCCCAGGCTGTGAACTGCCGGGCTCAGACCTGGCAAATCTTGGGACAAATTAAGCATTGGATGTAGGGTCTGATCCTGAGAGGTGCTGGGCATGCGCAGCTTCCTTTGATTTACAGAGCAATGGAGGGTTAGTTCAGCACTTCTCATAAAAAGGCGCAGTTCATGTTGTCTTTTCAGTTTTCCCAGCTCCTGTTTGCCTGGTATCCAAAGCTGTTTCCACTGATTTCAGTGGATTGGATCCTCAGTGACCAGATCTGGGTATCAAACCTAGGTCTCTTTCATTGTAAGCCCAATGAACATATGTCCAGCCCAAATAAGAGTCTGCTTTAATAGAGAGAAATAAGCATTAATTCTAGTGTTCTTAATCATTTTGGTAAATGTTTATTTCAAGTGCATCTAATATTTTTGTGAATATTTGACGTTTCAGATACAGTAATAGTTTCTATGGCTGCAATTTACTCTGGAATTCACCTGAAGCTGAAAAGTGCAAAAACCTCTTGGGAAGACAAAATCAAGTTAGCTCATTTTGCATGGATTTCCCATCAGTGCTTTCTTCCAAATAAAGAACAAGTATGTTTTTGTTTTAATTATTTTAAGAACATTTTGGTTTAATTGTCAAATACAAAAAAAGTACTAATTTATTGCTGTGGAGCCCAAGCTGATTCAGAGGATGAATGATGCATTGCGTATCCTTTCACGTCTAGGCACTGGTGCAAATACAGCTGCAACAGGGAGTAACTGAAAGTTGTTGCTGTTGATGGTTGTGAAATAGCCCAGTCAGTTTCCTAACAGGCTTTCATGTTCATCACAACAATGACCACTGAGAGGCAGTTATATGTAAGTTTTGTTAAGTGGCTTCAGCAGAAAGGCCATGTATAGAATGGGCTAAAGGAGGAACTTCCAGTGCCTTCTCACATCTAAAGGTGGTCTTTCCAATTCAGGATTGGGACATGCTCATGAGGCAGAGTGGGGAGAGATGCAGTACCCATTCTATACATGATTTGTGGAGAAACTGAAGATCTCTGTCTCCAGAGTTGTAAGGCTAGCATCTTTCATCACATCCCCTACATGGCCCTGCAAAGTATTGCCAACCGTCTCCTGATACCGGCTAAACTGGCCATCCACCAGTCCAGGAGCGGGAAGTTGAACTGGTTGGGGAGAATTTTCTGTGAGACCTGTTTCCTAGAACATTATCTGTGTGAATCCGGACAGCATGACAACTTGCTTCCTTGGAGTAGTGGGTACATTACTATAGTAGTCCAGCACATTCTCCGTGCAGTGTTCCTCTCTGGATACCATATTTTGATCCTGTGACCTGTGTTTTTGTTCTCTGTCAATAGCTGATTTCTGGGACTTGTGGCTCCTCCTTTCACCTGGTGGGGACAGACCTTACCTCAGGGGTGGGCAAACTTTCTGGCCCGAGTCAGGGTTGCAAAATTGTATGGAGGGCATAGGGAAGGCTGTGCCTCCCAAGCAGCCTGGCCCTGCCCCCTATCTGACCCCCTCCCACTTCCTGCCCCCCTCAGAATCCCGACCCATCCAGTCCCCCCCGGTCCTTGTCCCCAACCCCCCCTCCAGAGACTCCCACCCCTAATAAAACCCCTGGGACCCCACCCCTTATCCAACACCCCTGCTCCTAGTCCTCCGACTGTTCCCTCCCTAGACCCCCCCCATCTGACCCCCCAGGATCTCCCCCATCTCCCCACTGCTCCCTGACTGACCCAACATCTGTCCACCCCTGGGACTCCCATACCTCTCTGACCCCCTCCCCTCCAAACCTCCGCCCATCCAACCACTCCCGGCCTGGGCCCCCTTACCATGCTGCCCCGCAGGAGCGCACAGCCCTGCCCCCTTCCCCAGAGTGTTGCCTGTGCGGTGTTCTGAGGCTCTGGGTGGGGGAGGAGCCGAGGGAGCCTCCCCGGCTGGGAGCTCAGGGCTCGGGCAGGAAGGTCCTGCAGGCTGGATGTGGCCCGTGAGCTGTAGTTTGCCCACCCCTGCCTTACATCGTTTGGTGGACTTTGCTTGCTGACCTAGCTCTCAAACCACTAACTTTTTAGTTGAGAACTGAATGCAAGAAGGATCTGTAAAAGTGGTTTTTTGTTTTAACTGTTATATGAATTGCTTTAAAACATGAAATTAACTTATAATAGAACGGTTAAGTGAGGAACATTATACAATTTAATTGTATTTTTATGGTTTTTGTCTAAATTTCCTTAGCTTTTTAAAGAAAACTAAAACTTTTGAAATATTATTTCCAAGAACCTTCTTTAAGAACTTGGGGAAAAAAAATTAAGAAAAATCTTATTTATTTAATAGAATCATAGAATATCAGGGATGGAAGGGACCTCACAAGGTCATCTAGTCCAACCCTCTATGTTCAGAAAGGGAGCAGAAATTGAAGGCTTCCTCTTTACTCCCCGGGGAGACTTGGCTTCAGTGGTTTTAATAATTTTAAAATTATCTTCTTATTCCTCTCTCAGAATTTAAAAACTCCATCGTCTTTGCTAGCAGAGATTGTTTCCTTGAATGAGAGCTATTTGTCTTTCTGGTTTATAGTGTATGCTGCTTCCTTAACCGTAGTTGTAGGTCTGAAGGCTTTGTAAGAGCTGTGAAGCTCCATAATGGTTAGCATGGAGCTTGTGATCTATGGACATTGAAAGTTCAGTGCTGACTTATGATATTTATAATCCTTTACAGGTCAGATGGGGCCTTTGGAGCTTGTAACTGTGTAGTGGTTGTGGAGTTTACAAGATATTCAGGTTTGGTCTGCAGACCCTGTAGTACATGGACTATGTCTGTACACCATTTAAGCAAAGCAGGCACTGCCCAAGGATTTTGTAAGCTCTACAGATTGCAAAGCTTCAGAGGTTACACTCACACTTACCCTCCCCTCCAAAAAAGTTAAATCAGGCCTGTACGTTAGGACAGGCTGGTTTTGCATTTTGGAAATTAGAACAATTTTTATAAAGTGAAAATCCATCAATGCTTTTTGTAAGTTCCCTCATTCAAAAATATCCTCACTGATATAAAAAATTTCATGTAAGAAATATTCTCTGCTGGCTTAAGAGAAGCTGAAAGGAAACCCAGCATTTTCACCCTTGAAATTAGCTTTAATATGAAGGTCAGAGAGTGAATGGGCCCAAAATTGAGTTTAGAAACTGTGTTACAAATTTAAGTCCTGATCTTGCTTGGAGAACTGCATAGACAGACTTCTGCATCCACACTGAGCTCATTCTTCATGGGCATCTGTCCACACAATTCTCAGGTTTGAAGTGGCTACTACAGTTTTGTAACCTTTTCCCATGGAGGTAAAGATGATCACCCACAGCTGTGTATTTTTGTTTTGTTTAAATAAAACAGGTATTACTCGATTGGGTGAGCCATGCATTGGTTTCATATTACAACAAGAAACTTGAACTGGAGGATGACATTGTTGAGAAACTTTGGACGTACCTGGATAACATTGTCCATAGCAGAAAACTACAGAATCTCTTAAAGGATGGAAAGACAATCAACCTCAGTTTTTTGATTGCACAGGTAACTCAAGCCAAACTCAACTCTTTGTTAGGTGATGAATACCAGTGCAGTATCTGATACAATATATGACTCTTCCTTTCAGAGTGAGGGGTTGTATGAAATACTTATGGATAATTTTTAGGCCATTGTATTTATTTTCTCTTCTATCCCCTCTGTTGCAAGACAGCTGATATTTCTGGGGAACAAAGATTGAAAGCAACAACACTTCCCAATAACTTCATACTCAGATGATCTCTCACAGATTCTCCCCTCCCCAGACCATCAGGGATGGAATGGGATTAAATATTTTAATTAGTAAATGGAGACCCAGTCAGGCAACCCCATACTCTCACAAGTAGCCTAGGTGACTTCGTTCAGACTGCTCATGTGAGAGAGAGATAAAGGCTTGCAAATGTATATTAGTACAGGAAACTCTGGGAGATTGTATGCCTGTTTTAGAGTATAAATGGGATTATTTGCTTGCTAATGGAGATCCTTGCTAAATAGGTTGTCCAATTTGGGATAAGGAAGGAATTCCTCCCCCACACCCCCACCCATTGGCAGGGACCTTGTTAGGGTTGGGAGGGTATCTTGCCTTTCTTTTCTTTGCAGCACTAAGTAAGTTTCTTCACTGTTGGAATGAGGTAGACTATCATGAATCATTATTGCTGCTGTTATTCCTATTACAGTAATCACAGTTAGGAATGGGGTCTCATGTGTTTGCACAGAATCTGATATGCAAAGATATGGCCCCTACCCGGAAGAATTTACAGTCTGAATACGATCAGTTGTCTATGCCTGGGGTCAGGAATGACCACTGATGGGTCTATGTCCTTCCCATCTTCTGTTACTAATAATTGTTTAACTGCTGTTGATGTGTCCAGCTAGGACTGTCCAGAATAGAAAAGATTATGTTGTCTGTTCCCCAATGACCTTTGTTTCTGTGTGCAAGATTGATAGTGATGGTTGGGGTTTTTTTGTTTAAATCTTCAGGTCATAAACGAAAGGATATCAGAGGCCTGTGTTCAAAAATCCCACGGAAATGTTGGCACAGTGCTGAGTTGTTGCAGGGCCATCCTGTCTACTCCGCCTCTCTCCATCATTTATACAGCAAAATGTGAGCTGATGGTGAATCTCCTAAGCAAGCTCTCCTGGCTGGCCTGCCAGTGGCTGACCTCAGAAGATGCTGTGACCTCCCAGTTGTTTGATGTCCTCCAGCTGACCTTTGCTCAGTATCTCCTGATTCAGAGGCAACAGATCAACCCAAATCGTGTGTTTGGGCAAGTGACCAGCCACTTGTTTCAACCATGTCTGCTCCTGAGGCATTTGCTTATGGCCAGAGTGTGGACACCAGCCGATGATGGCCGTGTACGTCAGCATTTGAGCAGGGAAATCCGAAACCAAGTAGAGGCTGTGCTGCAGGGTGGGATTTTTCAGCCTGAGCTCTTGTCCTCTTACAGAGAGGAGCTCCTGCCAGAAAGAGAACCACAAATGAAAAAGAAAAGGACTCTTAAAACTATTCTGATGCCGGTCAATACAGTGCTGTCCAAACTCCGTGATGCTGGCTTTTGTGAACCAACACTCCCGGTGATCATAGTAGCAAATTCAGTACCTCTGCTTTATAAGCTCTTTTTGGACTCTTACTGTAAGGCAGAAAACCACATGGTCTGTTTCCACATGTTCACCAGGCTTTTTGACTGTCTAAGGATTTCTCACCTGCAGGAGGAGCTATGGCAGGAGACGCTCTCGCCAGGAGACTGGAGCACAGAACTGCTTGCTGTGGAACAGCTCCTGAACTTGGTGCTTAGTAACGATATCTATAATGTTGCTGCTGACCGGATCAGGCACAAAGAGACCCAGTTCCAGTTTTACCGCAAACTGGCAGAAATGCTGGTGAATCACTCTCAGGCTTCCATCCCAGCTTGGTTTCGGTGTCTCAAGGCCTTGATTTCATTAAATCATTCAATTGTTGAGCCTGATCTGGATGACCTAGTGGCCTCCGCTTGGATTGACGCAGAGGTCTCTGAGCCACGTTTAAAGAAGCCCCAGGAGATTCTCATAAGTGCCCTGTTTCAGACTTACACGAAGCTGCGACAGTTCCCTAAGCTCTTTGAAGAGATTCTTTCTGTGATCTGCCGTCCAGCTGCTGAAGAGTTAAGGCTGCCGGTCTTGTCTGCTGGGCTGACAGCAAAACTTCGTGAGTGCCTCCTTGAGCTTCCACCCAACCAGATTCTGGATATTTTGTTCCTCATTCTGGAGAAGTGTCAGATTCTAATAATTCCTGATGTTAAAGATGATTCTGACGTGGCACTGAAGCTATTGTCTGTGAGCTCAGTGCTGCACACGTTTCTGTTCAACCTGAAGAGTTTGGATAATGTCACCCCATTACCTGTTGTCCTTCGCACTCAGAGTCTGTTGGACAAGATGCAGAGAGAGGTAATCCTGCCATTGCTGGACCTATTGAAGAATCACTGGGCAGAAGAAAATAAACCAGAGCTTTGGCTAGAGAAAGTCAGTGACTCTGTGCTCCTCCTTGTCTACACGTGGGTGGAGGTTGACACTCTGCTTAGTATAAACTGCAGCAAATATGTGTCTCGACTGGCTGAAGCAGCTGGTGGTGTTACTGAGAGTGCTGCAGAGAGCTGGGATTTCTCAGCCCTTCTCCCTGGCGTGGATAGAGGGTGTTGGAAGAGGGTAGTGAGGCTGTCAAGTAATTTCTGCTCAGCTAGTAAATATTGCTTAGAACTGCTCATGCTTCAGAAAATAAAGAAGATCTTAATGCAAACCAGTTTTCGGACTGATGCTGATCTTCACACCTTGCAGCATGCCGCAGCTTTCATCCTTCATTCTGGAAGATCAGGCATGAGCACGGAAGAGTCGGAACCTTGGAATGGCAACGTTAGTGCAATAAATGCTCTCACCTACCCAGCTGCACATTGGTACCTTGTAGTCTCAAATCTAACAATCCTGATTCCTCAACTTTCTCTGAACGATGTAGAGTATGTTGCTGATGTGCTTCTGAAGACTTTATCATCCAATAAAGCGCCGGGAGTTTCTGCTGAACAAGATTTCTTCATCACAGCTGAAAGGGTTTCTAAAGCTTTGCTGCATAGTACTTTCTTTCCAGAAATTAAGGTGCTGCACTCTGCTTTTATAAGCCGCATTATTCAGCAGTGCTCTAGTGTGCTGTGTTCTGCTACTCAGAGCATCGCAGATCAGCCGATTCAACAGCTGTCTGCAGACAATATACCATGGCATGAGGAAGTCCTCTCATCTTGCAAGATGGCTCACATGGTGGAGGCACAATCAGAAAACAATCAATCAAAGGATGAGCCCTTCATTTGCTGGACAACAATGGAAAAAATTGCTCAACGTATATTGTTGTTGACAAGGGCCGGTTCCCCCATTGCTTTGGAAGAAGACCAGATAGAGAGCTTTTTGCATTTACTAGAGATTATTTCTGTGTTGAAACTTGACAGTCTTTTTCCTTCAGACCATACCCGTTGTTTTCTCTTGCTGCTATCCTTGGTAGCCAATACCAGAGCTAACATCTCTTGTAGTAAGTTGTTATCACTGAAGTTTCTAATGATCTGCTTCCGCCTCCTAACATGCCTACAGACTGGCAGAAGTGTCAATTCAGTCTTTAAAGTTTTTTATGCCAGCGATGCTCTTGAGGCTGTTGTGACCGCGCTGTTTGCAGCCAGCAAGCGCTTTGCTGATGTTTTGACCACTCCTGACTGGGCAGAATTTCTCCAGGTGATCCAAACTTTTTTGGAATGCTTTCTTCAGGTGATTGTTGAAAAGAGGAAGAGCTTGAAAATCAATCTGGAAAAGTTCATTTTCTTCCTAGCGAGCTGCAAACCACATGCTGATGCAGACAGAGGCAAGCCCTGGAATGCTGCAGTCAGTCAGCTGCTCCTTGTGCCTCTAACCGCACTCTGTCATGTTCTGACTCTGAATCTCCAGCAGCAGCCAGAGAAGAAACAACAACTGACAGAAATACTGTCTGCTTTCTTGGAGCCAACAGTCCTCCAGACAGGAACAGCCATCCAGCTCTGCCTTAGAAACCTCACCAAAGACCAGCCTTTGCCTTTGACATTCATGCCAGCTGTCACAACCCTACTGAAAGCAGATCTGAGCTACATGTGCATGGGTGGCTTTATGAAAATGGGAGGCAAGCAAGAGAATGCCAAAGACACAGGAAAATATCGGGGGTGTTCCCATACTGAACTGTACCAAACGTTTTACACTCAGATACTGAGAGAGCTGACCTCTCCGGAAGGCCATCCCCAGTTCCTTCACTCTGCCTTGCAATTTTTAACTGTTTTCTGCTCAGTAACCAATCTGTATCCTAGAGAAGAGACTGCTCTCACTGTGTTTCATGCTGTAAAAAACCTACTTGCTGGTACAGAGCTCTTTTTCTTTTCTTCAACTCCTTTGTTAATTTTGGAATACAGGGGTGGGTAAAAGCATCCAAGAGGTTCTTAAGAAAGTCACGAGATATTCACATAGCCCATCAGCAAATGGGTCCTAGGATATCTTTTTTTTAAAAAAAAAATAAAGACAGGGAAGCTTTTAGAACGATACTGTTGTCACAACTGGGGCGCAGTGTTGACCTGTCTTGATAGTGGTCTCGCCTGGAAGGTCTTTGTGGATGTCAGCCACATAGTTATTGTGATCTCTTTGCTTTCACAGAAATAGTTACTCATGTGCATAAGTGCTCTGTTTTTATGCAAAAATGTATTTTGCATATGCTAATACATGTTTTGTGTGTGCACATGTATATTGCGACACAAATGTATCAAGGTTTGAAAATGTAGCTCTTAGCCCTTTTTAAAATGATACTACACTGTTCTATAAATGATGGCCCATGGCACTGAGAAGCACTCCTGTAAAAATATTCTGTTTAGGACCATTTCACCAAATGTGATCAAATTTTGGGGGGCTGCTCTGAAGATGCATTTTTTTGGTGTTATGTATCTGCTATAGCAGCTAGCACTGAAGGAGTTAATGGAACAGCTTAGTTAAATAACTCACCACTTTTCATCTGAAGACCTCAGAGGACCTTACAGAGGTAGATAAGTATCATCTTCATTTAAAGGTGAGGAAATTGAGGAACAGAAAGACTCTGGCCTGGTTTTCAGAGGTGCTGAGCACAATGGACTCCAGGCAAAGTCCATGGTAGCTGTGGGTACTCAGCACCTCTCTGAAAGCCGGACCCTTTGTCACTTGCACACCGTGAGCCAGTAAGAGAATTGGGATTAGGGCCTTGAGCCTGGTCTTCTGACTGCCAGTGTGATCTAACGACTATGCTATGTTGCTTCATTTAAAATATAACCTAAACTGCCATTGCACATGTGCAGTGTAGTAGTACAAAAGAACCCCCTGGCAATATTATTTTTGTCTTTGGTGCCTGAAAGATTTGTTTAGTCTAGTTTACTACTACAGTGATTCTACAAATGTATATTACCTCTTAGTTGTTAGGGAATCGCAAATGCGCTTAATCCCTAACAGAGTAATTGTAGTATAATTCTGTATGGAGAAGCTCTTTTGTAAATCTGTTTGTGAGCCGGGCTGAAGCTCTTGCTAACTGAGTTGCAAATAGATTTTTATATAGTGTCTATGTATAATATTTCTTATAGTCTGTCTCTTGCTGTGTATCTCAAGTCTTTCCAGTTACAGAATTCACCATAGGAAGCAGTGTGATGTAAGTGTTAAAACAGAATTGGGAGTCACGATTACCAAGTTCTGACCCTGGCTATTCTGCTGACTCCCTCTTAGCATCTCTGTACCACACTGTACTCATGTACAAAGCTGGTATCCTATTTAATTAGTGCAGAGGCATAATTAGTGGTGATAAAATGCTTTGTGATTCTCTGATGAAATGTGCTGTAGAAGTGCCAGGCTTTAAATAGATTAAAATTATTTTCTCCTACAGAAAATCTTGCCACAGATCCCAGGAATCACTGCTACATTTGGGGTGTTTGTGGAGCAAATAAATATGCTTGCAAAGTGAAGTAAAATTAAATTGTCATAACTAATATAATCTTTGACTTAATATGGTGGAGATCTGGGCACTGCTTAACAGAGATCTAAGCTTTGTCAGTTAATGTTCATGTGATGTGTGGCTCTCCTCCCAACACCCTGATATTCTGCAGCTTGTGATCAGCTTGTTCCCTTAGCTTGTGAACAAGCCTCATTATAGTGTTTTCACAGAGTGAAGGCATTTAATCAAGATAATGACTGTGGGATAAACAGTAGGATGGGAATGTTCTGAATGACACGCTGCTGCTGTGGTAGGTGGGAGAAAGCAGTTCTGTGCGGGTGAACATTAAAAGGACACACACACACAGCTCCTTTTCAAGGCTTGAATTTGAAACTTTTTTTATGGCAATTCACTATGTGAATAAGCAATTCAGATGTGTGTGTGTCTCTCTCTTGAATATGCAGGCCCCAGCACTACAATCCAGGTGATTCAAGACCTAGAAATGCAGCTGACAGAACTGATGACTCAGCTGGTAGAGAGCTGCAATATTGAGGAGTTCTGTGTCATGATGAGGCTGGTGCTCCAAGGACTTGAAGTTAGCAATATTTGGAAGCAGAACCATAAAGTAGGGAACTTTTGGTTTATTTCTTATCATTTATTTTCTCTAGTTTTCTCTCCATGGCTTGAAGAACTGCAATAGAACATGGATGGTAGCTGATAAAATTGGCAGGAAGAAAGACTGTGAACACGACATGAGGAAGAAATAGGAGTTTGGCTTTAAGTGTGTGTGTGTGTGTGTTATGCTGCACACTCATGGTAACTTACATGGCAATAAAACTGGGGCTTAAATACTGTGGTGAAGAGTGCCCTAGAAATGCCTGAGATTGATAGACTCCACTGTGAAAAAGAGAGAAAGTTGCTACCTCTGAAGAAAGCTTTCAGTAGGATCCCCAGACATTTAGTACTCTAATTCCCAGTAACATTAACAGGAGTCTCACACCAATGAATTCCTGTAGACAATGCTGAAAGTCGACTCCTATGTGTTAATTCTAATGTTACAAACTGGCCAAATAAAAGCTTTAATTTTGTTTCCTATTGTGTTATCCAGTGAAGTCCTCAAACTCAGCACCCAGAAAAAATTGTCTTCATTATGTAGGTGATTGTCAGGAAGCTGGTTCGGTCCATGAACTTCGTTCACTCAAAACAAAGATTTTCCTAGTTCATTTAAACGTCACACCTAGTGTGGTCTGTTCTTTGTGGTTTGCCGGTGTAAATTGGCACATGCCAGTGTACGTTTCTTGTAGTGTGGGTGGTTCTTTGCTAATCACAATACTACTTCGCACTAACTGAACACTTTTCATTGGCAAATTCTTTACAAACACAAATGTGCTGATCACCACAAGACGGCTTTGAGGAGGAGGGTAAGTTAGTATAATTATCCCCATTTTTCAGATGGAGAAACTGAGATCAAGACCAGACAAAAGGCATTATCACTGAAAATTTCCCACTATTGTTACCAACAAAGATGTAGCATAGACAATAAGACATTTGCAGCCACTGGCATTTTAACCATTTTATTGTCCAAACCTACTCTGAACAGGGTCAGGTGGCACAGTGCTTTTAAATGCATAAGCAGTTATGTGAAGCACTGATTATATTAGTACTCCCACTATTCTATTCTATAGAAGTTCTTATACCGTGCTCATTATTGTAGCATCTGAGCATCTTCCAGTAGTTCATTAAGTGACATGAGTAACATATGTCACCAATGGAACTGAATTGGTAGTTGTAACATTGGGAACAAATTTGGCAAACCAGCCTGGCATAGACCCCTCTTGGAAGGTTAAGTGGCTTGAAACTCAGAGCCTTGCTAAAGCTCAGGAGTATCCGGCTCCCAGACCTGCCCGTTTGGAAAAGGCATCTGTGTGTCATCTGTAGAATGTAGATAATGACCATTTTTTTAAAAAAAAACCTAACCTAGTCTTTTTACATATTTTGTGTAACGCTAATCGCCATAGCATATAGGCATTGAAATCCACATCTTTTTGGACTGTAAGGCTGAAATACATTGATGTTCTATGTTTTCATCTTTGTTCTTATAAGCAAATATGTGATGACATTATGCTGGTTGTATGGCAGGCTCAAACCACAAGTGAGTTTCATAAGTGTATGTTCACACTACTTCCCTCCATTATCTGTAATGGCTGCTACATAAGTTGATCTGCCTTTATTTTTAAGTGTTTTGGTGTCATGATTTGCTTTTAAAATAGATATAGTACAGCATGCTAAGGTGATTATTGCTCAGCGCAAATTCTGTTGAGCTGCTGGTAATGTGATGTTTCCACTGAGAGGTGCCATATTTCAAGGGAGCATATTTATCTTTTTGCAGTGATTGTTGATCCATTTTCTTTCAGGAAGTATTGACAGCTGTTACACTAATCAAATTGCTGCTCAGCTGCCCGTTAACTGGAGAGAGAGGCAAAGCTTTCTGGCTTACCAGCCCACAGATAATCACAGCTTTAGTTGTAAGTAACTCCCACGGTGTAAGTTACCTATCACTTTTGTTTGACAGAGCCTGTATCTATTGTGTTGGAAACGTATACAAAAATATATTTTTTTAAAAAATTCTACATTTGACCTCAGTTTGGCTAGGATCCACGTACACTGTTTGGCCCAAATTTCCCCAAGTATATCCCTGTATACTGGCATGGCACAAACACTCATTCATTAACATCACCATTACTTTGAAGAAGATTACATCTTTGGGACTGCACTGCGTTGTGTAGGGGTTGAGAGCCCCTCACCAGGCTACCTAGAGCCTAGGCCTAGGCAACTCTTGTTCTGATACAGGGGAGAAAAAAACAGTTTGGCCTTGTAGCAAAGCAAAAAGTCAACAAATGAAAAAGAGCCTATAAAAATAACTGAAAAAGTGAATGAAAATAATTAAATCAGTTTCTCCCTGTGTTGCGCTGCACCCAAATATGGTGCTGTTGGTGCTTGCCGTCACGATGCCTGACTCTCTGGGACCAGAGATTGTCCAGCAGTGGCTTGGGGTGAATCAATGCTTGTGAAGGACAGAAATATTCACTGGAACAGTGTAAAAACATGAGCCGATGCAAATAGACCCTGTATACCATATTCTGTATGCATCATCTCTGTGGGATTGTGGGATAGATATTACAATGCACAGGCCCTGCAGTGCTTTCAGAGAATGCTGCTTGTGGATATGGTGCACAGCGTGCACCTAAAACAGATTGATAAGGACGGATGAGGCTTTATGCTATTGCAGTTTGCGCAATTTACTCCTGCTGGCTCAAGTTGCAACAATACAGTTCTCTGGAAGAAGGGGATGTATGGAGACAGCCAAATTCTTTTTTATTATTGTCTCATCTTTCACATGCAGATACAAACCAAAGAGGCTTGTCAGGACCAGTTGCTGATTCCCACCATTGTTGTTCCTATATTGGAGACGGTAGCAGCCCTGCTGAGGCACGGAGAAGAAATTCTCTCCAATCCCCATCACGTGACACTGGCATTCAGCATTCTTCTGACTGTCCCTCTGGATCGTTTGAAGATGGAGGAGTATGGGAGCATCTTCCTGGGAATTCATGAAGTGCTGTTCGCCATACTGCAGTGTCACCCAAAGGTGAAGGGAGAAGGGCTGAAGTGTAGGAAAGGGTCAGGGATCAGAAATTTTAAGAAGCCAATTCCTGACCTATGACCAGTAGGTTGAAAATGTGGAGGTTCTGAAATTATAACAGATATTTGGAAGCAGATTCTCACAAAACCTCTGAAGTTAGATTAGGGCAAAGTTTTCAAAAGTGCCTATGTTCCATATTAAAAAAATGATATAGGCACTTTGCCTAGGTCTCTTTGTAGATCAACAGGACTTAAGCACCTTGTTGGGTAAGTCACTTTTGAAAATTTTCCTTTTAGTGCCCATGTCATCTGAAAGCTAATTTTTCTAAATTATTTTCAGATGAATAAGTATGTTGGTCCTTAACTCTCCAGTCCCTTGAGCAAGCCTGGGTTCAGTACAGACAGCAGTAAATGCCCCAGGTATTAGAACAGCATAACTTTCAACCTCTGCTTTGTGGATGTGGGGTTACTCTGAGATGATTGTAATTATTTATATTAACCATAGCACCTGTGAGCCCTAGTCGGGTACCAGGACCCCATTGTGCCAGCAGCCATAGAAACAGAACAAAAAGACAGTCCCTTCCCTGTAGCGCAGGGGTAGGCAACCTATGGCATGTGTGCCAAAGGCGGCATGCCAAACTAATTTTCGCTGCCCAGGTCCTGGCCATCGGTAAGGGGCTCTGCGTTTTAATTTAATTTTAAATGAAGCTTCTTAAACATTTAAAAAATCTTATTTACTTTACATACAACAATAGTTTAGTTCTATATTACAGACTTATAGAAAAACCTTAACATGTATTACTGGCACGTGAAACCTTAAATTTAAGTGAATAGATGAAGACTTGGCACACCACTTCTGAAAGGTTGCTGACCTCTGCTGTAGCGCTTACAGTTGATGTACCTTCCTTTAAAGCACATAAATCCACTCTTATTTTGGGGTGTTGAATGTCACGCTGCATGTGCTGCTTTAGTAAAGGAACCGTCTTCAAAGCCGTTTTTCTGTACTGCATTAGGTTTTTATCTGATCCTCTTTCATTTGATGTTCTTGCAGGTGATGCTAAAAGCAGCGCCGTCTTTCCTGAGCAGTTTCAATAGGCTGGTGGTTTCTGTTATGCACGAGGGGCGACAGAAAGGAGACCGAGGTGCTGTGTAACCGTTTTCATTGACAGACCCGACTCTGAGCGGGTGCAGCGCACAGAAGAATGTGCAGGACAGGGCAGGCCGTGTGTAATGTTAGAAGTTGAAACAAAGTCCCAGAGCCAGATCGTGGCTTTGGAGCCACTGGCTGCATAGGCAGAAGTGAGGATGAGCCACGTAGCCATCTGCACTCTGACACTCTTTGAAAGGTTCTTTCCAGGCTTCATCCTGGGAGACTAGCATAGTGCTTCCATTCTGAACTGGGACCCTGGCTGGCCCCAGCACAGTGACACAACGCAGGCAGGGGCTAGGCCCTTATACCTTATTTCGGTTCTTCTCCCCCAGCTTTGCATTCTCTCTCAGAAACAGCCACAGTAGCCCCCATTGTATAAGGTCAGTGAAGGTTTTAGGAGAAGCATGTTTTTTCTGGTGTGGTGGCTCCGAATGCTGATGATAGACACCAGCGCACTTGGGAGAGGGCTTTATAGATGTGCTACTGAACAGAGCCCTGTGCTGCAGATGTTAGATATGCCACAGGCTCTGTGTTCATCACTGTGTGTTAGATACAAAAGCAGAATCTTGTACATGTTCAAAGTGTTACTTGGGATTTACTTATTTGACTCCATTAAGTCACATGGCTAAAACCAAGTTCACTGCTTTGAAATTTACCCCACTTTGTGTGTATGTATTGAAAGTATGTATATGCAATGGGCAAGTACACCAACATATTCCAAAGGGGCGGGAGGAATGTTACATTGATGCACCCAGGGAGTAAAAGCTGGGGCTTATACATTTCAGTAATATCCACATTTTCCAAAGAGGAGAATCGGTGGAAAGCTACAGGTTCAGGAAAACCTGTGATTTAGATACACTTGGTCTATCCCTGCAGAATTATTGTAGTTTAATAATAAAAAACAAGACACATGCCTAGATTTCCCCCCACTTAACTTAATAGAAATTAGGGAGGAATCTCATTGCTTGCGAGTGATTATTTCCTACAGAAAATTCAAGTCTTCTGTCCCATCTAGTTTTGAATGTCTCCAGTGATGGTGCTTCTTTTCAGAGACTGTTCCATGTAATAGGTCTCATTATCAAGAAGCTGCTTCTTGATATAGTAATCTGTAAGTGGCACGTAAATTTTTTTGATGTTTTTGCTCTTTTTCCAGTTAACTGGGCAGAGGGCTGTAACATGGGAGGTACCTTCCCCGCTCTTCTCTCTGCTTAAATTCATGTAACAAAAGTTGGCTGCATCCTAGTGTATGGTGCAGTTGAAACAGCTGTATGCCCTTATTCTTACAATAGTGCCCTTGAAAGAGAGTCTATAAAGTGTTGTTAAGGGAGCGTTCATTTCCATAAGGGCACTGTTGCTTTTAAACAACTCTTCTCTTCTCATTTAAAAACAATTCATTTTGGCAAATCCAAAATGTGAAACTCTAGTTGGGTTGGTCTTATTTGAAGTTTGTTTTTGGGTTTGGTTTTTTTTGCTTATATAGCAATTTCTTTAACGCCCAATTTTGAACCACAATTTGATTTCTGTTTTAGGGAGCACGGATGAGTTTGGAGTTGTACTGAAATGTGCACACTTGGTTGAAAGGATGTATAGTCACATTGCTGCAAAAACAGAGGAGTTCACGGTGTTTTCTGTCTTCATAGTGGCCCAATACGTGATTGAACTGCAGAAGGTAATATACAGTCATTCACCTTAAAGTCATTATAAGGTTCAGGTTGAGAGTCACAGTTTAAAAGGCAACGATTTTAAATTTTTTAACATCCACGTGCTGACTTGGATGTCTTGAATTTGCTGTACCTCATAGGGATTCAGAGTAGGGCTAGTGATCCAAATTTGTGATCATTTGAGGAAAGGTTCCTGAGATGATATACTCCTTAAAAATTGTTTCTACAAAATCACCTAGTTCTTCTGGTGTGGTGGGTTTTTTATTTGTTTTGCATACACCTGCAGCTCAAACCATGGTTCTTATTCGCCCCAAATTGATTTCAGGTGCTTGGAAGTATCTCGGCTAGTACATGACACCACTGTCCCTTTGGGGAAGTGATATTGAAAAAGTTAGAGGATAAAGTTTGACCTGGATTAGTAGGTTGAGCTTTCTGATGAACCAAAGAGAGAGTGATAGCCACACGGGCATGTGCAGCAAGACGAGGGCTCTGTTGAAGTCAGAGAGTTTGTAGGCAGCCTGCTCTTTCAGGAGGTGAGTGACGAAAGGTGACATGCTGCGATCATTAAACCCAAGGACACCTGTGTGAGAGTTTGAGCCCTACCCTTGGCAGTTATCACAGACTGTGTTTGTACATCTTATGCCCTGTTCTCTGCCTACATTCCGTAGGGGTTTCTCGTAGCAGTCTTAGGTGTTTTACCCTCAGACCAAAATTTCTGGTTTGAGGGTGATAATTTAGTGTTCTAAAATCTACAGTTAGGTTCTAATCTTACTTTAGAAGTACTGCCAAGAACATGACATTAATTAAACAGAGGAAAGAGTCTAGTAAGCAGTTGGAATGGTTACATCTTTCTCAACCATTTCTACTGAAAGCAAATATTCTTGCTCTTGCATAGTCAAAAAGACATCTACAATGGAGTAGCTCCTTACAGCCAGACTTAATTTCTGAATTACTAATTTGTTCCGGGCTAGCCAATTTGGATTTTATTGAACACTGCCTGTGCCCATCAAAGCCTGCAAAATCCTCTTGTAATTAATTTGTGCTAGTGATCAGGGTTTTACATGTCTCCCTGTCCTAGGTTAAAACCTCAACTGGGCTTTTTTCCTTTCTGTGCAGGACACACAGCTGCTCCATATCCTGCCTACTTACCCTAATTATTGATGTCCTGGTTTTTGAATTTGCCCCAGCTAAGGCTCTAGACTAGAGTACTAGTGCTAACGGCTGCCTCACAGCAAAATCTTTCCCAGGACTGCATTGTGTACTAGCCTTTCTGGGCCTGATCCATTGACCTTCAGGTACGTTTTTGCAGTCGCCCAGCGAAGTGGATTTGTCTTGCTGGCCTTGGCTGCTGTTCAAATATCCAAATCCTCATCTTTGCATCAGCCATCTGGAGCAACTGCTGTAGGATCAAAAATCTCCACAGTTGTTGCCTGGCTTAATCCGCTTCTGTACAGCTTGCTGGGTGCCTCACTGGGCTGCATCTCACATGAGCAGAACTTCAGGCTCTCTGCAAAGTACTGCTGCATTTTAACACTGTGATAATCTTTGAGTATCAGCTACCTGTGCTGCTCGAACCTTCAGTTGGCTGAAGAGACGATTTTGTCCTTAGCTGCCCACGTAATTTGGCCACCCTCTCAAGTAATGTTCAGTCTGATCAGTTCCCTTAAGCTTCTGAAGTCAGAGCCCTTCCCAGCAATAAGCTGGACATGGGTGAAGGACAGGAGTGTCTGGAAGTAGAGCCATAGGGAACTCTCCCAGAGATAACAAATCCGGCTGCTCCTGTCTTGTCTCTTTTTCCTCAGTAGGACTAACTGGGGTAAATTAAGTTGTTGCTGCCAGGTCCTTCTGCAACTCACTCAGTGCTGTTCAGACTTCTGTCTGTGTACTTTTCCATGGCACGTCTGCCCTACCTGTTTCTCTAGCAATGTTCAATAACTCATCCACAGCAGCCCTCTCTCTGGTATCTGCTCTCCCGGTTTCCACATCCTCAGCAGAAGCTGCCAGCTTCTACTTCCTCGCTCTTTGTAATCATTCTATGTTTTTACCTTTCCTTTTCTTTTTCACCAACTGTGCCTTCCCACGCCAAGACCAGGTTAATGCCGCTTTGGGATCAATTGCAGCTGTGCGGGCTCCAGATGAGGAAGGAGTGAAGAAAAGGGGTGGGGGGAAATATTAAAAGTCAGTGTAAATGCAAAGTGCTCTTTTACCAAACCCAATTTCCCCCCGAACTTAGAGGAGTTAAAACTATAAACGAACATTGCTCAGAAGACATTATTAGAGCATTTGGATGGGCACCCCATAAAACAAACAGAGAAACCCACTATTCACTGGTTTCTGAATAAGAGCAGCTTCTCCCTATGAGAGTATGTATGGCCAAAGTTTTTAAAAGTGGGTGCATCACTTGATCTTAAACTTTCCTGGGGTGTAAATCTACCCCACACTAGCTTGCCACATGCTAACTGTCCATGTGGACCCTGCTCCTGTGCAGTAAAAGTCCCTAGTGCGCTTTCATCTGCCCCCATTTCAAAGTGGGGTAGATCAAAGCACAGTATGGGGCTGTTAGTGTGTGGCAGCAGGGTCCACACACAGTTAGTGCACGGCAGCTACTGCAAGGAACTAACTCCTCATTTAGACCAGCCCTCAGTATTTCAGAACAGAGTCATATAGAGAGCATAAGTTTGCTCTGCAAATAACATTGTCCAGCATTAACTTTCAGTCTTTTTGGTTTAAACATGCTGTTTATCCATATCTAAGCCTCACTCTCTCAAACCTGCTCAGTCACTATATTCACTAATTGTAGAACCATTGACTTTCACAAAGTGGTGTGTCTCAATTTTCACATACGGACGTTTTCAGGTTATTTGATTCTGTGTTAGAGTGTAAGGCCTCTTGAGACTTTTGCTAAAAGGTGCGATGTAACCATAGGTCTAACTAGTTTACTGATTATGATAAATAACTGCACAAATGAATTTTGATTTGGGGATTCGTATGTTAACGGAATAATTGAGCATGAGGAAAGGGGAGGAGGAGTGTTAATAAATTGGTGGGACACTTACTGAATTGGTGACAGTTATTTATTTATTTAAGGGTCTTTCTCGGAGTGGGAAGGGGCTGGGGCTATACGTGCTAGAAAGCTCTTGTGACCTCTTGTGCTGCTCTGAAAGAACAGATGAGAAACCCCTTTTCGAGTAGATTTCTACAAAGGCTGCACACACAATTTTACACTGTCAATCATAATCATGATGAAAAATTTAGTTTATCAATATTTATCACAACAAATGTAGACCCTTATTAATTATTCTGAAATAAACCTAGAAAATGCCATCATTGGCCCTGGATACACCTGCAGCCTCTTCCATATGCTTGAGCTCACCTTTCACGCGCTATCTCTGAGCTGTAGCATAATTCAGCAATGGTGAAGTAACTTTTCACACACTTAGCCATCCCCCATCAAGAGTTCTGCAATGCAGATTGGTCTTGCTAACTATGTAGACCATAAAATGTTTAGAGGTAGAATTAACTGCCAGCCCACCGTGGCAGCTGTTTAAATCTCAAGGTTTTCAGACAGTGATTAGTGGGAACTGCATTGTAAAATTAAAGACAGTCAAGAGGGGTTGAGGCCAAATTCAGATGTGGGGTAAGCAGGTGTAACTCCACTGCAGATGCATCTGCTTACACCAGGTATGATTTTGATCCAGCTTCTCAGTTATAGTGGCATTTCATGCTGTTCCTTCTTTGTAGCAATCAGCTGGCTCTTCATCCTTAGAAGGCAGCTCCTGTCCCTTCCCTGCTCTGAGTCCTCAGGGCAGAAGGAGAGCCTGGACCTGACACAGCGATTAGAAGTTCACTTCCATAGTGAAGAGTTTATTGCTTGCCTCAGGAAGAGAGGAAAATTCCGACTTTTAATGAGCACCTTTCATGCAGTTTTCATCATGCTTGGAGTGCAGAAGCCCAGGTCTGGAGGCACCAAGTTAATTTTGGTATTCAGCAGAGATCAGACCTGTTTCTGTGGCAAGAACAGCATGATCAGCTCTAGAGGCCACTTGAACCTAAGGCAGTAAATTGTTCAGTGAGTGGGTTATGATCATAGGATGTGTTCCAGTTTGCCTAGAGCCCAAAACACTCCAGAGTCAGCCCTGATGAGCTTTGTTGTGGGGATTATGGCAGTTGTGGGAAGACAGTGTGTCTAGTGATCAGCAAGGGACCGAGTTAGGAGTTTTAGGTTGTATTCCCAGCTCTGCCATTCATTTGCTCTATGACTTTAAGCAAATCTTTTAATTTCTCTGTGCCTAGGGTTCCACAAGGTTAAAATGGGTCAAGTAAACACGCACCTCAGAGTGTTTTCTTTAAGGCTTTCGTAATTAATGCTTATAAAGCAAATTGAAATTCTTGGATAAAAGTTGCTAGATAAATGCAGTTCTTCTTCGAGAGATGCCCCTGTGGGTGCTCCACTTCAGCTCAAGGTGCGTCCCAGCGCCTTCGATGGGAGATTTCTACAGCAGTACTCATATGGGCTGCGCACACGCTGTGCCTGCCTCTCGAGCTGTCAGTGTTTGAACAGCCCAGCTCCTCAGTTCCTTCTCTACCGTCCCCGGCTAGAGACGGAGTTCAGCAGTGCTCTCAACGCTAGAGAGTTAGTTTTTCTTAGTTTAGTTACATAGTTTGAGACATTAGAGTTACCAGTTAGACAAGCTACTTTAATGGTTACATTTATTCCTTTGTAGCAGAGAGGGAGGAGAGAGGGTAAACCCCCCCCCCCCCCTCCGCTGTTTGGATATACCTGGCTCCCCAGGCTTCAAGAGATGCACCCCCTGTAGGGATGCCATCCCCATTTCGGATGGGCATTCATAGTGTGTACGCTGTTTGGGGGAGTCTCGTGTACCCCCAAAATGCCTCCACTGTAATAAATTGAAGTCAAGGACATGCAAGGACAGGGAGCTCAGGTTTAAAATGCTGCTCCTAGAAAACTCACTCAGACTAGCATCTGATCCTGGCCAGCAAACCTCTGTGACACCGTCCAGAGGTAAAGGAAAGACAAAAAGACGGCCAGCTTCCTCTCCCCTCAGGGGACAATGGGAGATACAGTTAAAACCGGCTCTTTATCTTCAGCAACTGCCACTCCACTGCTCAGCTCATGGCAGGCAGCAGACTCCTCAGACACTGACCCTGTGTCAGCTGCCCCTCTCCATGGTGCTGAGGCTCAGGGCTTTCAGTTGCCTGCCTCTGTCAGTTCTCCTTCGGCCGCCTCTGTCACAGAGCGCCCAGAGCTGCTACGGTGCTGACAGCGCAAGCATCGGCACTGGCACCGTCCTTGATCCTGCAGCGCTGCTTCTGCAGCCGCCGCTCTGCACAGCGAGCCTCCTGAGGTCTCCAGCCTCCTTTTGAAGTGCCTACCTCAGGGACTCCTACTACCCAGAGCCAGCTTGTGCCCCTGGGACCCCTTTCGTGTGCCAGCAGATGCCGCAGCAGACTCTGCCTCCACCAGCTACATTGGCACCGATTCCTGGTCAATCAGCACCACTGCAGTTTTTACAGCCAGAGGAATTAAGGGTGTCCCATGCTCCTGACTCTCCTCTTCTTGGCACCAGTCTGTCACCGAGACCTTTAGCACCGTATCTTCATTACTCCCCTACTACTTCAAGCACCTCCAATGAAATATGGGAAGGTTAAGACGGGGAAGGAGAAGAGGATGAAGAAAATGATGACCAGATGTTTTCCTCTCAATCCTCTCCCCACATTCAGCTACCTACAACTGGGAGACACCCTGCAGCACAATCCACATTTCCTCAAGGCTGTCCACACTGGTATGGCAATCTCTGGATAGGACCACCTATGTCCCGCCTGGGGCAATGGCCATACTGGGGTCCATCTATGCCACACCACACTCAGGTGTTCTGCGGGCTGCCTGAAGGACAGGTGTCAGATCCTCCCCACTACTGGCCTACACTGAATCCCGGATAAGACCTGAAATGGCAGCCCTCCCTATAGGGGACACTGCCCCGCACATCTCTTCTACAGCAGTAACACCTGTATAACACCTGTGAGGTACAGAAAACCTCACACCCTCTCCAGCTCCAACTCCAACAAACCAATTTTTTGGACACCATTTGCATCCGTTCCTTGCCAACTGGGAAACCATCACTATGGACAGATGGGTCCTGGAAATTTATCAGATTGGGTTATGCTATTCCCTTTCTCTCCTTACCTCCCCCACACCCTGTCCCTCTTCAGGAACCTCTCTCACAAACAATTGCTCTGTCAGGAGCAATCTTGTCAACCTTTCCAGTGTCTGCTTTACTTCCATTAATACTTAATTACCTTTTACACCTTAAAACAACTAGCCTGTCTGTGAGCTCACTCAAGGTCCACCTCGCAGCAACCACCACCTTTCACCCTAAGATTGACAATGTAATGGTCTTTGCCCATCCAGTCACCAAAAGGTTCCTGAAGGGTATCCAGATACTACACACAGACGTGAAACCACCTGTTGTACCTTGGGATTTACACCTAGTCCTCAAAGCCCTGATGGATAAACCTTTTGAACTGATGGCTACCTGCTCCCTTCTCCATCTGTCCATGAAGACCGCCTTCTTCATAGCAATCGCGTCTGACAGATGGGTAGGTGAAATGGGAGCACTTATGATGGACCCTCCGTATACCACGTTCTTCTGCGATGAAGTCACATTACGCACACATCCAAGGTTTTCACCTAAGATACACTCTTCCTTTCACCTCAGTGAACCTATATACCTCCCAACATTTTTCCAAAAACCTCACGTGAACATCTTTGAAACAACAATGCACACTCCTGATGTTCGCAGAGCATTATCCTTTTACTTGGATAGAACAAAACCCTTCAGAAAACCTCCCAGACTTTTTATCTCTACGACTCAGCGCTCACAGGGAAATGCTGTCTCTACGCAGAGACTTTCCAAATGGATTGCTGACTGCATACACCTTTGTTACCAGATCAGGCAAATACAACCTCCTCCGTCAATTAGGACACACTCTACCAGAGCTGTCTCCACCTCCACGGCCTTTCTCTTAGATATCCCACTTTCTGACCTATCCAAGGCAGCTACCTGGGCATCAAACCTTACTTTCGCTAACCATTACACTCTCATCCACACTGCAGCATCTGGCACCAAACTGGGTAGAGTTGTCTTGTCAACAGCCTTCTTGCCTCATCCAAAGTCCCAAGCATCCTAAGGGATACTGCTTTTCAGTCACCTGAAGTGAAGCACCTACAGGGTCATCTCTTGAAGAAGAAAAGGAGGTTACTCAACTTGTGCGGTAACTGACGTTCTTCGAGATGAGTGTCCCTGTAAGTGCTCCACTACCCGCCCTCCTCCCCTCTACTTCAGAATTCAAAACACACTCCGTTGTAGAGAAGGAACTGAGGAGCCTGGGCTGTGCACGTGCTGTTCAAACACTGACAGCTCGAGAGGCAGGCACCGTGCGCGCGCAGCCCATAGGAGTACTGCTGTAGAAATCTCAGCTCAAAGGCACTGGGACGCACCTTGATCTGACATGGAGCATCCACAGGGACACTCATCTCGAAGAACGTCAGTTACTGCACAAGGTGAGTAACCTTCTCTTATTAAACTGGAAGAGGCAAAACAAACTAAGCATTTTAGATATAGGGTCACAGAAGGACTTGTTCCTAACTTAGATTTCAGTATGCAGCATGCAGCTAATGTATTGGCTATTGTTCTGAAAGAAGTATAAAAAAGGTTGCTGAAAAATCTGTTCCGTGATGATTATCTTAGAGTAGTTTACTGTAGGGTTTTTTTGTTGTTGTTGGGGTGATTTCAAATTCTCCCACGTATAACAGAGTCTTTACCCGAACACTCAGCACCAGTACAAATCTTCATATACAGGATTATGTATTACTGCTGTGTTTTAAATCAGGTTTACCAACTCGGGAGATAAATTATCTAACATTTTACACTGTGTTTGACAGACCATTCTAGATGGGCTGATCCCTTGGATTGTATCTTGTCAGTACTTTTATTTCCAGTCACTTGGTGTATACTAACTATAGAAAGTAAAAAATTTCATGAGATTTTGTTCATCTCATAGGTGACCTTACATCCAGCTGTAAAGAAACATCTAACTGAGGGAATGTATCACATCCTAGACCTTTGCATCGAACGCGACATCAAGTTCTTAAATGCATCGCTGCAGATGGGAGTCCGAGAAGTCTTTAAGGAATTGTACAATGATTATACCCACTACCACAAAACTCAAAAATATGGAGAGAAAAAGTACACTGCGTGATGTATCCTTCCTAACATTTGCATAATCAGTAAGGAGTTGGTCTTGTGCGGAGCTGAGAAACCTCAGCTCTGATTGAGTTCGGAATGATCAACACGTTGCAGGATCATGCCATCAGTTGTTTTGTTAAAAGTAAAATATTGAATTATATGTCCCTGTATAACTGGCCTCTACGTCTATGGTAGGAAAAAGACACTTGCTTAGGCCTCAGCCCTGCTGCAACTGTGCAGAGCCCCATTGAAATCTTTCTCTGCAGCCTGTATATGTGCTACTTGTTGCAGGATCTGGGACCTTATGTAATTTTCTTGTGCAAGCAAAGAATGTACTGAGTGAAAACCGTCAGTTATTATGCAACTGCCCAGTTGTCATTTACAATGTGGAGAGGCACTAAATAATGGTAGTGCCCCGAGGCCATACTTTTTTTTTTTTTACATTCATGCCAAATACATTTATTTGTGTGCAACTGTAAAATATTGTGTAAATACACATTTTTAGAAAACCTGAAGAGGTGTTTGTATCTGTCTGGCCAGTAAGTTTTTCTACAGCATCTTATAAAGTATCGTCCTAAACCCTGACCTGCTAGAAAGCTTTATCAAATATCTCCTTCCGTCAAAACCAAAACACTTTGTTGATCTGATGCTGCCCTCCTGTGACTGTTTCATAAAATCACACATACTTAGTTAATTTGTGCAAATATATAACTAAAGTGAATCGTTTTCCCTGAATACTTTTTGGTGTCTTTACAAGTAATACCTAAATTTTCCATAAGTGAAAGAGATTAGAGGGGGAAAGTTTTTGCTTTTATTTTGTTGACTTTATGTATAGTCAGTTTCAGTCTTCCCCACATCGTGAACAATTTATTATTTGTGTTACAGTAATGCCCAGAGGTCCCTTGTGCTCGGTACTGTACAAACACAGTGAGACCGTCCTGGCTGTCAAATGCTTACGGTTTAATAGACAAAGCATGGGGACAGGAAACAGGCCCAGACAAATGAAGTGACTTGCCAAAGGTCACACAGCAAGTCTGTGCTGAGAGGAGCCAAAACCCAAGTCACCTGTCTTTGAATTCAGTGCCCTCTCCAGTGCGCAGGGCCATCCCCTAGCTTAGGCCCCCGCTCCTGCAAACTGCACCAGGTGGGCAGAGAGTGGAACCCCATTGGCTCCAGTGCCTGCATGAAGCAGTTTGCAAGAGTGGAGGGATAGTAAGTTCCCTCTTTTGTTTGTGTGATCCAGCAACAGGGAAGAGATTAGAATACCCAGGAAACTCAGATTTACAAAACCCCCAAAATTGGCAGGGGAATTCAGAGTCTAGTGTCCCCGAAACAACTTTTAACTCCTATCTTCAACCTGGTTATATAGACCAGGGGTTCTCAAAGTGAGGGTTGTGATCACTCAGGGAGTTGCAAGGTTATTACATGGGGGGTTGCAAGCTGTCAGTACCCCCACCCCCACCCCCACCCTGCTTTGTATCTAGCATTTATAATAGTGTTTGTTTTTTAATTTATAAGGTGGGAGGGGGTCACACTCAGAGGCTTGCAGGGTGAAAAGGATCACTGCTACAGAAGTTCAAGAACCATTGATATAGGTTTTATCCCTGCAAGCGAAGCTGAAAATGATAATGACTAAAACTTGTGAATAATGATTTTTTTAAAAAATCAGACCATTGTTAAAACCGTGTGATCTGAACAATTCTGGGACAGCTTTGCCCAACATAACACCCTGTGTTCCAATTTATTTTTATTTTCTAATGGAAGCAGAAAAATATTACATCTTAAATCCATAAGGAGGTTGGGGGAGGAAAGACTAGATTACCATGATATTTTAAATGAAGTAGAAAAGTCACATGGCATCTTGGACAGCCGTAGTTGCAGATAGTACTGTCCACCACTGCTCCCTGACACTCCAGGAATGTGGAGGAATGTTAGTGCTGTGTGCAAAGTGCTTGGGGCTTTCCCAGTATGAGCTGGGCCTTTAAGAGATGGGAAGGGTTAGGATTCAGCTGTACCTGTGCCAGGCTTACCTTGCCTCCCCTGCTGGAGCAGGTGAGGGAAAAAGAACAAGCAGACCTACTGGAGGAAAAACAGCCTGTGGCCCAGTAAAGTGGGGTAGCAGAGAGGGGCTCCCTGGCAGTCAGTAATCCAGTATGAACTGGAGGGCGGCAAGGAGGACTCTGAGTGTTGGCAGAGGCCCTGGGAAGAAGGGGGAGGTTTCTGACTCGGGGCATTGGGCCGAACCATGTACAGTGGGCTCCTTGGCCCCCAACAGCTAGCGGTTCTGACTTGCATGTGAAGGGTAAGGTATGAGTTACAACTAAAGCTGAGTGAAATTTTTCAGACTAAATTTTTTTTCCACTGAAAAATGCAGACGTGGATCCACTGTAAGATTGGGTGAATTTGCGGTGATTTTGGCTAATTTCTGTCCAAAAGAAAACTTTTTGGAAATATCAGAATGGTTCATTTTATCATTTTGTGCAACAAACCATCTTGATTTTTCAGATTTGATTCGCAAGGAGATTTAGGCAACAAGAAGGGATTTGAACCTGGTTTTCCTTCTAATCAGCTGTCTATAGCGTATGCTGGGGAGAGTCTCTCTGAGCCCTGGTTCACACTACAGAATTACTTCTGTATCAATATGTCACTCACAGATATAAATAATCCACACCACTGAGCGACGTAGTTCTACTGATCTACATGTTGGTGTAGACAGCTATGTCGGCAAGAGCGCTTCTCTTCACTTAGCTACTACCTCTCACTGAAGTGGATTAACTGAACTGACAGGAGAAGCTCTGTCAAGATTTTTCTTAGGTTCTTTAGCTAGAATAAATCATGAAGGTGCTGGTATCTGGGTGAAAAAAGTTGAATTCCTCCTGTTAAAGAAATTCACATTTGGATGCAGTGCAATCTTTCATCACAAGATGGAGCCATCCTGCAAAGTCACAAAAGCAAGCTGCAAAGTCACAAAAGCAAGCTACGAAGTCAGTTGGTGTCCAATAGAAATTCGATGCTAGCCACGCTTATGGTTTTGATTTTTTCTTATTCACCACGTTATAAAAAAGGATTAATAAACATACTACACACTACTACCATAACCCTGAAATCTGGTATATAATTCATACTGACCACGCATCTTAACTCAGCCTCCAGATTTTACTTGGATTTTATAAAATTTACTGCTGAAAAAGTGGATTCACAGACCCACATATTGCATTAGCACAATTCGATTGCCTATTCGCCACATGTGGCTAGTGGCGAACATATTGGACACCATTGTGCAGCTAGAGTAGGCCAAGTGGAGAGCTGATCACTGTATGAAGCGCAATTTTGTAATTCAAGAACAGGATTGAGGCTTTGTCTATATTGGGGCTCTTAGTCACTGGAGTATGGCTATACCAATGCAATGCAAACTTGTACAGACTTTTGCAATGCCGTACCTTAGCCTGGTTACTGGTGCAGTGCATCTACACTAGGGGTTTGCACTAGTGCTGCTACATCAGTGGCTTAAAACCCCTGTATAGATAAGGCCCAAGTATTAAGAGTTCCAGCTTGTGCTCCTGACTCTGCCACAGACTTGCTCGGTGACCTTGAATCAGAGGGGTAGCTGTGTTAGTCTGGAATTGCAGAAGGGACAAAGAGTCCTGTGGCACCTTAAAGACTAACTAAAATTTTAGAGCATAAGCTTTTGTGGGCTAATACCCACTTCGTTGGATGCATCTGACGAAGTGGGTATTAGCCTATGAAAGCTTATGCTCTAAAATTTTAGTTAGTCTTTAAGGTGCCACAGGACACTCTGTCACTTCGGTGACCTTGGTTATTTCTTATTCCTATTACAGAAGCACATAAAGGCTCCAACCAAAATAGTGAGAAGTGGAGCACAAACCAGGACATAACCAGAACTACTACATTCAGCACTACTATTTTTTTCTCAGGATCCGATCCCCTTTCTTATTTGTTCCAGCTTTTTTTTAACAGTCGATCTCAGAGCTACAACCTTCATTCATGTATAGCACCATTGACCTCGATGGGTCTGCTGATGTGAGTGAAGGCTCGTTGCATGAGTAAGAGTTCGCAGGATCAGGCCTCTAGCTCATGGAAATGTTAGTAGATCCCGACATGACATTCATGTCCACATAACTTTGTAACAGGATTTAGCCCTGGTTGCGTCACAACATGCCTGTGCAGCATTGTGTGCAACGCTGGAGCACAGCACCTTGACTGAATGTATCCCAGTAACAAGAAGAACCAGATTTTTGAAAAGTGATCAGCATCCAGCAGCTCAGTGGAAGAACAAGGGGAGCTGCTGAGAGCTGATTGCTAATCAATTCTGAAAATCTCTCTGGTGATTTTCCTCCTTTGAGTGCCGGTGCCTGTGTGTGTTCCACTGTGGGCACACATGCGCTCCATGCACCCGGAACTGGAAAATTCTGGAAGGCTGTGTGTGTGGGGCACAAACGTTTGTCTTCACTCTCCTCATGCCACCAACCAAGGAGATAAAGGGACTGACCACCTCTTCAGTTCCTTCCCACCACTCCATGGCCAGGGTCAGAACCTCCACTCTCCGAAGCTTCGTCTTCCTTTATCCTTCAGTCTGTAAATACATAGGCATATATTTTTTTATATATAGTTAAATAATTTTATCTGATAGTTCTGAGTGAAGTTTGGTAGTTAGTTAAATTCCTCATCCCGGGGAATTTCCTTTTCTCCCCCCGGACTTGTTATGGATACTAGACTGTCCCCAGCACCACCCTGAAGAGAGAACAAGATCCTGTAGGGGGTTAGTCCACCTTTCCCCTGTGAGAGGACAGGCACCTTCCTCCTGACCCCATGGAAGAGGAGAATTATGCACCAGATCTGGCAGTTCCACTGGTACCAATGAGACTGTCCTCATCGCTGAATGAAGCAATTGTTCCAGTATCCCCATCCTCCCCAATGACCATAAACAATTCCAGGAACTGTTACATATGGTTTCAGAGGAGTTACAGATCTTCGGGTGTGTGTGTGTGGAGGGGAGTTCAGGATTCTCAGAATAAACACCTGGACATCCTCCAATCCTGTGGATCCAGCTGAACCAGCTAGAACAGTCTGGTATATCCCCGAGACCTGTGCCCTTATCCCAAGAGGCCAGAAAAATGCTATTTTGTCCTAGTCAAAGGGGCATAATTTGTCTTTTCTCATCCTGCTCCTAACTCCTTGGTTGTCCAGGCTGCCATGGAGATATCTGGCCAGCACCAGCCTAGATCCAATCTGGTCAATAAAGGGGTTAATGACTTAATTTTTGGGGAAAGAAGGTCTTCACTTCTATTCACTTTGGTTCAGAATAACCAATTACCAAACACCGATGGCTAAGTATGAACTTCTGCAACAGGACAGAGCTCAATTTCAGGCTGTCATTGTGGCAGGCAATGGCAATGGGGTTGCCAGAACCACTCTTCAATCAGCAGTAGATGCCACAGATATATCTTCAAGGACGATGGCTACTGCCATTACAATGTGCCATGAATCATGGCTTTCCACTGCGGGGTTTTCCAGGGAGGTCCTGCCCTTAGTTGAAACTCATCTTTTTAACCAGAAGTCAGATGAATCCTTACATTCTCTAAAGGACTCCAGGGCCACCCTCCATTCCCTGGGACTATATACGCCTGCCCTGAAGAGAAAATTCTACTGGCAAGGCAATCACACAAGCCTACACTGATGGCTCAACAATTTTACCACCAGCAGCCTTGTGAGCCAACCTATGCAAGGCAAAGGATTCAGAAGTCCCATTTCCCTGCACCTTCTGCGACAACAACACTCCAAGGATGCAAAGGGGTAGAGTATCTGTGAGCTCCCTCACTCTTACATACAGCCAAGAGAAGTCATTACATGTGCTACTTGTTCCCTGAAAGACTGTAGTAATATTTAGAGCTGTCTTCTGCCATCAGATACATGTGCATGACTTCTGAGGGCAGCATTCTACTCATGGCACTCTTCATCTTCAAAAGTGCTTTGCAACCATTACTACAAGCACATTAATTAAATCTTCTCTTCTTCCTTCCTGCTAATAAGGTTTATTAAGCTGCACGTATTTATCTTTGGGCAACTCCTATAAGCAATCAAATTAATAATTTTCCTGCTAAATTTAATAGTGAAGACCTGAAAAGGCTCAGGGACTGAGAGGAAGAGGGGAAAGCAAATAAAGCTTTGCTGAGAAAAGAGGGAAACAGAAGTCAGTAGGCCAATTTCCCTCCACTTAATCCTGTAATCATCCTCTCTTGCTTCCATCTCGTGGCTTTGCATCCTTTACTTCTCCCCACCCCCCATCACTTCTCCCCTACATGTACAAATACATGCAGAAAAAAGCCCTAGGTCTCATATAACCTTGATAAGGGGGAGAGAACAGAGTTATGCCTTATTCTTTAAGCAAACACTAATTACAGAACTCAGTATAGGGTAGCTGGATGAAATTCAATGGTCTGTGATATACAGAAGGTCAGGTTAGGTGATCTAATGATCCCTTCTGGACCTAATCTCTATGAATCTATGAAATGAAAAAATTCTTAAACACTTTGGTTGAACATCAGTCCCCCTGCATTTATCTGTGAAGTCCAGATTCAAAGTTCAGGTTTCATCTACAAAAGTGTGTGATTCCTCTAACTCCATCTCACTTAAGGCTGGTAGAAATTTTTCTATTTTTTTAATGGAAAATGGCTTTTTTGAGGGAAGCAAATATTTCTGAGAGAATACTTCCATTTCATTTGAAATGTCTTGGTTTTTCAACTAAACCTCCTACACAAAAACCCACAAAAACAAAACACCCTCCCCATAAAACCAAAATCCAATGCTTCAATTTTTACCTATGATTTTTTTTTGTGTGTGGAAAAAATTATGGTGGTTCATCTTGGGGGGGAAAACCATTCAAAATTCTAAAATTTCCAGTAGAAAATTAAAATCCCCTTGTCAAACAACCCTGACCTGGAGGGCCCATGATCTCTAGGACTGAGGGAGTAATTGTGTCTCCATACACATTGTCTCCTTTGTTTGTGTAAAGGCAGCCACTGGGTAGCTGCAGATTGGGGAGTGTGTTTGTGTTATTGTGGAGGGAAGAGATGTAAATGCTTGAGCACTGAGAACTGGACAGGGTTCATCAACTGCAATATTAATGGGCCAATAAGAAACAACTGGTGATAGCTACTTTCAGTTACTAATTATGCAGAGCCCTATTTTTCCAGGGTGAAATCCACCCTGTACAGAGGGGCCAGCCATAGGCCTTTGCATCCCTTAAATCACACTTAGGCCATAAGGGTGTGTGCTGGTCTCTGCACAAGTGTGGATTTCACCCCTGCACAGGATACCGAGGACTTAGATCCTGCAGCAGGAGAAGAGGGTCTCTGGCTTGGAGTCAAATGAAGATCTACGGATGTAAGACTACATAGCCCTTTCTCCATGCTCTGTGCCATCCAGTCACCCAGAGGTGCTTTTAAACCTGTGTGCATAAAACTGTAAGGAGAACAAGGTATGTGCTGTCATTCTTTTGTGTTTTAAGATGTGACCGTACATATCCACCAAGTCATTTCAGGGGCTGATCTGGAAATCAATTTGCTCCTCTAAAATATTCAGAAAAGGAAGCACTCTGAGGACTCGTCCACGTGGTGTGGTAATATGCACTCCAGGGGTGTGATGTGTAGAGTGCATTAATGCATTGTGCATGAATTGGTCCATGAAGACTCTGCTGGCACTCACTGAAGATCCCCTGCTGTGCTTTAACGCAGCACTGTTTGATTTTAAGATGCACCGAGCGCCCACAGCTCACAGTAACGTCACCTGGAAGCGAGGATGCTCAGCACTGAAAGTTGCCTGGCATGTTTGGCACTAGGGGTAGTTACATCCGGCCTTCCTCCTTCCACCTTGAGTTTTTATTGGATATAGTATCTTTCACTTGCTGTCCTAAACCTTGCTCTTCAACATCTGCCATTTTCTATCCCAAAACATGGCAGCTGTGTGTGTTTGTTTAATGGTGAGAGAAGGTATTTCTGTAATGTTCTTTATGATTTTTTGGCGGGGGAGGGAAGAAAAATGCTATAGAAATGCAAATTATTATCATAATTGCAAATGACAAGCAAAGCCTCAGGTCAATATGACTGTTTTGAATATTCCCTATATAATGAGCTGTAATTGTGCCTGGTAAGAGGTTAGTCAGTTTTGTGAATTAGTGCGGTGTATAATACCATAGTAAGGGAACCCAGACATCACATTCTTCTCTTGGAGATGCAGAGTATTGAGCAATTTAGCCGCTCTAAGTGTTCCAAAACTTTTTACCTTCTCTTTCAACAATCTTCTGAATTCACTTCACTATCTGATTCTGCTGACAGCAGTTTCCTTGGGTCTCCCATGACAGCATGAAAATCAGAAATCCTGCAACATGTCAGTCTGATCACTGTTTTTCTTTTATGCACCATCTGCCTCCTGCTGTGCTATTGCACTGAACTTTTCATGACATTCCTACTGCAATGTAGCCCATAGCAGATTAGGTAGGATCAAGCAGATGGGCTGAGCTGAGTCCGAGGAGCCAAAAGAGACCCCAGAATTTCTGCGGAGACGGACCTGAACCTCCCAGAAACAAGTGAGTCATTTTGATGCCATGCGCTTGTGGCTGATGCAGGTTCCATTTAGTGTTAATCCATCCGCAACTGCTATGGCAATTTTATTGTATCACACTCTGCTGCCGCTGTCCCAGTGACTCACTAAGGGAAAATGACCCACACTTGAGAAGCCACTGTGTCCAGTGTCAATTGTCTCTTGATGTCTGTGGATCTTTGCTGAGACTAATATGATAATATGCAGATCTGAGAGATTTGTAGATGGAAACAGGTTTATCTGGCTATTTGTAGGAAAGCTGCTCCTTTTGTGTTCTCAGCCAACTGGAAATGCAACTGTCAAAAGTCAGATACCTCACTCATCAGGTAATTAGAAACATGAATGTTCTCATTTTGTGATGCTCCAGTTGATGGCTAGTACTGAATTGAGGTGGTCAGCTACCATGGCAATGGGTTTGGTGTATAAACTTAGGCCTTAATCCTGCAGTGAGCTTCATCCTGTGCTTGTGTAACACCACACCTCAGTGTAGGTCATTGGCAGCAGGGCTTGTCCCCTCTGGATCCAACACCTCTTTGTTAGTACACTGCTATAGAAGGCTCATCAACTTACATGTGGCCCAGCCCCTAAGGCCAGAATGCCATACAGAGCAAGTGTGGGGTACAAAAGTATAGGTTACACTTGCATGGAGCCCACTGATTTCAGTGGGGCACTGTAGTAGTGGTCTGCCCCTTTAAGTGTCTGAGCAGCAAGCCCTGGCCTAAGGAGAAGCCCAGCAGGCAGGTGCTGACAACCAGCTGATCCAGGTAAGCAGCTGCAAGTGATTGTGCTGACTCCCAGGTGGCAGAGATAAGTGACGGGGGAAGGTCTATAAGGGTGGGGGAGGGGAAAGTGGTGGCCAGACAAATAAATAATTCCTTGAGGAGCAGTAGCAGAAGGCTGCAACAAGGTAGGTAGACAGGCAAGCCTTGTGCTCTCCCTGAGGGCTGAGGGAAGGCTGTGACCTTCTAGGTACTGGGGAGTGAAGGACCCTGCAGTATCAGTCCAGGTCAAGTCTATCCCTGTTGTTACTTTCCCATCTGTCTTGTGTGGTGGAAGAACAAGAGCACGTGTGTAGAAGTGGGGCATGGCTGACTGTTTTGTCCCTAAGCTGGTGGACAGGCCCAACTCTGTTTTAGTTGTCTGCTTGGGCTCTTCATCCTGCTGATGAAGGAACAGGAATTGATGTTCTGAAATAAAGACATTTTGCATGTAGTGTCTCTGAGCTGCAGTATGGGTGACAATGGTGGCCATTTGTCTATAGTATAAAATACTACACCCTTGGCACTGAATAGCTGCCTTTGTTTAGGGGAGGAGTTGTGCTAGAGCAGCAGGGTTACTGCAGATCAGGACTGAAGAGCTGTGTCAGAAAGCATCAGTAACTAGAATGAGAGGGAGTGAGATTAGACAAGTGCTACATTTGGACTCCAGGCCCCCAGAGGCAGAAGATCAAGGACTCTCTGGAAAAGCCCTTTTTTCCCAGGGAGCAAGGGAGAGGTTGCCAGCATACCCTGGCATAGACTTCATGCAAAAATACTCGAGTGGAGGGATCTCTGTGTTAAGGGTCTCCTCTAGGCATGCCTCTCTCCTGTCCTGCATGGAAGGAAGAGGCAGCCATCTCAGTGCTGCTTTCCCACCAGTATATAAGGCTTGCACGTTGGGCAGGCTAGGAGCAAGGCCTGCTGGCCAGTGCTCTGTGCTTCACAGTTTTAGCAGCCAGCAGTGAATCCAGCACCCTGGGTGTATTATCTTTTGTAGGGTCCCCCTTAATGGTGCAGGAGGCTTCCATTTCATGGGGGTTCTAGTCATTGCTATGGAGCTGGGAGACAAGTACATGGCCTCATTTCTCCAGTGGATACCAGAGTTCTGTAGGGCCAAACCCTTGCTTCTTCAGGGGTCAAGCCCCACACCCACTATGGAAACATTTGAAGAAACTCTTCTCTCACCTGGCTCCCTCCTATGAGTTCCAACAAGTAATAACCAACATTACTGACAACATCCAGCAGTGACTGGCACCAATATGGAAATAGGACAGATTACAGTTTGGTGGGAGCATGGAGGATTCTTTATAATTTAAGCGCTAATGTTGTGCTAAGACACAAAATGAAGTCAGTCCCTGTCTGAAAGAGCAAACAGGAGGACGGAAAAGTTTCACACACGTTGACTAATGCACTGCCTTTACTAGGCTGTTCTTTACGGGGGTAAATAAAGGCAGGAAGATGACCTGGAAAATGTCAGGGTGAGAGGGGAGAGTAATTTGTTTGAATTGGTTTCTCTTTAAAACACACACTGGGGAGTCAGAGTGAGAGGTCTAGGCTGGGCTGGGGCTCAGAGTTCCTTTGGGCCATGTGGACAGGCAGACAAGGTCTCTGTCCCTTGGTTTTAGTCCCATTGTAAAAATAGAGATAATAATTACCTTCTGGATGGAAGAGGGTGAGCACTGACTTTAAGTTTTCCAAACATTAATGAGATCCTTGGGTAGAAGGGGCTCTTGAAATTGGGTGCATAGTTGTTACATATTGTGTGTTGTACTCTGGCACTGCGAAATGTACCAGCATGCTAAAGAAGGATCCCTAGATGTTGTCCATCCAGGCATGACTCAGTGTAGTCTCCCACAGTCGGAAGGTGAAGAAGCCAGTGTCAGCTGGATGCTGGTCATGACAGATGTTCACCAGGGAATGACTATGAAAAATGGCTGGGAGGGGCCTCCTGTTACCAGAGCGCTCCTTAACCCTCTGTTCCCCAGTGTGGGGTTTGTACACCCCCTCGTATCCTGTGATAGCTAGGTAGCAGAAACACACCATGCTCCTGGATCCCATTCCCCAGACCAATGAGAAATTATGTTTGATTCTGGGATCAGCTTTGCCAAACATTGTTGATAAAACCTGAACTTCTCCAGGCTTACCCTGCATTACCCGGTCATCACACCAGCTGGATTAGGGGGTGGTAGTAAATGAATTGTGTGCTCCTAAACTTCTTTACAGCGCTTGGTGGAGGCTTATTAGGAGAGGGAAAGTATGGTGCGGATTATCAGGATCCTTCCTGAGTCTATCCAAAAAAAGAGATTCCTGAAGTAGGGAGAGGGGAGAGTCTTGTACAGCTGACAGCAAACCTCTGCAGAGGAACTGGGATATTCGGTTGACAGATGGACTAACACTTCCTGGGTTTGTACCAGCAAGTCAGACTGAATTTAAAGATGAAGCACCCACTGCCTGGGAAAGGAAAGCCAGCAGTCCACTGAATAGGAGCACTTCCTGGCAGCTGTTCGTGTCCTAGCTGCTACACAACTCATTCTTGCTGCAAACCCATTGAAGATGGGGAGCCCTGGTGACTCTGTGTAGGAAATATGACCACTGTGGGCTACATACTGATATAAGGATTGGTTTTGTGTCGGTGGCTGAATGGAAAATAATATTTGATTGATAAAGGAAGCTAAGAACTCGTAGCTCGCAAGAATTACTCTACCAGACCAGAATGATGGGCCATTTAGTTGAATATCCTGTTTCCAATAGTGGCAAGTGTTGGATGTTTGAAATGAAGGTACAAATCCCTCTCCAATCTACCTAACTGCAGTATTATTCCAGAGGGAATTATTTTTGCCTGACTCTAGCTGGTGATTAATTTATGGTCTGAAGCATGATTTCTGTCCCTTGTGATGTTAGCTGTGCTACAGATCTATATTAAATGCCTTTGTACTGAACGTGAAGGGCCAAATTAATCTGAGGGGTAACGACAGTGATGCTAATGGCATTTATACAAAAGATTAATTTGGAAAAGTATGCTACTAAATATCTTTAAATTCTCTCCCCATTAGGGCCCCTCCCCATTTCCTTTTCTACAGCAACAGTATGAGCCAGTGTGGTTTTGTTCCCCTCTTTCATTTTTCTTGAAATGAAATGAAAACCCCTGTGTCAATGAAATATTGAAGTACATACTCTGATTAGAAACCTACCAACTAATAAAAATATATGAAGACTATGTAGGTTCAGTAAAGTAAGTATTTTCCCAGCAGTTTGTTCCATCATATTATATCCAAATGGCCCATCTAATTTCTGATGGCAATTCCATGGTCATTCTTCTTAATCTCCCATTATATATAATTTTGCTTTTCTCTTTTAAACATATGGTATACATGTTTATTGCATGCATGGGAAAGAGACACAAACTCAGACACTGAACTAGTGCCAACTCAACATCTTGACTTCTCCCTTGAACATAAGCTTATATAAAAGTTAATCAGTTTTTAGGCTGATTGTACAACATGTGCAGTTGTGATTAGAGTCTGTATTTAAGACTTGGCTGCCAAAAAGACTTCAATACTGACAGGCTTAAAAGCTATTTCCCAGTAAGATTCAAACAAACCTGGGATTGGCAAGCAGATCTATACAATTTATATACAGATGCATGCAAATACATCTCCCCTTCACCTTATGCCCCCATAGTATTGTTCCAGTGTGCAGTATACACATTCACCATTTGCAGTATAAATACCGCCTTCTTCTAGGGTGACCAGACAGCAAGTCTGAAAAATTGGGGCAGGGGTGAGGGGTAATAGGGGCCTATTTAAGAAAAAGACCCCCAAATCAGGATTGCCCCTATAAAATCAGGACATCTGGTCACCCTACCTCCTTCTCAGGGCTGGAAAGTAAAAGATCTTGACAAAATGCATCAACAGCAAATAAAAATGAGGCCATTGCTTGGAGAGGTGCATAAGTGTGAAGCTTGAAGAATCTCTTCGTTGTCAGCAAAGGTCCTGGTGTTTCCTGATTTGTGCTGCAGCACTGGTCAGGCTGTTTGCCTTCTGGGCAATTTGGATAAAACAAGAACCAAAACAAGCCTTCACTCAACACCCAAACTTTACTTTGACCATTTATACCTGTTTGCTTAACTTTACAGTAGTTCTTGCCTTGCTGAAGCCTGAGAACATGATCAGAGGGGCCTGCAGTTAGATTTCCAGCTTTAAGAAGGTTAAATAAAACTCTTATCTGCCTGCTTATCCAAGGCAAGCCTGGATCTGGGGACTGGGAGAAAAATCCTTTCACTGCTGGGTCATCCTTTCAATCTGACCCACATACATAGTGTGTATTACCAGCCGATTGCTGTTCAGTGGCCTATATGAAATGAATGTGATCATCTGAGTTTAATTCTTAGGGGGCCAGTGTTTGTCCATGTCAGAAGAGCCACCAGGGCTGGATCCCAGACATGGTTAAGCATTCACTAATGGGTTGGGTAACCAGGTCTAATCCAATCCAGTGTGGTACCCTGCTGCTGCCTCAGTTTGTCCTTCTGTGGCTTCTCCAAAACAGCGCAAAGTCATTGCAATTCAATGAATACCCTTTCTTAGGGTCTGGTTTATTAAAACATCATCATAGTTCAAATGCCAATTTAAATCAAAACAAGTCTGTCCTTCACATCAGTCTCTTCAGTCCTTAGCTGGGCTTTACATTTCTTTCCAAAAGCTCCATCTTGCTGCCTGGAGTTTCTGCAGGCCGCTTACTCTTAAGGCTGTTGCTCCTCATTCCACTGCAGGTGGCTCCAGCCAGACCTTGCCCTCTGGCTGGCATGGAGAGAACTAGTTCCTGCCAGGCCTTCCACCTGGCTGGTTTGGAGAGCTCCTTTCCTGGTCCTCGCTGGCCTTGGATCCCCTGTGAAATCGCTGCAGGTCTCTCTACCCAGTTCTTTCAGGGACCTCAGGGTCCAGCCATCGTTTATTCTCCCAGGTTACTCGGAATTAGATGAGCTCTGACAGGCTCAGTCTTGACTTTTCTGAAGATACCTCCCTTGGTCTTTCTGTCTCTGGTGGATCAGTCACTGGCTTATAGCTAAGGCTACAATTGAGTCACGAAGGTAGTGGAAGTCACAGAAGCTGTGACTTCTGGTGACCTCTGTGACATCAGCCTGTGGCGATTGGGAGCTACAGGGTCCCCTGCGCCACCCCTGGGGACTGGGTGCTGCAGGGTACCCTTGCTGCCTCTGGCCACAGCTCCTGGCCACTCCGAACCCCCAGAGCTGCAGATGGTGGGGGCACCCCGCAGCTCCTGGCCTCATGTGTGGCGGGGGTACTCCTGGACCTTCAGGCAGAAGTGGTACCCCACAGCCACCACCTGCTGGAGCTTTGACACTCAACCCATGGCAGTGGGCTCTGGAGCTCCTAGCCACTGCCCTGCTGTAGGTGGTGTGGGGACCCACAGATCCCCTTTTTGTCATGGATATTTTTAGTAAAAGTCTCAGGTGGGTCATGGCTTCCCTTAATTTTTCTTTATTGCCCATGACATGTCCAATTTAACTAAAAATATCCATGACAAAATCTTAGCCTTACTTATAGCCCAATAGGCTACCATCATGTAATGCCCGATCCAACCATCAGCCCAAACATAATCTCAACTATACATATAAAATGATGGGGTCTAAATTGGCTATTACCACTCAAGAAAGAGTTACCACTTGGAGTCATTATGGAGAGTTCTCTGAAAACATCCATTCAATGTGCAACGGCAGTCAAAAAAGCAAACAGAATGTTGGGCATCGTTAAGAAAGAGGTAGATAAGATAGAAGATATCATATTACCTCTATATAAATCCATCTGTGATGGGGCTGAGCGGCCCTGCACTGGTACCGCAGGGGTTAACCCTTCCCTCTGGGCAGAGGAAGTCCCGCCCCGAAGCTCTACTGGGCATGCTCCAACTGGAGATCCAATATAAAAGCCTGCAGAGCAACCCAGTTGGGGCTGACTGCCGGAGGGGAAGGATGCACACTACCAGCTCCTGCGGAGGGACAGCCAGGATCCTGGGTTCCAGAGACCAGCCCAGCAGAAACGCCGCGGGAGGCCCAGCTCGACTTCGGCCCTGAAGGGGAATGCACTGGAGGATCCCTGGACACCGAAGGCATGGCAGGGCAGGTAGGAAGTGACCCAGGGAACTTTTAAAGATACACACACGCTCGGCATGTTGCGGGTGGATCCTCGCCAAGCTAGGGGCAGGGGAAGCCCCACCAACAGGTGAGCCCTGGGTCGGGACCCGGTGGAGTGGGCGGGTCCAGGTCCCCCTACCCCCGCAGCTACTAGGCCGCCCTACCCCGAGAGCAGGGAACCATTGTATTGACTTCGGCCATTAGGCCTCGCTGCCCTGAAAGTGGGGAGCCACAGAATTGACTCTGGCCAATGGGGACACGCTGCCTTGAGAGCGGGGAGTCATTACGCTGACTCCGGCCAGTAGGCCACGCTGCCCTGAGGCTTGAGGAGGCTGTTATTGACCCTGGCCACTGGGCCACGCCACCCCGAGAGCAGGGAGCTAGGGTCTTGACTCTGGCTATTGGGCCACTCTGCCCTGAAGGCAGGGAGCCATTGCACTGACTCCAGCCACTGGGCCATGCTGCCCCGAGAGTGGGGAGCCACAGTATTGACTCTGGCCATTGGGCCACACTGTCCTGAGAGCGGGGAGCCATTACCTGGACTCTGGCCATTGGGCCACGCTGCCCTGAGAGCAGGGAGCCCTTATACTGATTCCAGCCATTAGGCCAAGCTGCCCCAAGGCTTCGGGAGGCTGTTATTGATCCTGGCCATTGGGCCATGCTGCCCCGAGGGCAGGGAGCCATGGTATTGACTCTGGCCATTGGGCCACATTGCCCTGAGACTTGGGGAGGCTGTTTTGACTCTGGCCACTGGGCCACACTGCCCCAAGATCTGGGGAAGACTTGTATAGACTCTGGCCATTGGGCCACACTGTCCCACGATGGTATAGACTCTGACCCTAGGGACATACAGCCCCATGATTGGGGATTAGAGAGTGGTTGAGGTCTACCTCCACACCCCGCCCCTGCCAGAGAGGGGCGCTGCGGAGTGGGACCCAGTCAGACCGTCGTATGCTCACATCTTGAACACTGCATGGAGAGATTGTGCCTCATCTCAGAAAAGATATATTGGAATTAGAAAAGATTCAGAAAAGGGCACCAAAAATGATTAGGGCTATGGAACGGCTTCTGTATGAGGAGGGATTAATAAGACTGCGTCTTTTCAGCTTGGAAAAGAGACGACGAAGTGGGGATATGATAGAGGTCTATAAAATCATGACCAGTGGGGAGAAAGTAAATAAGGAAGTGTTATTTACTTCTTCTTGTAACACAAGAACTAGGGGTCACCAAATTAAATTAATAGGCAGCAGGTTTAAAACAAACAAAAAGGAAGTATTTCTTCACACAATGCACAATCAACCTATGGAACTCTTTGCCAGAGGATGTTGTGGCAAGGCCAAGAACCATAACAGGTTTCAAAAAAGAACTAGATAAGTCCATAGAGGATAGGTCCAACAATGGCTATTAGCTAGGATGGGCAGTGATGGTGTCCCTAGTCTCTGTTTGCCGGAAGCTGGGAATGGGTGACAGGGGATGGATCACTTGGTGATTACCTGTTCTGTTCATTCCCTCTGGGACACCTGGCATTGGCCACTGTCAGAAGACAGGATACTGGGCTAGATGAACCTTTGTTCTGACATAGTATGGCAGTTCTTATGTTCAACCCATTACCTGGGACCAGGTGATAAGGCACCAGTGGGACTGAACCCAAATTCCATAAAGGACCAGCCCCCCCTATAATTGGGTGCAAACACAGCACTATCAAATGGAGGGCCTGATTCACCATCTGTTTTTATGTTACTGTAACACCACTGACTTGGAATTATATTGGTGTTAAACTGGAATAACACAGTGGTGTATGAGGCCCTCCATTTGCTTTGGTAGTGCCAGTGCCTCTAGTGTTTACATTCAATGAATGAATTGACTGGTAGGAATGGTCACAGAAACAACACACTTTATTTTCAAGGAAGCAGATTTTGAACTTGAAAATGTTGTGGCTACCTTCCTGCCCCAGAAGCCTGATCCCAAATGTTACTCCTCTAGTTTGATAACAGAAATGTGTTATGGGCAGACTCTGATTTTAGTAACACCAGTGTAATCTGGAGTCATACTGCTGAAATTACTCTGGATTTACACCTGTGTAACTGAGATCAGAGTCTGGCATAAATGATCACTCAAAACTAACTGAGTTGGTCAGAATCTGCAGTTTCAAAAACTTGCACTGAACTGATCATGAACAATCTGCAGGTTAGGAATTGTTTGCAGTAAGTATTCAGGGATTAATTGTAATTCTCCAATAAATTTGAGACATTCATAAGCTACTTGCAAACAGAAAAAGAGACTAAAAATCACAAAAATAAATTATCGGCCATGAATTATTCACTCAGCTCTCAGCATGACAAATGGCTCACTCACAAAGAAACCAAGGAGTAACTAGAATTTCGAGGCAGAGCTATGCTTTCACCCCTTGAGGTGCACCTTCAAAACAGACCAGCAGCACATAGGTGATGAGGCATGAGGAGGCTCACGCTGCATATGCTATATGTTTTGTGTCTGAACAAAGGATTTTTACCCAGCAGGGTTGTCAGGGGACTTACATGAGGACTAGACTAACACAGAAAATGTTAAGGGTTAGAAAAGGAGAGACCTTAAGGTTGGTTGTGCACATGGCATGTTATATTATTGAGTTTTGTGGGGAGGGGAGGAGTATGTAACTTTCAGCACCTTCTGGCAGACTATTTCTCTACAAGCTCCCGATCTGTCTGCCTTCCCCCCCACAGGCCAAATGTGTAGTGCAGTCCTGGCTATGAAGGACTAAATGGTGAGAAAAGGAAATATAGTATAAAGCAGCAAGGTAACCCAACTTCGGAGTGCTCATGAACAAATATCAACACACTTGGATTCCTTCCTTTACTATAATGAGTTGCTTTCTGGAAACAGGTGTGCCTCTGTAATGGATGTGGGCATCAGGAGTGAGATGATAGCTGATGTCTAGACAACATTTCAAAGGAAGAAGACAGAGAAGGCTGATACATGACTCGGTTAATCTAGTAAAATCCCTATCCAAGTAGAGTATATTCTGGGAACAAAGGTGGCTTGATTAAAGACATGGAGCCTGATTCACCACTACTTTACTTCAGTTTTTCATCGGTGGAATTCCAGGCATGTTAATTCAGTTACACTGGCGTGAAACTGGAGTAACATGGTGGGAATTAGGCTCTTTGAACATTTTTATCTAGTGAAAACAACTTAACTCATTCCTGGTCAAAAAAGATTAGGAATCGAATGGTCATAGGCATGGTCTAACAAACCAATTCATTGGCTGTTTTTGATGAAAGCACATTAGGTTAAATTTGGAGGTGATGTGTAAGCTCTCCACTTATGCACTGACATGGTCCCCATCACCTTAGTATCTGAGCATAATTAGTAAATTTTTCTCTATGGTATGGAAGAATGACCCCATTTTACAGATGGGGAGCTGAGGCGCAGTTTAGATGAAGTGATTTGTCCAACATCACAGAGGGAAATTGTGAGCTGAAGACCAAACCCAAATCTCCAGAGTCCCAATCCAGTACCTGATCCGCTAGATCATTCTTCTTACCCCTCTGCAAGTGGGTATACATAGGAATAAGGGAGCCAAGTGGGTGTGATTCAAATGAGAAAGGGCTGGAGGAGAGGGATATAACAGGAAGAGCAGATAACTAAAGGATGTAAATTGAAGTACTACCCACCCTACTGTAACTTGCATCTTGCGCTTTCCTACAACCCCTCTGCTCTCTAAGTTACACCACTATACACTCACTCATAGTCATATAAAACAACTTGCCAACATGTAACTCACCCCACCTTACCTGCCGCCTATGACTTTGACCCATTGCTTCTAAGAGTCCACATCATGGCATCTAGAGATCTTGCTACACTGCTGAAAGTCATTGGAAACTGAGGCCACTTAGGACCTTGCCAAAGGTGAATTGTGCAGGGTTGGGCCCTATACAAGGGTGCTGGAACAATTTGTGTAGTAGGGTGCTGAGAGCCTTTGAATCAAACTGTAAACCCTAGAAATGATGGAAAGCACTTTAAGCCCGAGTGCGCGGCTGCACCTCCAGCACTCTTCTATCCAGCACCTATAGTCCTAGAGAAGCAAAATAGCAGGCAATATGTTCCTAAGTTACGAAATTGTTATGCTGTGTGAGTGTAAAGCACCAATGGTGTGCTATATCTCTGGCTGGTATGGAAAGGACATAATGCTCTGCAAGGTCTCTTCCATTTATAACAGCTATGATCCTATATGTCAGTATGGGGGGAACATAATTACTACCTGAGCAACACTTTAAGGACCAAAACAAAGACAATAATAGCTTCTGGGGTGTGGGTGTGATTTTGTAGTGCTGCAGCTGATGAATAAGGGGTGGGAGTTACTGGAGACTCTAGTGACTTCCCCATTTTTGGCACAGGGGTCTGCTCAGTTACCTCAGTTACCTCATGTTTCATTTGAAATACATTTGCTTGCTGCCAGCAGCCTTGCAGTCTTAATCTCAGACTTGCATTGCCATAGAAACAATCTCTCACCTTCCTCTGTTCGTAGCACATTTCCTTTAAAGGATCTTTCTTCTTTACTTATCCTCTTCATCTTTTCATTTGCTTTTTCTCTCCTCATTATGTTGTTCCAATTCCCTTGCCTTCTATCTTACTTCACTATAGCAAAATATTTACCTCATAGTCGTACTCAACTTGCAGCCTCTGCCTGTGTGGCTGTCAAAATCCTGTAATGATGTATCTTAGCTTGGGAAATCAGGTCAACTAAGCGTGTGTGTGTGTGCGTGCACATGTGGGACAGGAATTGGTGTCGGAGGGGTAGACTTGACGTTAATCAGACCAGTTTTAACTTGTATTTGAGAAATAAGGAATGGGACTTTTAACAGAAAAGGTAGTGTGGAAGTGTGAGGAATTTCCTATCTGGGTCACTTCCTCTGCTCTCCAAATAACTAGAAGAAGACAACAGACATGATTCTAGGCACTGGGGTCAAATGGAGTCATTTCAGGATCACTCAGCTGGTGATTTTTATTTTATTTATTGTGTGGGCTTCCCTTCATTTTTCCCTTGGAGCAGCCATCTACCAAAATCTATTTGTCGTCTCGTGCTATTAAGATCAACAGTAACACTATAATAGCATATGACAGTCTTCATTTTCTGCAGGAATTTCTACCATAGATGAATCTCAGTCCTGTCAGATTAAGTGAACAGTCACAAGGTCTAGCCATCCATCAATACAAATCAATCTCCCCTTAAATATATTGCTGGCACAGATCATGGGGATTAGGAAGATTCATTCCTCTATTGGTTTTTTTTTTTCTGATATCAGAATGATAGAAGTAGAATTCCTTCAATATTGTGCAAAACTCCACTGGTCACTTTGGTGTCACCAAGTCACTCATAACCCCCTTCTCTCACATATCCCCCTTCTCTTTTTCATGCCTTCCTGCAGTGGTATCCCATATACCTGGAACTCCTTCCCTGTTGTAATGTATTGGGCTGGCTTCATTCACGTCGATGATGTTGCCCCTTGAAGGCGGTTGTCGCAGGGTGGTTCTGTTGGCATCCAGTGTGCACATTGCCTGGCCTGCTTCTTAACCACCAGCACAAATCACCCTTTCACCACGTGTGTATTTTTTCTTCACTTATGTAGTATAACAGAATGTATGCCGGCTTACAGCAGGAAATGTCCACACAGCCTTCTCTTTCGCAGCCCAGGCTCATCCTCTGAGCTCTCCCCTGCTTCCTCTTCCTCCCAGTTACTCAGCCAATTGCCTTGTTAGCCCAGCAATTGCCAACAAATGTCAGTAATTCCCAGCACAAACTGCTTGATTGGCTTCAATTAAGCCTGCGCTCTTCCCGGCACTGCAGCAACTGCAGTGACCAGGGTGCTACTAATAGTGTGTTGCCCTGTCACAGTGGCTCTCACAGACCGTAAGGAAGAAGTCCCTAAACTGTGGGGTGCACCCACCTAGGGGGGCATGGAGGAACATTTCATGGGGGCGGGTATGGCCTGGGCCAACCCCCACAGGGAGTGGGGAAGGAGCACCACCCAGCTCCACTCCCAGCCCAAGCCCCATGCTCAAGGTCCCAGCTGCTGGCCTATTTGCCAACGCTGAGCCTCCATCCCAGCTGCTGGCCCTGCGCCGGCCCTACCCCAGTCCTCAGCTGTGGCCCCAGCCTCACCCCCTAACCCCTGTCTGTGTGTCCCCCCTCCTGGATCCGCGGCTCTGCTCCCAGTTTGGCGTGTGTGTGTGTGCATGGACAGGGGTAAGGAGGGGCATGAGGTAAAAAGAATGGGGACCACTGCAGTAAGGGATCTGCAGCTCCTAGCAGCTACAGGACTGTCAAAGGCCATGGTTACACTGGCACTTTATAGCGCTATAAAGCCCCCACGAGCGCTATAACCTACTCCCCGTCCACACTGGCAAGGCACTAATAGCGCTATAACTGCTGAGTTATAGCGCTATTATTAATCCACCTCCGCATGGGGAATAAGGGCTGTAGCGCAGCTGCTGTAGCGCTACAGCAAGAATATGGACACCCACTGCGCTACAAGTAATCTCTGGAGATGCCTAGAGCCATTTAAGGCAATTGACGTCTCTTCCCTTTGTTTTGAACTCGGCTGGAGGAATGCGGAAGTACCTCTTTAGAGTTTCTTTCTTAACTCAGCAGATAAGCAATGCAAATGTTTAAGGAGGGAGCCTGTGTGAAAACAAAGCCTTCTGTGAAGGGAGGCTCACTGACAGGCTTTCAGAAAAAACGGAAAAACCACTGTCTCTCTCCCTCCGCATACACACAACGCGTCCCCCCTCACCCCCCTCGTTTAAAAAGCACGTTGCACCCAGCTGAATGCTGGGATACCTGCCCGAATGCGCTGCTCTTAATGCCGCATTAAGTGCCCCAAATGTGGCCATGCTATACCGCAGGAGCATCTGAGTGTGGACATACAATAGCGCTATACATATTACTGTATAAGGGGACCGCTATAACCAATAGCGCTATAATCTTGTAAGTGTAACCATACCCTAAGTGGTAGCAGCCTGTGTTTCTGGAACTGGAGGAGCAGGGTTCCAGTGTTGTTTAAAATGAGACAGTGGCATGGTGTAGACTGGTTCTTATTAGAGACTATCTGCAGTGATGGGAGAACCGGAAGAGGCCAGAGATGTTTTGAATAGTGGGAACAGAAAAATGTATTAGCACTAAACTCAAACACATTCTCTAGCCTGCGTAGAGCAGGACAAGCCCTGGGCTGTGCTATGTCAGGTCAATATTTCCCCAGTAGGGCTTAAGATATAGACAAGGGGTAAACTCCAGTGGACAGATTCTTCCCTTGTATAACTCCACTTGAAGTCAATGAGTTAGACAAGATATGAATCTTACTCCAGGTGTTTTCCGTGTTTAAAATTTAGGCTTTCTAGTATCAAAACTCGGGGCCAGGTTAGATGTGCTGAATCCATTTAATATTGTAGTACCCCTTCAACTGCTGTTGATATTTTTCTGTGATTAAGCTTTTTTTCCCTCTGGGGACTTAATTATACAAAAACCGGTTGCATGAAGGATCTATCACAGACTTTTAATGAACTTTGCACCTCAGCAAAGCACCTTAGCACTTTGCACCTTAGCACTGAGAACCATCAGCACCTACAGATGTTTAATTCATTATCAAGAGCATTCTAGTTTCTGGCCTGAATTCCCCCTTGCAATATGACTCCTTTTGACTGCTCTGGCAGAGTGAAGAGGTCTTAAAGTGGGCATGACTGTAATTTACTCCCACTTTAGGGCTTCTTTTCACTGTCAGAGCAGGGTAAAGGTGCCTTAGGATAAATGAGAATCAGGCCCAGTAGGATGACTACCAGGCACTATATAGAAGATAGAAGTTTATGCTATCACCTATAAGATTTCTAGCAGCTTTCTACATCTCAGCAGCAATCAGGATTGAGCTCTGCATAAGAATACATGCTGTCATGATGGCCCATTTAGTAGCTCACTTGCCTTTAAGACAGAAGGTTGAGATTAGAAACCAAGACCTTTATTTAGATCTCTACCCAAGCCTGCCACTCCAGGGCAACTGGACAAGTGGCTGCTCTTTCAGAGGTGCCAGCTTTTGGATGCCTGATTAAATGGAAGTCCCTCTTGCCCATCCCTGTTGGCTACCAAGGTAGCCTCTGGCCCTTCTTGAAAAGAGCAGGGTGGTTACCCAAACTTCCAAATGAATAGCCTCATTGACCAAGCTTTTGTGGGAGCTATTGCTCAATGTATAATGGCCACTCCTTCACCTACACAGTCAGTATGCTGCTAAGGTCCTGATCCTGTAAACTCTTAGAACTGGATCCAGTACTCACTTCCATGTGTTGTCTCAATGGGCCAAATTCTGCTCTGGTTTATACCAGTGTATATCTGGAGCAGATCTCTTGAAGATCACAACTCTTCTCTGGATTTAGACCTGGGGATGATAAGCAGAATTTTTTCCATGGAGACCACTTGTGGTGGTAAGCATTGTGGTAGGTAATGTGACAAAGCTCTGTCCTTATCTCCATCAATCCTGCATTTCCTGGTGGATTTCACTAGCCTCAAAGGCTCACTGTGACCCTCCATGTAGCCCTTCTCTCTCTAGAGACAAGGGTCACAGCCTATTGAGCCATTTTCATCATAAACCAGCAAGGAGAAGCTATCCTTCCTAGAACAGTGTCTGTTGTCTCCCAATCTCAGTGATTAATTAGGGGAGGTAGGAAGGGGAGGAGCCCGGGCCCACCCTCTACTCTGGGCTCTAGCCTAGGGACCCTAATAGTATCAGCTATAATGGCTGATCTTTTAGCCACAAAACACAATACAATTCCCTGAGCTACTTCCCCACAGCAGTCCACACTTCTTCAAACTCCACTTCACCCTTACCTCAGGGCCTCCTTCCTTGCATAAGATATGGTGTCTACCACTCAGTCTCACCAACAGCACAACTTCCTCTCACAGCTCCTGACATCCACACCCCCACCTGACTAACTGGGAGGTTTTTAACTGGTTTCAGCCAGCCCCTGACTGGCTTCAGGTGTTCCAATCAGACTAGCTATTTCTACTGCTTTCTAGAAGCTTCTTAATTGGCCACAGGTGTCTTGATTAACCTGGAACAACTGCCATTTGGTTCCAATGGTACTAGGGATTTGTTTAGCCTGGGGCTAACATATCTGTTCCCTATCATTGTCCTATAGCCATCTGGCGTTGCCCCATCACAGTAGTAAGCAGTTGTAGGATCAGGCCCTTGCTTGGCACTATGTAAAGTGCTTGAGTAAGAAAGATGCTACAGAAAACCAACCTGATAAACACTGGTGTTTCATTAAAAAGCAAAAAGTGTATGTCCCCAAAAGTCAGCAACTCCCACAAATGCTCAGCTGTTACTTAAAAAGATGGGTACAACAATATCATTTTATTATGTCCATTGTTTTAAAGATAACTCTGGAAAAACCTTAATAATTAGAATTAACACGCTACTCAATGCATTTTCTTTGCAGTCAGTTTAAAAAGGGTGACAAAAATCTGCTAAAAATTGCATTGACGCCTCTCTCAGAAAATGATTGCAGCTTTGCATGTCATTTGGGGTGAGAAAGCACTCAGAATGAAATGTGAAGAAAACTAACGGAGAGCACACATCTCTCCCCAACTCACATAAACCATCAAAGTGTTTGACCCAGTGCCTGAATTGCTAAGATGTCCTCTGTATGCACGCAACATATGGTTTGATCAATATTTGAACAAAGTCTGATATAGCCTCTCCACTCACCTATGCCAGTGTACTCCCATTGCCTTCCACAGGATTACTCCCAGTTTATAGGATAATTAGAGGATAATTAGGCCCACAATACCTATGATATACTTGTGTATATGTATTATATAAGAATCAAAATGTACTTGATTAAATATATAATTAGGAAGTTAATCACTGCTTGCATACTCCCAGAGCCTTCTGGTACAAGGCAATTTATCTTGACAAAGATTCGTATGTCTCTATTCTGTTTTCTTCTCCTTCTTCATCTTCTGGGATCACATCGGTGCCTCTATCCTTTCCGAGTGTGTGTCTGGGAAGATGTAGCTTCCACTGTGGTTGTGGTATGTACACATGCATTGCATTGCTTTCACTGTAGATACTTTAATCATATGTGGGGGGTTTTTGGGTCATACAGGACAAAATCCTTCCTTAAATGCACAAAACAGCTGTGCTGTTGCCAGCTGTTCTGGGAAGTTCTTCAAGGTCTAAGGCAGGGAAAATCTTCCAACACAATTGGAGATGTACCATGTCTGCTATTCCAGACTGAGATTTGAAGTAGCCTCTGTACCATTTACATCTCCTTTCCTCGGCAGGGGTGGGGCAAATGACTGGTTAATCTGCACAGTGGTGGATTCACTGATCCCACTTCCAAATCCTTGCTCTGCACCAGTGACCAGCGAGCTGTCCCTCTCTCTGAAGAGCAGAGCCACCCCACTGGTTCTGGCCTTCTCTGATTGCAGAAGAAGAGGGAAGAGTTTAACAAGAGTCCGCTTGCTCACCAACTATTTGAACTGCATTAATGTTACAAACCAGGAGAGAATGTAATCTAGTTATTATGGCAGGGGCTTAGTGTCAAGATTCCTAAATTCTGTTCCCAATTCTTCCATTCACTTGCTTTATGACTTTCAACATGTCACCGGACCGCTCTGATCCTTGATTTACCCTTTTGCAAAATGGGGAATAATAACACCTACCTTGCAGGAGCTGAATATTGGTATACCACTTGGAGATCCTTGGTGCTGCCCTACCACATATATAAGTATTTGTATAAATGAAGTAGGAATAACCATTTCAAAAGAGAGCTTTAACAAGTGCTTCCACTGTCATGTCTTTGACATGCCTCATGCTGACTCTTGTCTTCTATAGAACAAATGGAACTGCACACTGCATCGAATGGCATATGTTGAATTCTTTTCTAGTCTGGGGAGGGGAGAGAAAAAATGAAATGGCAGCAGTTACTGGCAGGTGAGGCTGACACAGAATACAACAGTGCTGTGTATAAAATATTTAATCCCACAGAGTAAGATGGTACAAGGAGGTTGCCATTGACCTGGGTAACCTTAGTGAATATTGCATAAAGGACCCTCTCTTCTTGTCACTATAAATAAAATCCAGATTATTCATAATGAAATTTGAGTCTTGATGGCCACACATCTTAACACAAGCAGCGAGCTCAAGGGTTCTGCTGCTTTATATGAGCTCCCGGGTCATCTGGAACAGATGTCCACAGACAACTGTCTTGAAGTGTGCAGGATGCGAGCTCTAGCACTTTCTTCCCCTGGCAGTACCTGTACCAAAATGGAATTGAAAACAAATATTTGGCACCAGAAAAATGATGTAATTATTTTGAAAGGGAAACAAAACAAGAGGAACACTACACAGAAAGGAGGCAGAAGAAAGAGAGTTAACTTTGGGTATGTCCAAACTGCATTGTAAACCTGGGCTTACAATGGCTGGACTCAGGTCTCACGGCTTTGCTAATGTATCCATATTGCACTGCGCAGACCTTCTGACTTGGGCCTGTGGCTTGAGCTACCTCCACACTGCAAAATGAGAGGACTTGGACCTGAATCGCAATGGGACTCAAGCTCTATCCTAGCAGTGTCTTAGGACTTGGGTCCTGAGTGCCAGCTGACCTGAGTCAGACTGATTTGTGTGTGAATGGAAGGGATGCTTGGGCTCAAACCTGAGTCAGAGCCCGGGCTTAGTGTGCAATGTGGACGTACCTCTAGTGTATATCTACACTGCAATTAGACACCTGCAGCTGGCCCGTACCAGAATCTAAGGGGTTAATTGCAGCATAGACATTCAGACTCAGGCTGGAGTCCAGGGTCTGGGACCCATCAGAAGCCCCAGTGTCTACACCACAATTAAACAGTCCCTTAGCTCAATACCTGTGAACCTAAGCCAGCTGGCATGAGCCTTCCATGGGTTTTTAATTGCAGTGTAGACATGCACTTAAAGGCTCCACTGGACTAATTCTCATTGCTGGCTACTGTTTTCAGTATTTTCTCCTGGACTGCTTCATATGTTTGAATTATGCTGCTTCTCATGATGTGAATTTCTCCTTGTGGTGGGGTGTACAAGTATTTTCATGCCCCCACAAGGATATCCAGAAGCCGAGCCACTCCCTGCTCCAGTGGTGTCTTTTGGAGGAAACCCCAATGAGCCAGATAATGAGTTGGAGTTGCATTGGCTACTTTCCAGCAGGGTTCAGAGGCAACTCCAGGAGTTATTACCAGCTGGGAGATGTTGGGTAAACATTGAGCATATTTAGGCTCAAAGCCCTAAAGAAAGGGTGGTGCTCTCAGAAGTAAGAGAGGATCAGGGGGCTGTTGTGCTGACTAGAAGCCAGAGCAAGTAGCTCTGGGGAGACATCAGAGTTGCCCTTGATGTTTTTTATTCTTGAATTTAATTCTGGTTAAACAGCAAGGCAAGAAATGCAGCAAGAAGTTGGTTAGAGCCAGTTATGGCTCCATGATGTGCATGGCCAGATGTTGCTGTCAGGCAGCTCTAGTGGTTCCACTGATATAGGATCCTTAATGACTCATATGCCAGGAGAGGGTTGGTGGAGTGGAACAGAACATCACCCTGCCCCTTTCCTGCCCTCTCCTTCCCCCCTACTCTGAGAGATGGGGGTCTCCGCAGCAGGGCAAAAGTGCTAGCAGTCAGCTCCCCTCTGAGAGAGGAATGATCTGTGGCTGGATTACAGCCCTTTTGCACCACCTCCTCAGTCCATTAAAGGACATGTGACTCAGCTAGAGAATCTAGCCCAGTGACTTTTTCCAAGGTAGTGTCAATTTGGGTTTAGCCGACTTGCACTGAGCCAGAGCGGGAGATCTGTCCTCAAACACAAACCTCTGGTCAGCTTTCCCTTTCTCCATTCTGACCTCTGACTGCCCGAAGCTGGGATGGATGATGGGATGGATCACTCAATAAATTGCCCTGTTCTGTTCATTCCATCGGAAGCATCTGGCACTGGCCACAGTCTGAAGGCAGGATACTGGGTATATGGACCTCTGGTCTGACCCAGTATGGCCATTTTTATGACCTGGGCCTCCTGCACCCTCTTTGAGCACTAAGCAGACAGATCCAGCAACATGCCAAGTTTAATGGGAGGAGGTGATGGTGATATGTAACTGTGGCACTTCTTTGGAGACCTTTTAGCCACAGCACCATGTTATGATGTTTGCATCAAGATGACTTAGTGTTTCATTATGTTACAACACAAAATCTCAGTCTGATGCTGTGTTGGCCTGAAGCTCTTTTAGGAGACGACCTGTACTTAGTGGAGACTTTAGGAGAATGGCTAGATCAGCCTATCAAATTTCAGAAGTCCTACTCTATAAACAATTCATCTTGGGCTTTACATTTTCTTCACACAGACCATGGAACTGCAGCATATAGAAATGTCTCCTTCATTAACCCTTAACATCTGGAAAGTTCTGTATGAATATTAATTAAACCTCCTATATGCAAGTTAGAGTAAATATTACTAACCTCATTTTACAGATGAGGAAATCGAAGCCATGGAGATTGTCGGTGTTTAGATACAAAGAGGCAGAGGTTAATTCGTTTGCCCAAGGTCACAGAGCTGTTCAGTGTCAGAGCAGAATTTAAATCCCAGGAGTTCCTTTGCTCATAAATCTCGAGTCTGCCATCATAATGGTGAGCATGATAGGAGGCACCATATACCCTGCAAACATGTTCGGAGATAATTATCACACTAGACTGCTTTTAAAATATTTAAAGTGTCCTAATTGAAAGCATTAAGTCAGATACCAGGAAGATGGAGACAGTGGTAAACACCTCCTAGATCATACAGTCTGAAAGTGCTGATCCTGCATGTGAGTAACATTACTCACAAGGGCTTACAGGACCAGGACCAAAATACACAATACGCAGCTTGAAAATTTCCAACTTATTTGAAAAAGACATAGAGTGCACGTTTATGGGAATCTGTATAAAGGCTTCTGTTGTTAGAAACAGCTAGCAACAGTCTGAGGACTTCAGGGTACTATCAACCAGTGAGAGTTTGTTTTCATGATGTACTGCCTAATCTTGCCGGGAGCTTTGATTTCTTTGGAGCTGGAATCCTCTGTCTACTGATTGGATAGTTCCAAGTAAGCACTGCGTTAGCCTCTTACCCTTGAAAGCTTATTTGATATATTTCTAACTAACCTCTGGACTTTTAAAAATTGTTTATATTAGACACAGCACCATCATCTCCAAGCATTCACACAGATACAACAGTATACATAAAGACACTGAGGGATAGATTTCCATTGTTAAATATGCAGCTAACTAGGCACATGCGTAAGAATGGAAATATGTCTAGTAGTATGAGAGACAGCATATTCTAGTTGTTTGAATAGGGGACTGGAAGTTGGGAGAACTAGGGTATTCTACCCAGCTCTGCCACAGACTTTCTGTGTGTTCTTGGTCAAGCCACTTAGCCTCACTGTTTCCATTTCCTGACTTGTAAAATAGTGGTGATAATACCTTCCCCTCCTTTTTATAGGACTTTGAAATCCTCTGATGAAAAGTGCTGTAGAAGGATACTGTGTTACCTGGAGTACATAGTTCAGCTGGAAAGAGTTGTTCTTTATTTGTGTGAAATCCTGCACACCTAAATAGGGACCCTCCAGTTGCATATATAGCTTATCATTAATGTTTCAAAAAACCCAAGAAATTTCTGTACTCATAACTACCCGCTGGTCAACAGCCCTCATGCTCATTAACGTACACACAGTTTATGTCTGCGTTTGCACTATGTAAACTTTCAGACATCTTTTGTACCAAAGTTGGGCATTATTAGTAAGTCAAATCTTAAAAATCATACTGACTGAGAAAGCAAATAGTTATGTAACTTAAAATGGGAATGTTTCTCCCCTTCCAGTTTCCCTTTACTTCTAATTATGTCATACCTATAATTTGGAAATACTTGCTTCTCCAAAACAGTTCAAAACACACCCTTTGCCTTTATAATCTACTAGCTGGGTAAAAAGCGTTGATATCTGATTTTAGTTTATAATGAAAACATAGGGAGTTGCTGCGGATTTATATAGGTGGTTTGGACAGATTCTTTTTAATTATTGAATTTGGATTGTGACAGAGAAATCGAATTTGGGGTTGTGTCTGGCTCCAAGAATGCATTATTAAAGCCATGTCTGCATTAGCAAGCTTACAGCATGTGGCACAGATGTACTGATACAGATAATACAGTCTGAAAGTGCTGACCCTGCATGTGAGTAACTGCTGCTGTAAGATCACTTGCGTAGCCGTGCTATGCTGACGGGAGAGAGCTCTTTTGTTGGTATAATAAAACCAGCTCACTGAGCGGTAGTAGCTGTGTTGGTGGGAAAGCATCTCCCACAGACAGCACTGTGCACCCGACCACTTATGCCAGCACAATTTGTGTCATTCAGGAGTGTGGTTTTTTTCATACCTTGAGCGACAAAATTTTGCTGACATAAGTGCTAGTGTAGACATTTTTTAATCTGAGTAAGTCTTAGTGGTCAGTTTTGGACAGAGTATGCTGCTGATCACAGTCTGTGCTACATCTGATGTAGAATCTATATTTCAACAGTATTCTTTCATTTGCGATTACTTAATTTGGTGGCAAGGATTTTGCTTTATGCTTTTTTTTCATTTTTAAATTGACTATTTGAGTCATGTCATAAGTATAATATTAAACATTGAAAACACGTATAGTCCTGTGCCAAGGTGCAAGAGCATGGTAAACAAAAGGTTAACTCTGATTTCCTCTCCCTCCTCCCCTTCTCAGGAATGGGGCAGCTGGGGACTAAGGGAGGGGAAAAATGCCTTTGAGATGCAGGCCTTACACCACAGTTTTGAGGAACGGATGAGCCCCAGGCGGGGGAGGATTTTGTGGCTGTTTGTTGCGGCTTATGGTAAATCATTTGGATTGTTTCGTGGTTATAAAGACTCGCTGCTCACGACAGACCTGACTGGTTTCTGATGTGTCTTGTTTCTGGTGAGTCACCACCATCCCCCATCTGCACAGCTCCCTCAAAGGTGTGATTTGTAGACAACAAAAACAAAGCTCATTTGATAAGAAGTAGACCTGTTAGTTTACTTGTGTGAGTAAGGCAAGCTGCATTTCAAAGAGATGTTGCCTGAATAAAACAAGGGGAAAACTACAGAAAGGAGCCAGCGAGAAATTCCAGCTGGTGGGGGCAGAAGCAGCCAAAGCAGGACATTCAGAGCAGTGCTTCTCAAACAGGGGTACACAGACCCCTCGGAGTATGCAGAGGTCTTCCAGGGGGGATACCTGAATGCATCTAGATATTTGCCTAGTTTTACAACAGGCTATATAAAAAGTACTAGCCAGGTCAGTATAAACTAAAATTTCATATAGAACATGACTTGTTTATACTACTCTGTATACTATACACGGAAACGTAAATACACTATTTATATTCCAATTGATTTTTTTTATAATTATAGGTAGGTTGACCAGATGTCCTGATTTTATAGGGACAATCCCAACATTTAGGACTTTTTCTTATATAAGTACCTATTATCACCCATCCTCATCCCAATTTTTCACACTTGCTATCTGGTCACCCTAATGATATGGTAAAAATGAGAAAGAAAGTAATTATTTCAGTATTAGTGTGCTCTGACCCTTTTGTATTTTTATGTCTGATTTTGTGAGACATACTTGTGCTAGCTCTGATTAAGCTAGTGTGCTAAAAATAGACATATGAAATAGGGTTGCCAAACCTTCCAGGATTGTCCTGGAGTCTCCAGGAATTAAAGCTGAATCTTTAACTGAAGACTATGTCATGTGATGAAACTCCAGGAATATGTCCAACCCAAATTGGCATCCCTAGTACAAGGTACATATTTGGGGCAACTATCTCCTCCCACCCTTCGCACCACCACAGCTACCCTTCTATTTTTATGACACTGCCTCAGTCAGAGTTAGCGTGGGTACGTCTACCCAGCCACCAGGTGAAAAACACCTAGTCTAGACATACTATGTCAACAGAAGAGGGCTTCTGTCAATGTAGCTAACTCTGTTCAGGGAGGTAGTGTTCATGCACTGACAGAAAAATACCATTCTGCTAGCATAATTGCCACAGTGATATAACCTTTGTAGGGCCTTTGGATGCAGCATTTTTAATATCCTGTTCTAACTTACTGTGTAGAGTTGTGAACCATTTAATAGCTACCATACTCCAACAGAGAGGTGACTACAGTTCAGTGGTGGGTGGAGTGGTTTCTTTGTGTTTGTGTATAGTTCTAAAATGCTTTGAGATTCTAACCAATGAAAGGTGCAATATAAATATAAAATGAATGTTATTTTATTAATATTTATATATTATTTTTTCACATGGAGCTGCATTGAAGAGGTCTCTTGAAAAGCTTGCTGGTCAATCTAAAGATCCTCCTGAGTCCTTAGGATGTACCTGCTTTTGCTTTTATTATTATTTCTTCTAGGAGACACTGACTTTCCCATCACTGGGACACACTGACTCCCGCCTGCCACATTGATTAAGCAACTTGCCACTCAGTGTTACAAAGGGAAAGCTTTCTGGTGGGCTATCTGGTCTCTTGTGGCCAGCTAGCAAACAACACATTCATGTGGCTGGTTGATTCTTAACACGAGATCACTGTAAAACTGCCTGTCTTGAGTTCTTTATCTAGCAAATGGCACTGTCCTTTATACATAGGGACCTCCTTGTATAGACAGGATCAAGGTTACTTTGTAGCTTTCCCTTTTCTGGACAGAGTCAGATTAAGTTACTAAAAGTTATTTATAACTGTGAGATGGGTTGCTAAATATACTAAATTGAAGGGGAGTCAAGTTCTATAATGGAAAATATATGGAAGAATTAATTATCTTATTTTTGCTATAACAAATTCAAATACAACATTTCAGGTTTATTAATGATTAAGGCTGGTTTGGTTTTGTTTTGTCATAATAAAAATGGGGACATCTAATTTTTGTTTAAAAATAGAAGAGGAAACTCATGTTACAATATTTTACTTGTTTGTTTTCCCAGCACACTCTCTCTCTTTCTCTCTCTCTCTCTCCCTCTCTCTCTCTCTCTCTCTGGTATGTCTTATGTTATGATGCATGTATACATAGGTCTTATTTTATTAAAGCATGGTATACATTACTAAGTAATGTGGTTTTATGGATCCCTACATTGTGGTTTTATAGATCTTCTGTCACATCTTTAAAAAAATTACTAAATGCTATTCCTCATGATGGATAGACATGATTTAGCTGATGACTGTTTAGTTGCCATGGATCACTAACTCATTTTAGGTATTGAGTGCTTTAGAGCAATAATTTTTAGATTCCCTCCTCCTCCCTCCTAACCCGAAATTATACTGTTTTCTCTAGTGCCCATTTGCCTGTGTTGGAATTCGGCTACTAGAATGAAATTGGGTACCAACTGTAATTTAATTTCACCTGCTGCCATGGGATAGGTACCAGGTGCTCAGATCTGACAGGCCTTAGCAGCATAACTGCAACGCTGAGAGAACTCTTGGAATCTGGACCTTTGTACTGGTAATAAGACAGATTTGAACTTCCTGCTGTTATCATAACCCGGTAACTGGTGGCTTATGAGATGCTTAACTAGCAAAAACTCAGCTGTGACCTTCAGAACTTGATATTAATATCTGAAGATTCCTTGTTACCTTATTTGCAAAAAGCACCTGCACTTCTGTTTTTACCTGCAGTGGGTGTATTTGTTTTGTTTCTGCAGTTAGATTTAAAAGAAGGGGCATGGCCAGTTCACATGCTAATGAAGGTGCAATCAGAATATTAAAGAGCCACAGTAAAGAAGAGTGAAGGGAAAAACGAAAATACAAAATGCTTTAATGGGCAGTCTGGGTGGCTCAGGAGACTGACTACAGGGCCTTTAGTCCAGTCTGGGCTGGCAGTGAATGTCTTATTCAGTGGAGAGCTTGTGAGTGGCCTATGTGAAATGAGGCTGGTGGGTTCTATGCCCTCTCCAGTGGACAGATCTCTCTATCTCATATCCCACCTGCACAGCTGGTTCTAACTGCTAAAGCAGGAGCAGGATTGGAGGGATATGGATATTGACCTGCTCTCTCATCCCTGAAAAGGTGTATGGTGTCCAGTACTGTCAATAAGGCTGCACAACATTAGAACGTTTGAGAGTTATTTCCTTTCAGGTGATTTGATACCTACAACACTTTTAACATCATGTGGGTTTATTTGGTTGGTTGTTGGGTTTCTTGCACCAAAACTTGCTTCTTTTTTACACGGGGCAATGTGATCCCAACAAAATTTCCAATTTTAAAAATGTCAAGTTTTCGCTTCAAAAATAAACCTGCTTAAAGTTAAAACAAATCCACTGAAATTCAGATGATCCTATTTTCCAACAAGAACCTGACATTTCGCAACCTTTGTCTCAAAATTGAAGGAAACTGAAATTAAATGTGAAAACATCAGATTTGGAGATATAAAAAATGTTGTCTTGAATACATCACACGGCTCTAGCTGTCGGTTTGGCTTCTTTTGTCCTCCCTAATTGCTCAGTCTGCAAGATGCTGAACCCCATCAGTTCTCAGTGAAGGCAACAGAAGATGAAGGTTTACCAACATTTTCCAGGGCGAGTCTTTGAACCCACGCACCCAAATTATTTACACACACACAGAGGAAATGAAATTTTCATGTAGTAACAAAGTGGCACCAGACCCTGCCAGAACAACAGATGCAAAACCTGCAGACATGTCTCCACTGCTGCAATGGTCAACATCCCATACAACACACCATTTCAAGATCCATGGCTGCTACACGTACCTATCACATGTGTTCCTCATCCAGTGCACTAAATGTCCCCAACTAAGTGAGTGAAACCAGACCATCACTACGCTCTTGAATGAACTCCCACAGAAAAAACGATAAAAAACAAACCCATCCTGTCACCTGTAGGTGAACACTTATCACAAAGTGATCACTCCATATCTGACCTCTCAGTCCTCATCCTCAAAGAAAACCTGCATAACACTCTCAACAGATAAGAGCTTAAATTCATCACTCTGCTAGACCTACAAAATCATGGACTGACCAGAGAAAGAGATTTATTATAATAATCTATAACCCACTAACCCCCTCTTTTTTCCTTGTGACTGTAGAAGTGTTAACAGGTCACTCTGCCTTGAATGGTCCCTTACAATATACACTTACTACTTATGCTAAATAATCTGTGCATTTTGCTGTGAGGCTGGGAGTTCCTTTCCCTGACATGAAGAAAAGCTTTGGGTGCCTCAAGTGCTCCTGTCTCTCCCGCACAGAAGTTGATATGGCCTCCCCCACCTTTTCTCTCTAAAGGCAAAAAGAGCTGACAATTCACACTTTCCGATGACTTATTCTGGAAGTGTTTGATGTTCAATGGGGTGGGACACAACTGGCACAGCTTGACATGTTGTTTGTTCTAATGTGACACATCTGTTGAAACTAATCTGAACACGTAACTCCCTTCATGACAAGTAACTGCCCTGTTACGTGGCAGTTCTGTGCCAAAAACGTTATGGGTGAATTCTCCCCTTCCCCTCCTAAAATCTGTGATGTTTAGGAAGGCTGAAGTGTTCTACTCCAGAAAAGACAGAGTGATCCCTGGATCTGCAAAGTCTAATGCTTAGGATCTGTGATGACAGGCATTAGGAGTCCTGTTGTCCCTTATGTGGTTACCCACATGACTAGACTGTAAGCTCTTAAGGTCAGGGGCTGCCTGTTCTATGGGCATGCAATGTCTAGCACAGTGTGGTCCTGGTCTATGACTAGGAGGGCTGCTAGTGACTATCACAATACAAATAGTAGGTAATAGTAACAGGGGACAGGAGGTTCCTACAGTAGGCCTGCACAACTCGGAGAGCACCAAGGGCCATATTACTGCAAAAAAACCAGCTACAGGCTGAAAGGTCTTGCCCCCATCCGCTTTCCCCCGCTCCAACACTTAGCTTGCCCCACCCCTACTCATCCCCCACGGGCCGCACAGTGAGCCTGTGCGGGCCGCATGTTGTGCAGGCCTGTCCTACAGTGTTCACAGCCATGGAAACAGCAAAGAGGCTGTTCTCCTTATGCCTAATGGATCTACAGAGGTCAGGGACATCCTCGGAGAAACCCTGCGTCTATGTGTGAGTGTCCTGCCTCCTCCAACTCTCAGAGAGTGTAACTCCTGCCAGGAGGGAGCTGTGCTGCTAGGGAATCTCCACCAGCCATGTCCTCTGGAACATGCTTTCCAGGAAGGGTTGTTCCCTCTACAGGGAGAGAGGCAAGTGAAGAAGCTACAGCTAGCAGGGGCAGGACTCATTTACACACCGTTTTGAAGGGTGAGGGATGATGCCAGAGTGAGCAGACATTTCTTCCCCTCCCAAGTATAATCACCAACCCCAAGAGAGGCTAGTTCTCCCCATTGTGTGTGTCCCCCCTGGATTTGCTAGATTCTTGTCCCTTCTGTCCATGTAAGCAGAAGGCATGAAAGGGCCCTACATAAATATGAGTTAACCGTGCAAGGGCTAGGAGCATGGTTCTAATGTGTGTCTTTCAACATCACTAGATGGCACTGCAATTTTCTTTATTCTGTTGGAAAATGTAACTTTAGTAACAGTGTAGGCTTATTTCGTTTGTGAAACCAGGAGTCTGATAGGGATGATTTTGGGCCATGGCTGGTGTGTATGAGTTGTGCTGATTCACTGGCCAACAGCTGCACATGAGCGAATAGGAGACACAATGACTTCTCGTGTCCGTATCCTGCAGTTGCCACTAAACAGCCATGGCTGCATTGTGTATTGCAAACTGGTGCTGTTAGAAACCTGAGTCTCCTATACAGGTGTTAGAATTTCCCCCTGACTCCGTGGCAGGGTGTAACATAAACTGAAATGTTTCCATTCTAGCCAGGTGGACGATTCAGCCAGGGATACATTTGGCCCAGCCTGTCAATCTGAAATATACAACCAAGGACAGTTATTTATACTTCTGTAAAACTGAGGCTGGTGGGAAACAGTGTGACTGTTGTTTTAATAGCAAGCAGGAAGGGCGGGAGGCAGAGTGAGATGGAGACAGGAATGCAAACATGACAAGGACTGTGAAATTATTTAGGATGCACAACCCAAAGCAAATGCATTCTTCAGTAACACTGTGCAAGGAACCACATTAGTACCGTAAACTTAACCAAGTTGGAACTGGCTATGAACAACTGCTGTGAATGGCCCTGCACTGGAATTCTGCCCCTTCATTAGGCTGCAGAGGACACTGAAATCAAAATAAAGACGTGTTTATATTTCTGGGCGTGAATGAAACCTATATTATTGAAAATTATATACACACTTTTAGGGGGTCTAAGACTGCCTCTGTTAGTCTGCCTCCATGTCTTGCAGGGGTTATTCACAATGCCTTGGAATGAACTAGAGATCCCTTAGAAATATAATCTATCTCAGTCAAAGGCCACCAGGGCACCATCTCTTTATTCTGGAATTATGGCATTTGTATTAGTCTGCTAAGAAATTCATATTCAGGAAATGTGCACTCTGCAGAAATGTCTCATGGAAATTAGATTTCAAGAGGCAAAAATAGCACAATGCCATGAGATTACAGAGGGTGGAGATCCTTTTTGTGTGTTTTACCTCATTCTCCCAGCAATTAATTTTTCTCTCTGGCACAATTTGAAGACAATAATTTCATTAATTTATTGCCTACCTGTTACGGAACATTATTTTGATGAGTTTTTTTTAAAACATGAGCACTTTTTTAAAATCTTGCTTTCATCATAAATTTGCCAGAAAGATTTAATGCACCCAAGCGACTCCTGAGGGCACTCATCCATGTTATGCATATTTGGCCAAATGCAGCCCTGCAGTAAGCAGACATCAGTCTCCTGAAGTCAGTGGAATTGCACCTGCTTATATCACAGCTGCGTTTGGCCCAATAGCTTTTGTAACATAAAAAGTCACCACCACTTGTTTTTCATTCAGATTGTATGTGGCTAAATAATGTCATACAGATAAAATTCAATGTGCTCCACTGCTGGACGTGGACATCCACTCTTACTAGACTCCCGTCTCAGAAGCTGACAGTCCTGCTCACTCAGTTTGAGAGAAACCCGGAATATCCTTTGATCTTGGCCTTAACTAATCCTCCAGCCTAATTTTCCCCCTCCCTTCCTCAGGGCAGCAGAGAGAAAGGTAGCTGATATCTCTATCTGGCCAGCCAGCTCCATTAATTTCACTCCGTATTTATAGGTGTGTATGGACAAGCCCAATGGCTCGGACCATATGGCCTCAAGATTACAGATTTACCCCTGCTCCCCTACTTATTGGTGCAGTAGCCACCACCAGCCTCTCATTTCTTCACCTTGGAGTGTTTCAGAGCCATCGAGAATGAGAATTAAAATCCTGCCTACCTGAAAGACAGTCCCTCTCTGTGTGACGTACAGTCACAGTTACAGTCCACAACAGCACTGGAGCTGATCTCCCTCATTTGAAGACCGCAGCTGCTGGCTGGAAGTTCTCTGGACAGTGCTTCTCCGCACCTTGGTCAGAAATAGCCCAAACCTGATGGCCTCTTAGGTGTGATAGATGCCATCTTAACACACTCTACATACTTCTTCTGGACAGGAACTTCCTGAGCAACTGAAGTTCACGTGAGTTTGAAACCTGGATGAGCCTCCACATATATGTGCTACCTGCTACCTTGTGCAACACACACTAGGGATTAACCTATCAACATAAGTATCTAGAGCTTGAGTTAAAGAACCAGGATCTGTAACTGAAGGCTGTAACAGTCTCGGGGTCCTCTGTGGATGAGACACAGGCGGCGGTCGGGGGGTGGCGTGTAACATTGATATCTTCTGTGACTTTGGGCAAGTTACTTAACACAAGTGCTTTGGTTTTCCCCATCTGTAAAAAGGGAATCACAATATTTACCTACCTATACCACAGTGTTGTACGTGTGTAAAGAACTTTCAAAAAGTGCTACCTTCTAAATGCTAACGGCTGCCTTTTTCCTCCCAGGAGTCCTATTTACAGCAGCTCAGCCTCAATAAATTGAAATGGAACTTTTTTTATCACTATAATGAATACATTAACTTCTGCCAGGGTGATTTTATGATGTGATATGATTTTCTATAGAAGGTGATTTTGAATATTTAATGATACAACCTTAGCTAGAGCTTTTCACTTCTACAGATGCCACAGCAATTATGTTTTAATGTAAGGATCTTGATATTTTAGAATAAAAAGAGGAACTGTTCTTTGATGCGAGCCCAGCATTCCTTCTGGTTTGCTGATGTCCTTTCAGGAGACAAGGGATCTAATTCTTCACAGCCTTACACCTTTTATAGTCACTTGCGCTTGTGCACAGTGGGTGTCAAAGGCTAGGATTCTGATCTTGTAACATAATACACCTATTTTGCATCAGTACATGTTGCTACCCAAAGTGGCAATGATGGAGCATCAGATCCAAGGACTCAGAAAATACTCAACTCTTAGTCTTCAAAATGTGGTACTGAAGTGCCTTGTTTTCAGTTCAGCTCTGTGGCTTTGTCTGCCTTGCAGAATTAAACTGTTACTGAGCATGGCTGTCAATTAGTGTAACTGAACTGGGACAGGTAAACTGCAAACACAGACAAGGACAAACCACGCAGTGCTGAAGACAGTTAGGCCTTGTCTACGCTTGCAGACATGACAGACTCGAGAGAAAACCAGATAGAGCTAGGCACTAGGAAGGTCTTTCCATTAATTAGCTATAACTGGATGGAGTGTCTTAGTTTTGGTTCAACCTTTTATAGCCCTTAACTACACCCCTTTTCCCATCAGACATTGCTTCAGTTAGAGAAAAAATAAACTATACACAGTAGTGCTGGAATCAGGGCTGCTGGGGATGTACCTGCACCTGCTGGTATGAAGTAGTCATAACAAACACCTAATACATGGTTTCCATGGTTTCTGCCATCAGCATCCTCACTATAAATTGTTTTAGCGCTCCTGAACCATATACCTGATGTAGTGGAGTTGGTGCTGTTTTGCAAAGCCCTGCCTTGGGTTATACCTTCGTTTGTGTACAGACACTCCCTGGAAGCAGGATATTTGACTGAAATGGAGTCTTCCTGTGGCACAAGTAAATACCTAGGGCTTTACTTCTCTTTTAAACTAGTAAGCATGCTTCTAGCCTTATGATATGTAACATTGTTGCATTTATCTATTCTGAGAATTTTTCTCCTTGCCTTGGCCCTTATGCTTCCAGTCTGGGATGGAACAAAGGTTTAGTGGAAGGAGCAACCTGGCTGGAAAAAAAAGAGAGAGAGAAATTGTAAGGGTTGCTGGGACTAAAACCCATGTCTGGGGGAAGCTGGCATTGGCCCATTGCCACTGGGAGGCCATGCAGAGCCTCTGCCAAAGAGCCCTAGGCAGATTAGATGTCACAGGAAGTACCACCCAAAAGCAGGGCTGGCCTTACAATGAGGCGAACTGAGACAGCTGCTTCAGGTGCCAGACTGTGGGTGGGAGGGCACTAGGACCCAGAGTGTAGAAAATTGTGTCTGCTGCTGGTGCATATGTGTTCGTTCTGCTCTAGCTGCACAGAGATGGTGGAGTGCTGGGCTGAGGAAGGAGGGCACAAGAGACCTTTCAAAGTTTTGGTCCAAGCGAGGGGGCATCATTTGAGCTCCCCGCCTTAGGTGCCAAAATGTTGTGGGCCGGCCCTGCCCAAAAGGGCCAGCACGACAGCATCTGCAGCCCTCTGACTGGCTCACACTTACTATTTAACCCTTGAGGATGCCCCAGAAAGCTGTCTGGTCAAGCACACAGACTTCTGGCTTCTTGCAGCTCCGGACCTTGCCTCACTTTTCAGTCTCCACCCCTGGCCTGACTCTGACCCTGACTCTTGCCTCCTGATTCAGACCAGTAACCACTCCTGCTCTTCTGTCGCTGACCTTGGCTTGACTGCGACCTTGACTCTTGCACATTGATCCCAGCCCTAGCAGTTACTCTGATCCCTGCTTGGTGAACAATGGTTGTCCTTGATACTGTAACACCAGCCCAGCAGTGACCCCTGGATCAGACTGCCTACCCCTTGATTTCTTAAGGTTTGCCAAGACCCCTTTTGATCCCCTCCCCAGAAGCCCCTTAGCAGGAATATATAAGGGTCAGGTTTATCACCACCCAAGGGACACCAGGATGTACCAGATGAGCAGGAGCAGATTGCCCAACTCTGAACTAACAACCATGTGCTGTGGGCCCCAGTGACAAAGTTCCTAGCAGAAAATCAGACACCCCACAAGCAGCTGGCATGCTCCCAGGAAGAAAGGGCCCTGCTCCAGGTTCAGGCTGGGCCACTGCCCTCCAAACAGGATCCCCTGGTACCATCACTCGAATGTTTTGATGGGAGCTGCCTGAAGTCCAGGGGTTTTCTGAACCGATGCCCATCTCCTTTTCCCACTCCGCCCTCAAATATAACCCACCAGCCAGTCCCAGGGTGGGACTGATGGCCAGCTTACTAGCCGGAGAAGCACTGGATTCGGCCTCCCCCATAGGGAAGCAGGACAGTGCAGTGTTAACCGGTGGAACACCTCCCTGAAAGCGTTTTCTGCAGTTATTATTATGAGGTCCACCCTTGCTTCCATTTGGCCTTACTGGTGGCCTTCTCAAACCCAGCAGTCCAACAGATTCACCACATGCAGGAGGAGCTTAAGAACCACCTCAAATGCAAAAAAGGACAACAATCAGGATGTGGACTGTTGATGCCAGGAAGACTCAGTTTTCATAGTGAGCCAAAAGGTCTGGCTTGCAGAAAAGTGCCTCTCTATAAACATCCTGCAAGCTAGACCCCAACTTCCTTGAACCTTTCTGGACTTGTCAGCAAATCAACCTCATCATTTACAAATTACAGCCTTCCTGGTCCCTTAAGATACTCTGTTTTCCATATATCACATTTGGAGCCTTACAGGGAGGACCTCTTTCCTGACCAGTCCCAACAGCAACTGCCATAAGGTCATGAAGAATACATCATCTGTGCTACCCTTGCCTCTAGATGAGGAGGCTATACTACCTCATATGCTCCTGAAGAGTGCTTGTGGGAACATGCTGCCCATGTCTGTGCACCTGGTTTGGTGAAAAGGTTTCATCAAGACAAACCAGGCCTGGCGTAAGCACATTGCTGAGAGGGGGCTATGCAAGGATCCCTATGCCTAGAACCCAGGTCTGCAGCACCTGGGGTAGCTTATATCAGCAGGAGTCCATGTAGCACTGTTACCAAACAGCACTATGAAGATTAAGTGCTGCAGGAAGTACCGCCCAAGCAGTCCAGAGTGACAGCACTGAGGCCCTTGACTGGCCTATGATTACTAGTTAATGCTGAAGGGAGCACAAGGAAACTGCCCGGGCAACCATGCAGCTTTCTGGTTTGCTGTTGTTCCAGAGCTTGCCTTACTCTCCAGTCTTTGACCCTAGCCTGACTCTAACCTTACTCTTGCCTCCTGACTTCAGCCTGGTAATTACTCCTGCTCCCTGACCCCAGCCTGACTCTGAGCCTGACCAGGTGGGCTGCTTTGGGAACCTGGGCTTCCAAGATCTGTGACTCCAGGACAGTCCACCAGATGGACTGCTCCACAGCCAGGGCACCATCCCCTTTGTGGAGAATTTAGAAATATTTGTTTTTTGTTCCAGAATTTAAACATAAAACATCAACACCCTCCACAGAACAGGAGGCCTTTTGCCACCCAGCTCTGTTAGTCAGTCACCACTTCAGAAGCTGGTCTTGCTGGAACCACATCATTACTGTGACAAAGCTCCAAGTTTGTACTTGTGGGTCCTGCGCTTCCTGGCAGATTTAGGGGCCTCAGAAACTCATCTAGGCCCCAGAGTGACCTCCCTTTCTCAGTATAATTGGCAAGAGTCACCACCTAGTGAGTTACCTTCATCACAGGCCAGTATAGAAGGTGGAAAAAGGGGGGAGTCCAGGCCTGCCCTCTACTCTGGACTCCAGCCCAGGGACCCTAATAGTATCAGCTAAGATGGCTGACCTTTTATCCACAAAACACAATTCAATTCCCTGGGCTACTTCCCCACAGCAGTCCCTGCTTCTTCAAACTCCACTTCACCCTTACCTCAGGGCCTCCTTCCTTCTGGATGATATGTTGTCCACCACTCAGTCTCACCAACAGCACAACTTCCTCTCTCAGCTCCTGACACCCACAGCCCACCTGACTGGGAGGTTTGTATCTGGTTTCAGCCAGTCCCTGATTGGCTTCAGGTGTCCCAGTTAGGCTAGCTGTTTCTACTCCTTTCTAGAAGGTTCTTAATTGGCCCCAGGTGTCTTGATTGGTCTGGAGTAGCCTTTGTCTGGCTATCCAGGGAACAGGGACCTGCACATCCTGAGACTAATATACCTGCCTTCCAGCACTCTCCTATATCCTTCTGGTCTGACTCCGTCACATTACCCAAGGTGGGACATAGGACCAGATTTGTAAAGGTATTTAGGTGCCTAAAGCATAGGCACTGAAAGTAGGGGTTCCAGGGGTTCTGCTGCACCCATAGGCTTGAACCGTTTTCCTGTATATACAGGGTTTACAGTTTGGCTTAATGGCTCTCAGCACCCCCACTATAAAAATTGTTTAATCACCGCTGGCCTAGAGATGCAGATAGGCATCTACTGGGATTTCCAAAAGGATGTAGGAGCCAACTCCCATTGAAATCAACGGGAGTTAGGTATCTAGGTGCTTTTGGGAAACCTACTTTGGTGTATGCCTGCATTTTTAGGACCCTGAATACCTTTATAATCTGGCCCTTAACCCACCAGAATCAGGCTTGCTTGGTGCTGGACACCTGCAACTCCTGTTGATGCTAAAGAGGGTGTGGGTATGCAGTATCTCTCCGAATCAGCCCAGTGCTAGTATGTATGATGTCTATGAGGAGTTGATGCCTGTGTGATAAATGCATTCAGTCTCCCTCTTTGATGTATGTGTTTGAAAAAAAAATATTTTAGTGATATGGCTCACTTCCCAGTGCTCTGAGAAAGTCACATATGTCCGCTTTCCTGGGCAATCTGATAATTTACTGCAATTAGTGTTTGAAATATTTCTGAGCCTCCAGTTACAGTAGTTAACCCATATTTGTAAAATAAATATTTTCCTTCACTGTCACATTGCCCAGTGTTACGTGATCATATCATGAAAGGCCCTATTGCAATGCATGCTGTATGCTCACATGAAGAGTTAAGGTTTTCTGGCGGAGTTTTGCCACTGAATTTCCTAATTTGCTTTTGTGGGTTTCAGTTATGACTTAATGTTTGTCAGCTTAGACTTTTTCAATTTGACATTGAAATTTATGATTGATTTCTGATCTCAGTAAGTTCATTCCAGCTGCCTGTCCTTTGATAATTGATCTGGAGGTATCTGGTTATTTTGTCCTATTCTGGCATCTGGCCAAATTAGTCATTAATCCATCCTACCTTGCTCCTACTCATGCCCATCTTTAACAGAATATATTAAATCATAACTGTCTATTATGTCCCCAGAGACCTCATATCTTTCCTCCCCCTCCGTTTTTTGGTTGATAGTCTTTTTCTTTTTAGTGCTTATGAAGGCTGCTGGATTCACAGTCTTGGAGACTGAAGGCCTGTCTCTTCAGAACAAGCACACTCTCCTGCCCATGTAGCTCAAACCTGGTGGGGCAAAGTTTAGGAGGGGAGAGAAGGTCAATGCCCATTTAATCCTTTGCTGAAATGATAGTTGATGGAACAAATTAATGAAGGAGGACTGGTGGTGCGGCTAGGGATTTGGATGTAGACATTCCACTAGGACCTTGACTGAATCCACCAGACACATTTCATAGAATCTACTGAACAGTCACAACCTACCCTGGCTGGTAAATGTAAAACAATAACACAACATTGTACTGTTCCAAAGATATTTCAGTTACATGTGGTATAGCCTCATCGATTTCCCTCAACTTGCTATTATCTTCAGGTGAAATTCTTCCCAGTGCCAAGGCCCTGAGGTGGCTCTCTGCACAGAGATGAACGTCTCCCTTGATGAGTAAAATGCTGACTATTAAGCACTGCATAGTTGTTTTTTTTAAAAAAAAAGACAAAATAGATTTCTTTACTCCAATAAATTAATAGTTTTTCAGTTGAGTTTTAAATGATAAATGGGATGGCTCTCTTTTAAATAAGATGGTTCTATTTTGTTCCATCAAGGAATCTGAATACTGTAGCCACACTTGGGTTTCTCATCATGTGTATGCTTCTGCCTCTCCAGCAAATAGGATCAAATTTACTATCCCTTGGATTAGTACTAGCCTGAAATCTTACTATGCTGGTACCAAAGGAATGATAAGGGCATCACAGTGAAGACTTCTTTCCTCATTTATGGGGTTGTAAAGTACTTTGAAAATGTAAGAGTTCACTGAAATAGCTTAACGTGATATCTGTCCTCATTGTGGTTTTTATTTTAATAATGAGATTTGGAACAATAGCTTACTATAAGTAAGTTTTGAAATATCTACACTTTTACACTGACTTAGGCCCAGATCCTGTAGCTGGATCTTCCTGGACAGACACTTTGTCCCAAATGGAATTGCACTGATAGCGCTTGGCATGGATCAAGGTCCTACCTATGTGGACCTGGTTGAAGGATTTGGGCCTTCATGTATATGATCATGTCTTGCATCTGGCCTAGGAGGCTGATAAACTACAACTTTCTGACTCCTAAAGGAGCTCTTCTTTAGCTTAAGTGATAGGGGTCTGTGCTCTTGGTGCTGAAGATCCCAGGTTCAGTCCCCCAAGATGACCATAGTGTCTGTGTGTGAGCATTCATTACACTCACATTCTGGAGAATTGACTCAGCTCTTTGTCTCACTGATGTAGTATGATTCAATTCTGTGAACTTCAGCGTGTCTTTCTGATGAGGCTTTACGAATGACATGCATAGTAAAGATCTCGGGACCGTTATTATAGAATCATATTGTGTATGCCTGTAAGAGACCTCAAGAGGTCATCAAGTCCAGCTCCCTGCACTGAGGCAGGGCCAAATAAACCTAGGCCATTCCTGAGGGTGTTTGTCCAACCTCTTCTTAAACACCTTGAGAGATGGGGATTCCAAAATCTCCTTTGGAAGCCTGTTCCAGGGCTTAACTACCATTATAGTTAGAAAGTCTTTCCTAATATCTAACCAAAATCTCCCTGGTGGCAGATTAAGCCCATTACTACTTGGCCTACCATGAGCGGACATGGAGAACAAATGATCACTGCCCCCTTATAACAGTCCTAATCATATTTGAAGACGCTTATCAGGTCCCCCTTCAATCTTCTTTTTTCAAGATGAAATATGCCCAGGTTTTTCAGCCTTTCGTGATAGGTTAGGTTTTCTAAACCTTTTATCTTTTTTGTTGCTCTCCTCTGGACACATTTGTCCATATCTTTCCTAAAGTGTGGTGCCCAGAACTGGATGCAATACTCCATCTGTGGTCTCACCATGTGGAGTAGCGTAGGACGATAACAGTGGATGCTAGCCACCCCTGTTTTTGACCAAAATTCCCCCCATCCGCCTTTCAAAGTGTTTCATGATGTACTGTATGACAACTGCTGCTGCCTTCTAGCCTGCACTTGGCTGCATTTGAGTGATGCTATAGTTTTTTTCAGAGTTGTACAGCACTCTGGGATTATTCAGGATGAAAGGTGGTGTGATATAAATAAGTTATGTTATAATTATTCATTAGATATTCCTTTGCATGAGATATTTATAATTTAGTACCTCTTGTTGCTCATTGCTTGTAGTTGATGTCTCTGCCTGAACGCTTGAAGTCCCCAGCAACTGAGGAGTTTAGGCAGAAACCTCCCCAATGGACATGTTATTCCATAAGATATCTTGCACCAATCTCTAAAACAGCTCGTATTGGACAGATACTGTCGGTGACAGGTACTAAACTAATGAATCACTGGTCTGATTAAGTATGGCAATTCCTATATTCTCTTGTTGTACTTGACATCTTCTAGTCCACAAAATTACAATCCCTAACCACCTCCCCCTCAAAAAACCTCTAAAACCAGAACCAAAGTTTTATAGCTAGTGTAATAAAATACAATTCAGAACTCTCCTCCTGAGAGAGACAGTGCTTTGCTATGTATCAGCCCACTACTGGATCCAGAAGGGATGCTGTGGAGGATGAAGGTGTTACATGGAGTATTTATTTTATGAGTATCATATGCCTCTCAGGTCAGCTGTTTGATATTAAGCTCCCTGACTGCCAGGAGTTAAATCAGAAAAGGCTGTTAAGGGAGGGAGCAAACAGGAAATGAAAATGGCAAAGAGAAGGTTCCTAAAAGGATCAATGGGGAGAGAGCCCCGGCTTGGCTCCCAACAGGTTGGCATGGACATAATTTGCCATATTCATCTCTCCTTCCTCTGCAGCATGGGGCATGATTCACTTGCTGGAGGATTCTCTGCACATTGAAATCTTTAAACCATGATTTGAGGACGTCATTAGCGCAGACATAGGTGAGAGGTTTATTATAGCAGTTGATGGGTGGGATTCAGTGGTCTGCATTGTGCAGGAGGTCAGACTAGGTGATCATAATGGTCCCTTCTGACCTTAAAGTCTATGAGTCTTGTTCCTCCGCCATGCCTCAACTCTGCTCAGGGGTTGGACTTTAATAGGCCACTCCCAGCAATCAATTGCACTTGCACTTACTATGTGCCATATCCGTTGTGACGTATGATTGAGAAAAGCTTGCTCGTGTGCTTCCGCAAGCTGTTATGTTTTTCTCTCTTTGGCACTAGAGGAGCTCAGCTAAGGGTGTTTGATCAGCAGCTGTTTTAAACAGGAGAAATCACAGATTCTGTGGCAGCATGATAGACACAGAGCCTTCTACATCATGCAAGTAGGAATGCCGGGAGTCCATTGTTGCAAAATAACTTGAAGTGAGATGTAATCAGTGGGGCTTTTCATGCATAAACACTGATCAGGTTCCCTCTTCACAAGGCCATGGCAAAGCAGAGTCATGCTAGGAATGCTAATCTTGGGCTCACTCAGCACACAAATAGTGCCAAGGTCCATCAAATGACATTGTTATATTTATAAAAAGCCATACAACTGTATAGTTACAGCACAATGCAGTCACTGCTGGGGTAAGAACCAAACTGTGAACACCACAATATGCCACAGTGGTAGATCAGGATTATTATTATTTATTTTATTAGGGTTGGATAAAGTGTGTGCCAGTATAGAGTGAATGCCCGCCTGTATGGGAGTATTTTGTCTGCAGGAGGTCTCAGTAGCTGGGATGGAAAGAAGTCAAGACTGCAATTGTGTGTGGGAAGGGAGTGGGTGCCATAACCAGACTGTGGGCAGGGATGGAGAAGTAGCGTCATGGTTAAGTGTACTGTACTAAGGACTGTGTTGGAATTGCAAGCTATAACTTTAAAAGCAGGGTTTTTTCCTGGTCCTCCTTGCAGGCTGGAGCTGTAATAAAACATGAGAGCAGAGTCATTCTGGAAAGAGCCAGTTTAAAGTAAGGTGGGGTAAGTTGTGCCTTGTTGCCTTAGGGAGCATTTCTGTGTTTTTGCATTCTTCTTTGTTATCGTTCTGGATTCTAAGAAATGAAGTGGTGGGTAATTGGCTGTATAAACCTGGCAATGGTGATGAGGGGCTGAAAGAGCTACTGTGGGCAAGGCTGGCCACTTCCCACTCAGCCAGTCATTTATGTCAGTGGTGGAATAAGGGCTTAAAAGCAGGACATTCCATATACTTGCTGAACAGCTCTGGAAGAGAGCAGACAGTGGCCCAAGAGAGACTCCTGGAAGCCTTCAGGAAGGCCGTTCACTGATTTCTCCCCTCCTCCTCCCCAATCCCTACTCCAGTACCCTCAGGGAGACAACAGACCCCTCCTTTATACCAGCTGGGTAGAATAGGTTCCTCAAGCCCTTGTAGCCTTGGCTTAATTTAAATAACTTGACATAAGTAACTCGCTTAATTGCTTAGTGAACATGACTGGGAAGAATCAGAGGGGCAGCCGTGTTAGTCTGGATTTGCAAAAGCAACAAAGAGTCCTGTGGCACCTTAAAGACTAATAAAGACTTAAAGACTATTGTTAGTCTTTAAGGTGCCACAGGACTCTTTGTTGCTTCTGCATGACTGGGAAGGTGAGTGGAAGGTTAAATAGTCATAGCAAGCAGTATGCTGGAGTGGCTAGTTAAGATAAGCAGGAACATCCTGATATTAGTAAACAAGCCTAAGGGTAGATAAGGCAGAAATCAGCTTATACATGGACCAAGTAGGCTGCACAGGGATTGGTTCCTGAAGAGTAATCAAGCCTGTCATGAAGTGCATGATGTAATGTATCGTTAGGAACTAGCGTGGGTAGAAAGGTAGATAAGAAAAAGATTTGTTGTATGTCTTTGGATCTGTGATGTACCCTGCATCCATCCGTTGTGTTTGAGTCTGATCAACTCAGCCTAGCTTTGCCGTATGCCAAATAAAGGCACCTGAGTGATGAGATTGGAGCTGAACTGAGTTTTTGGGAAACCAAGTGGAAGGGATCCTGGGGGAACCCCAACAGTCCTAAGAGGAGCTGTTAGGTGGCTGGTACTGTGACCCTCTACCCCTTTGAGTAGGGGTAGGGAGTCCATGAAAGGGACTGAGGAAGTGGGAGCCAGGAGCCCCACTCTCTTCAAACACTGTTGGACTATTTGGCCATTTTGTTTCATAGCTAAGGCAGATGTGTGCACCCTAAGGATTTTTCAGTGTCCAGACAGCAAGAGGTTCCCCTCAGCAGCCCGAGATCTGTGACAAATTTGTGGAGAATGCAGGCCTGAGATCACCCCTGAGGTAAGATGAGCTGTGTGTGTGTGAGAGAAAGTTACTTACACGTGTGGGCTGTCTAAGCAAGATGGACTTGGATAGGCTGCTTGAAATGGCTGACAGAAAGCCAGCAGCAACAAGCCACACAGCAGCTGCTACAACAATTAGCTATGCAGCCGCAGCAGCAGGTGCCATAGTAGCAAGAGCTGCTAAGGGAAATAACGGCACGACAGCAAGACCCACAACAGCAGGTCCAACAAATGTTGTTTTTTCAAGCCAAGCAGTGTGGCAGTGGGGGTGCCAACAAGTCCGAGGATGAAAGCTTTTGTCGTCGGTGAAGTTGGCAAAAATGGGCCCTGTAGCAGAGCGGCGACTCACCCTGCAGCACCTCCCGCTGGTCTGTCAGGGAATTAGCTCTTCCAGAGTCCGCAGCGCCCTCTGCAGGCCGTAGTCCCGTTTGCTACTGGCCCCGTGTCCCTCCCGGACCCTGGTACCCTCTTCCCTGGGGTGCTGCACCCCTGTAGTACCCCCACAGTCTCACTCTGGGTCTCCCCTCCCTGGGGAACCCCCACCTCCTATCCCCACCTTGCCTCAGTCTAGGCAACTGCCAGTCACCACTTGCCCCCATTCTCTGAGGCAGACTGCAGTATCATTGCCATTCATCACTGGCAAGGAGGGTTGGCCTGCTGCTTCCGCTACTACCCATGGGCTGCCGCTTGCAACCCCAGTACCCCTTGTTGGACCATCTCCTAGGCCCTGCAGTCTGAGGGTTTCCAGGCCAGAGCTCCCGTTGCCTTGCCCAGCCCTGCACCACTCTAGGTACCTTATCAAGCTCCCAGCAGCCAGGCCAGTCTGCCTCCTCAGCTAGAGAAGGAGACTCTCTGCACCAGACTCTGGGCCCTTTTTATCAGGGCCAGCTGGGCCCTGATTGACCCAGCCACAGCTGTGGCTGCTATTGCAATCAGCCTGGGAGCTGCTTGCCCCCAGCCACAAGCCTTTCCTTGGCTGTTTTAAGCCCCTTTTCCATGGAGTGGGGCAGTTGCCCCACTACAGGCCCAAATGATGATCTTGAGTCCTTCCTTATTCACATGCGAATGGATGGCTGAGGCAGCCTCGTGGTACAGGAATGCTAGGCCACGCTGCTGGCCCCTTTCCTCCTTGGACTAGCCCCGGCAGTGTATGGAGAAATGGATGCGATGGCCACACAGGACTACTTGAAAGTCAAAATGGCTGCCCTTTGAATATGTAGCTATTACAGAGGAAACCCACCATCTGCACTTTAGAGAAGGGAAATATTCCCTAGGAACATGATCCCAAGTGGTAGTTCAGTGGTTAAGGGACCATTGCTGCCACTGGCTAAAGCCGGGAGCCAGGACAAGGGTTCAAGTAGCTAAAATTGTGTTGTGGAACAGTTCATGCACCTCCTATCTGCTGGCAGACGGGCCAGGGTGTTAAAATGTTATTCAGAGACGGTGGTATCTTGGTTGGTGAAGGAACTACGCAGCTTATGAAAGTTAAGACACTGTGAACATCAGTCTATCATCTGCAAACAGAGAGTCTAGTATATCTTTTAATAAAGCTTTAAAAGAAATGTTTAGGAAAATTTGTGATCACAGACCCCAAATATTGGGACCAACTACTCTCTTCCCTGCTATTCACCATCTGGGAAGTCCCTCAGTTCTCCATGAGCTTTTCACCTTTTGAGCTCTTACATGGAAGACAATCCTACAGTGTTCTAGAACTGTTCTGAGAGTCCTGAGAAGAACAGGGTCCTCAAGGGTTCAACATGTTCCAACATGCCCTCTGGTTATGGACACGACTTAAAGCACTGGAAGCGTTTGCCAGAGAGAAACCTCTGCAGGCTCAACGCAAACAAGAGATGCCCTATAACTAAAGAGCTTGATTGAGAGTGTTTAAGCCATGTGGTTGGGTATTGTTACTGCTACAGAGTCTAAACTGTTGGCCCTCTGGCAAGGGCCCTTCAAGGTGGTTAAAAAGGTGGGCCCTGTTGATTATGAAATCCTGCTCTTAGGGAAAAGGACAAATCCAGAGGTATCATATAAACCCTCTAAAGTCCTGGGAGGGGCTTTTTATTGAACCCTACCCCCATATCCAAACTCAGGCCCTGTCTGATAAACCTGCAAGTCTGTAAAGATGGAGAAAACCTTACAACCTGAACAACGGACAAGTCCAGCAACCTGTTCCTCATAGTGTTCTCATCTACTCCAGGAAAGCTACATTTGATCTCTCCTCATATTAAAACAGCTTCAGGACAAAAAGTGAGGGAAAACCCTTATCCTCTGCCCCCAAAAATGTAGGACCTAGTTCAGAGCTTCAAGCAATGTTTGACCTGGAAGGTGTGCTAACGTAAATGGAGGAGCCCCATTGCCCTGGTCTCTGAGCTGGGCAGAATGGTGAATAGGTTTCCACAAAGTCAAGGCAATATCTAAATTTTATGCCTATCCCATATTACTGGAGTGGTTACGGGGATCAGAGATGATATCTACCAGTGTCCTTATCAAAGGGTACTGTCAGATCCCTCTTACACCAGACTGCAGGGAAAAGATGGGTTTCTCCGTACCATTTGGTTTGTACTGGTTCTATACCATACCATTCGGGCTCTATGGTGCATCTGTTACCTTCCAGAGGTTGATAGATAAAAATCTTGCAACCCCATTGACAGGATGCCACGGCCTATCAGGACATTCTCATCTATAGCCAGAATTGGGGGGACAGCCTGAAACAGGTAGCAGTGGTACTTCAGTCCCTCATGGAGACAGAGTTGACTGCCATTTGGTGAAATGCAAGATCAGGAACAATGAAGCCATGTACCTGGGGTATGCAATAGTACGTGGCCAGACGCAACACTGGGTGGGAAAAGTCCCCATTTTGATGAGCTGCCCTGTCCCTGTGATGAAAAAGCAAGCGTGATGATTCCTAGGATTGGTCACATACTACTGATGTTTTGTCCCCGGGTTCACCGCATATCGCAACCCCTTTTTGTTAATTACAGACCATGCACCACTCCGATGGTTGAACAAAGTGTAGGAGACCAATCCCCAGATAATGTGTTGGTATTTGTTATTATACTCATATAGTCTCCAAGCTTTCATCCAGCTGGAAAAGCTCACCAAAATGCAGCCAACTGTAACACCCTTACCCCAATCCTGACAGGAAGGGTGTGTGACAGAGTATATAAATCCTACAGTGGTGGTGAAGGGTTAAAGAGATGCTGGGGTCAAGGCTGGCCTAACCCCTCTGTGCCTGTCAGTCCTCCTGTCAGAGGTGGAATAAGGGCTTAAAAGCAGGCAGTTTCAGACAGTTGCTGAGCAGCTCTGGAGGAGAGCAGACAGCAGCTTTCCAGATTCCAGAAGAGACTCCCAGGGGAACTGGCCCCAGGAAGGCCATTCACTGATTTCCCTGTTCCCCCGACTCACCCGTGCCCACAGTGGAGCAGTAGATTTTTGGTATATCAGCTGGGTAGGAGAGGTTTGACAAGCCCCAAGATGAGCTGTTAGGTGGCTGGCACTGCTATCTTCGACCCCTTTCAGGGTTAGGCAAACTGGGACTATACTAAAGGAACTAGAGGAGTGAGAGTCAGGAGCCCCACCCCTTTCAAAACACTGTCAGAATAGTTGACCTGATTTTTGTATCACAGAGACACCTGCTTAGGCAGATGGGGGCACCCGAAGGAATTTTCAGACAGTAGGAGGTGCCCTCAGCAGTTAAAGAACTGACGCATAGTGATACTCTTGCTGGAAGGCTGCAATGTACATGTATCTCTGTGTGTCTATTTTCTCTCTGTCTGTGCCATGAACATAACAGAAAGAATATGTGCAATAGAGGCAGGGCTATACATTTGCTAGGAATCAGGGAAATTAAGTGGAAAAGACAGGATTTTTTTGCTGGTGGGAAGCCAGATCAGTTTGGGCACATCATAGGTGAATGGAAGGAAGGCCTAGCAGCAGAAATGGAACAGGGCTCTTTTCATAGGTGGTGGTAGTGGGCAGGGTTGCAAAGTGGGAGGTTTGGTCTGACATGATGGTGTTGGGTGCTTGTAGGAGGGGGCTGTTGTCATGACAAGTATAGACTTCTGTATTTTAACGTGCCTTGAGCATGTAGGGTCTCATCCCTGGTGTCAAAGTATTAAACATCTTCACAGAAGATATATATTCACCCTGAGGACAGGTGTCCTTCCTCAAGGCAGGCACACTTTTGATTTTCTTTATGCTAAAGTGTCTATGTAAACAGGAGGGTCCAACCCCCCCAGCAACAAATAATTTGAATCCAGATCCTTACTTTGCAACTCAGCCCCATCTCCACTTGTAACCACATCAACCCACTCTCTTGGATGCTAGGGAGAAAATTCATCTTTCCATCTGGCCCTGTTCATCTCATTATTGAATGCCTGGCATGACTGTAAGATATTTTACCCTCTGCAGAAAAAATTGCATGGTAGATCTCATGAAAATGGTCTCATTTACAAAGGGGAAGAAATGGCCACAACTGCTAATACTGCTCTGGACACTCTGTTACTCAAAGTGCTCACTACCTTTCTGCTTTGCTCTCTTTAGTTGGACTGCTTTGTTTGACTTATCCAGCGTGAGGTTGTTAGTGCCCCAGCCTTCTGCACCTCCTCTCTCCTCTGCGTTGTTTAAATCATCTCATCTGTAAATAAACAACTCCTGGTCTATTTTTGTGATGGTGCTCATGAGAAATGTCAGACTAACAGTCTTGGATCCAGATGTCCTCTTTAGTCACAGAACAGGTACGGCATGGACAGTAGCAACATAAACTTTCCCAAATCACACCACTACAATGCTGCAAACCCGAGCTGGAAGGACTGACCACTTCTTAGGCAACTGTGTTGCTGTAAGGTATCTTGAGTAGCCACTCAGTGCTGATTGGAGAGGGCTTTCTTCTCCAGCGTCCACATAATTAAACCACCTCCAACAAGCGGCAGAATCCATGTCGGCCGGAGAGGTTCTGCCACCAACATAGCACTGTCCACACCAGCGCTTCTGTTGGTGTAATTTATGTCTCTCAGGGGTGTGGTTTTTTCCACACCCTGATCTACATAAATTAATCCAACATGATGTAGACATAGCCTAAAGTGTGAGAAGGAAGTTGGTTCTCCAGGCCTATTCATTGCTTGACTGCTCTGCTGAGACTACCAACAGGAGTGTAGATGGCTATGGAGGTTGTGGTAAGGACTCAAGTTTGTTAAAATCACCCTCTGATTTCACACGGGATGTCAAACATTGGCTGGTCACTCAACCAATGCTAGCTTGAAACCTGAGTTTCCATGTTTGGTTTGCAGTCAAAAATCTCTTTACCTGGAAAGGAGCATGTTTCCAACCCATTCACCCCCCCTCATACATGAGCCTGATGCAGGAATTTCTGGGTAAAATTCTATGGCCAGTGTTTATACAGGAGGTCAGACTAGATGATCATAATGGTCTCTTCTGGCCTTAAAATTCATGAATCTATGAAAGTGACCGTATGTTAGACGACCTTCACACTAAAGGGGGTGCATGTGTGTATATTCATGGGTGCTCTTCTGCAAATGATTGTGAAACAGCATTCCAGAAACTTAAGCAGGGTAACAGCCGGATTTTCATTACTTCACAATAGCCCCTGAGCTAGACATTCACAATGTCTAACATGTTACAAATGCTGAGCTCTTCAGGACAACATGAGTCGTATAAAGTGCATCTGACATAGGGCTTTCCAAACTTTGGTCACACAGTTTATAAGAAGCAAAATCAAGGCTATTGACAAAGATTTACTAGACCATTTGGTGTCAGTGGAAGAAGCATCCACTTAGTTGGAGAATTTGACTAAAAGCTGCCCAGAAGAGACTACTTTTTGGCACAGGAAGGCTCTGAGAGGGGAGGTATGTAGCAGGGTGACTGTCCCATTAAGGGTAGTAAGGAAGAGAGGTCAGTGAACATCTGTTCTGTGCTGTGTCGCTTTAAGTCTTGGGACTTCTAGAGCAGGTGAACACCTAGAGTAGGCAGAGCTAGGTGCTGGGAGCCAGGAAGATGTCCCAGGGGAATAATTAAGACTTGGGGAAAACCCAGGCTGCTGTTTCTTTACAGGCCAGGGACCAGGAATCTTACAGAGTAGCTGGGGCAAGGCTCCCTTCTCTCTCATCCAATTGAGATAAGCTTTGGGAAGAAGTCTGTATAGAGCCAGCTGGAGAAGAAGCTGTCTGAGGCTCTACAGTTGGCCTAAATAACTCTATCTCCAAGGAGGAGAGAAGAGTTGGATACTGGAACTGAGAGCAAATTCCGGGGGAGAAGACGACTCCAAACAGACAGAGCTGGGACTGATGAAATTTGGAATCTGAGAAGTTTAGAAACCTGGGTATTCCTGGAAGAGGAAAAGCCTTTGTTAAGTTTTTAAGGAGTCCAAGAAGAGAAACTGAGGTAGGATGTTGCTGAGCAATGCTTGACTAGAAGGGAGCTCTACAGGGAAGGCATACATCTTTATAGGACTTTTTGTTTTTAATTGCAACATTGAACATTTCAAAGTGGTTTCCATTTTATTCAAGGGTCAGAACTAATCTACTTTTAAAAAAATTATTCACTACATTTAAAAAAATCAAAAACGTTTATGAAAACTAAATGGAACTGTTTCAATAGCAGTTCAGACATTGTTTTATTGTTTTCAGTAACAATCTTGAAGTGTGAGGGAGGGAATGTGAAAAACATTGAAAAAGGCAACAGTTCCTGCTTCCCTTCCCTCCGAAATAAGTTTCCTTTTTGAAACTTTGCCTAACATACAGCTTTAATAAATAATTAGAGGTCTGTCTGTCTGGAATATAAACATTCATTGTTCCTTTTGTATCATGGGAAACTTTTGCTCTGTTACAGATCGGGTATTTTTGTTTCTGTATTAACTTTGGCATGTGGTGCAGTTAGTGACTATCTGAGCGATAACAGGATGAGATTATTTTCTGGCTTATTGACATTCTAATTTCTTCTCTTTACTGTTCTGGAGACATGATCCCATGGCTTCATGACACCAATTTATACATTAAATATATGACTGTCCAACATCTTGACAGATGAAAAGAAACGTGACAAAGCTGGTCTGTCAGTGGTGCTTACCAATGGTACAGGAAAAGAGCCTGAAGCGTGAGCGGCAAACCTGCCCACAGTGGCTACAGGTCCACTCACCAGATGGAAGTTGGAGAACATTCTGCTTCCTGGCTCACCTCTGGGCCTCAGCCTGAACTCTCTGATGGCTCTCCACCAGCCTTCACCTGACTTCTCCAAACTGAGCAATTTGTGAGCAGGATTTTCCCAGTTGTCAGTGGGACCACTGAATTTCTTGGGGCCTGCCCTTGCTTGAATTTGTCACTATATCAGAGCTTTGGCCTTCTTGTGTGTTGCTGGCAGTTCTTAGGTTAGAAAGTTTGAAACTTAGAAAATAAACTACTTGGTTCCAAATGACTAAAATAAGGCATAACTCAGTGTGATGGCTGGATAACTATGCCCCATAGCTGAAGCACCAAACCATTGAAATAGTGTGGACTGGTACAAAATGGCATATTGAACTGAACAAAGGCCTAGACCAATGAAGCCATTAACAAAGCAACTTTCTGGGGAGCAGAGACGACACTGAGACCTATGTGATGATGCCCAAGAGTCTTTTTTGTTGTTTTTTCTTAAAGAACAAGCTATATGGCACAAAATCTGTAATGCGCAGAACAGTGATGTATTAAAAAGGTCTTTACAGCAACCCCTGTAATTGAATTTCCAGGAACAAAAGAACTCCTCTCTCTCTCTCTCTAATGCCAACACTCGTTTTCTCTGATCCACTGACAATGTCAATTAATTGCTCCCTTGGAGGCAATGCTATTAGTGACATCATCAGGCCTGATACACTTGCCCTCACTTACTTGATCGTTTCGACATAAAGCCTCTTCCAGATACCAGAGAGACTGCCTCTCCCCACTTCTTCTCCCATCATACACCGCAGGTGTGCTGGAGAACACTTCTTGTACAATGACAGCTGCAAGGCTCCAGAGAAGGAACAGCACAATCACACTGCACGTGAGACTTTATTGGAAAGTCATAAATTATCCACCTCCCCGCCGTCACACCCCTGTATTATGTGACTGGCTGATATTGCACATCATGAAGTGAGTGAGCACAGAAATATTTATTGGCATAGAGACTCTGCTGCTATTATGAATTCACCGTGTTGAGTATTGTAGGGGCCCAGTGTTTGCAAGGCAATCCTCACCCCAAAAAACCCCCAACTCTAATTGCCTCTAAGACTTCTTGACTTCTAAGAGCCCTTGACATGGCAAGAAGGTCATAATGGATATGGATGGGTTGGGTCATAATGGATTGTGATGGGTTGGATCCCTTGGGAAGCCACTTGATGTGCGGAGATACCACTGAGTCTACATGTTCTGCCAGCATGGGCCCCCTTTAACCTCTTGCTGAGCCAGGCTATTAAAGCCTCCTCTAACACACAAACAGGTAGGGCCACACCCAGCTGCAGCTCAGCTCTGAGAAGAAGACTCAGCTTAAGGGACTTGCTTCAGCACTCAGGTGGCCACCTCCCTTGGAGTGCAGACCCAAAGGTATATTGTGAAATCCACCTCCTCCCTAAATGTGGAGGAAGGTATGCACAACTCTTCCCCTACCCCCTCAGTTAGAAATTACAGAAAGTGGGTTATATTGTAAACAAAACAAATTTTATTAACTACAAAAGGAAGATGTTAAGTGGTAAAAAGGGTAGCAAACAGAACAAAGCAGATTACTAAGCAAATGAAACCAAACACGCAAACTAAGCTAGTTTCACTAAATAAATTAGTTACAGATAGTATGTCTCACTCTAGATATTGTTGCGGGCAGATTACATGAAGTTTTGAAAGGCAGATACACTGGTCTCCCTCTTGAGACCTCAGGTATTATTACTCATGAGCTACATGCCCTTCCAGCTTGGGCTCAATCCTTCTCCCTCCTTCCACTGTTTAGCTCTTGCTTCTGGGTCTTTTTCAGTGTCTCAGGGTGGGGAGGCAGAGGAGAGCCACGATGATGTCACTCCCCTGCCTTACATAGTTCTTGTGTAAGGTGGGAACCCTTTGTCTTCTAGTGGAAAACCACTAGCATTCCAAAAGGGGAGGAAGAGTATCCAGTGCCAGGTGACTCAGAGTCCTGTCTCTGCATGGCTGTGGCAGCCATTGCTCTTGGGCTGTGTCCAGCATCCACAGGAAGACTAACTTCTTTCACAATTCAGTGTCTCTGCTAATGGCCTATTAGCCCTGTCTGGCTTTTCCATTGTTGTACCTGAAGGGCTGGTTGGGGTTACACAAAGTAACACAGTTGAAATAGTGATACATATTTAATATTCTCAGATATAGAAATGATACAGGCATATAAATTGGATAATCACATTCAGTAACTCATAACCTTTCCAATGATATCTTACATGAGCCATTTTGCATAAAGTACAGCTGTTATGTCATATTTATATCATAAACATATTTTCATAAGGAATATGGAATGGAATATCACAGATACTTTCTTTCCCATGGATTTCCAGTTGTAATTTAGTTGCCTCTATTCTCTCTCTCTCTCTCTCTCTCACACACACACACATATTCTGTGTCTTTCTCTCTCTCTCTCCCACTCCATGAGAGTGAAGAATAAATTGGGGTGAGTCCAATTACTGGAAACTTAATTAAAATAACTTAAGCACTTATCCAACAAGTGATTCTTGGTAACAGCTGTGCATGGACAATTTATTAGTTAGTGAAGCCAACACTGGTTTTTTTTAATATAAACAGATTAATTAATCAGCAATTAACTCTTTTGACCAGCTCTGTTTTTAATTATTGCTGCTATCATTAAGCATAACAGCTTATTTCCCAGGATTATTATACCAGTTGCCAGTACTGAATTCTATGTTAAAGGTTTAAAGCAGGTTTCATGATAACCTTTTATTGCCACATGCTCATCGCTTTCTAAATCACTCATGCCTCTTGGCCTGAAATGTTCCATGCATCATCACTGCTAGGAGTGAATTGTTCTAGAAAAGCTGGAACAAAATATCGTGTGCTATTTTTGCATTATTGTGGTGTGAGGAGAGGGGAGAATGCTCTTCTCTCCTATAAAAACAAAACTTAAGCACTCTTTTGTATGGAACTACAGCAAACATGGCTTAAGTCTGAAACATGCCATGGCCATATCATTAACACAGGCCCAAATCTTTTGCTTGGTTTGAAATTACAGGCTGTGCACTAGAATATTTCTTTAAGTCTATAGGTACCTGGCTGAGATGGAGACAGCCCTATTGCTCCAGTTCCTTCACACCCTTTAGCTAGTATGGGGCTGCCATTACTTGACCTGTATCTTATGTGAGCTATGCCACTGGGAAGGATGAGAGTGGTAGACCATCAACAACCCAAAGGAGGGCAATATAGTCAACCTTAGTGATAAGTGGGGAGAGAGATAAAGGTAAGAAAAGATAAGTCTAATGAAATCCACAGAGTCTGTGAACAACAGCCAGAAACACACTTGGGGCTGGGAAAGAGAGAGAAAAGAAGTGTGAGAGAAAACCTGGTTGTATCTTTTAAACCTAGCCCTTGGGACAATGGAAAATAAGAGCATGGGGAAGTTATTCAAATGGAGGCATAGGCTCTTAAATTATGCTTTCAAATAGCTGAGATGTATCTGCAACTCTGGATTGTGTATTTGCATTCAACCAATAGAGCATCTAATAGGCCATGGGCACACTCAAATACCCAATGTGTGGGCATGTAGCAGGTATCTGCATGTATAAACTAGGTGTGTGCAAAAATGCATGCAACCACATGTGCCTAATTTTGAGTATTTGGTCCTGCAGATATTTGAGAGTTAAGGATTCTTTGAAAGATATAAAAAATCTGAAATGCACCAATGGGTGTGAATTTAATCCGCTCATCAGAGTTAACAATAAAGATAGGCCCATGGATTCCCAAGAATGGAAAACAGGAAGTTATTATAAAACAAGCTAGTAAGAAGAAGCAACTGGAAGAAGCACTCAGTGGGGCAGTCAAATTTAATAAAGTCTTGATGGACAAAATAGAGTAGTCAATGAACTGGTCCCACGTGGATGATCTTGGCTCTTAGACCTGCTAGCAGCAGTAGAAGATAATAAGTTGAACACCAGAAGACCCAGGTGGAGTCAAGCAAGCCTCTGCAATCCCTAGATGAAGCTGAAGAAACAAATTTCCATTGGTATTTACAGCAGTCTTAAAAATGTCAGATTTCCACAGCAAAGACTGGATGATGCTTTTTATCCAGGAAGATAAGAGCACAAAATGTTGCTTTTTGTAGATATGAGTCAGCACAGACGGGAAATGCAGTGCATGTCTTCATCGGCAATGTGCTTTCTGTAAAGGGCAAGTAAACCCTGTCTCTCTTTGCCTTGTAAAACTCAGGGTGAACTCTACAATATGTGCACCAGATTCTGCTCTGTCGCATTAGCATAAATATGGAGCAGCACCATGGATATAAATGGAGTTACTCCAAATTTACACTGGTGTAACTGAGAGCAGAGTTTGCTTCTTATTATCTGTATTTTCTGTCAACCAGAATCTCTCTCGCTGTCATGCAGCCCGCACTCAGGATTTGGCCCCCTTTGGATTTTTAGGGAGCACCTGGCTAGAAAAGTTATTGTAAATGGCACTAATTGCCCTCCATTATGTTGCCCCCATCCTTTTACTTCATTACCTAGTGCCTATAGTTTTTAAAAGTCTCTGTTAGGCCAGATGACACCTGCTGCTGATCTTCATTGATCTGCTTCTCTCCTGCCATTTTAAGGGCCTGATCCTGATCTCAGATCACTGTAAATCAGGAGTAACTCCATTCCAGTCAATAGAGTTACATTGGTATAAGTGAGATCCAAATCAGGCCCTAAACCATCCCTTCTTCAAACAATCCTGTCAACCACTCTGTGTCAATTCCATGCAAGAGGGTGGGGTGGACAGATAGAAAATGGGATTTGCCATAACAGAGCAGACCATTAACCTGTGAAATCCAAATTCTTTTCTCCAGCTGTCATAGGCGCTGACTCCATGGGTGCTCTGGGGCTGGAGCACCCATGGGGAAAAATTGGTGTGTGCAGAGCACCCATCGGCAGCTCCCCGTCCCCCAGCCCCAGCTCACCTCTGCCTCGGCCCTGCCTCCTCCCTTGAGCACACTGCTGGGTCCTGCTTCTCCCTGTCCCTCCCAGCTCTTGTGGGGCAAAACAGCTGTTTCGCACAGCTGGGAAGGAGGGAGGGAGAGGGGGAACACAGTGCGCTTAGGGGAGGAGGTGGAGCCAGGGTGGGGATTTGGGGAAGGGATCTAATACGGGCCGGGTGGGGGCAGAGTTGGGGTGAGGACTTTGGGGAAGGGATCGAAATAGGGGTGGGGAAGAGGGCGGGAGGGGCGCAAACACCCACCGGCTGCGGGGGAAGTTAGTGCCTATGCCAGCTGTGACCCATACCTGGCTCTTTGGATGAAGGTGAACTCTTCCACTCTCCTCCAACAAGCTCATCCTCCTAGGTTATGCACCTTGCCAATTTTGAATTACGGTATGTGGGAGAGAAAATTCTCCTCCCCAATCCCTGCAGGAGCATAGCTCACTCTGTGGGAAAAAGACAGATCTTGTCTCTACAGGCATAATTACATATGCTCCTAGTCACCATAAAACTTTAAACACCTTTTGAAATCTAGCTCAATTCAGTCAGCAGCAGAGGCAGAGCAGACAGTTTTATTGAGAGCTTTAAAAACCATGACTGTTATTCTTGGCAATAACATAAAATGTCAGTGGCTAGGCATCCACATTTGGGTTTGACCCAGCAGCCAGCTTGCATTTAACATATTAACACTGAACTCGGAAGCAAACCAAACAGCAGCTCTGCTGGCTGACAAAACAGCTGGGGAGGTAGGAGGGCGATCAGGTGGGAATGCCGACTGCCCCTCAGTGTACTCACCGTTCTATCTGCCACTGCTTAGCCGACAACAGAGCAGACGTAGGGCCCAATCTTGCAAACGCTTACTATTGAGCGCTGTGCTCATTGTTGTAAATAGGGCACTGAGAAATACACTCGCTATTAAATGAGTGACACCTAGGCCTTTAATCAAGGCCTGATTCTGATCTTAGTTACCTCACTGCACAGCAGAGAAATAACTCCGTTGAAGTCAATGGGATTACATTGGTGTAAGATCAGAATCAAGCCCTTAGTGATAATGGTCCCTCGTGTTGGATGACTGTTTTTTCAGTGTGTGTGTCTTCTCCATATTGTTGTAAAGCCAAGATTTGAGCCATGTTTCATGTGGTTCACAGGCTGCTACTCGGTGAACCAAAAAGGAAGCCTCTCCCTCACCAAACCAGCTGGGGCTCTGCTAAGGTTTTCTCAGCTGAACACTGACACTGTTTTACCTCAGTTATTGCAGTGGTTCTAAACCCGTGTACCACATTTTCTGAGGGTGGAATTCTTCTAGCTCTTTTTTGATCCAAATACCATTCATTACACGTGCCCATTAGCACTGATGCCACAATACTCTGTACAGTTATTCCATTCTGTGGGCCAAACTGTGCAGTAACTTCCCTTAATTCATACCTGATATAAGCCTGTGCAACTCCCTTGGTAGTCTCCAAGTCAAACTGAGCAGTGAGGTACATGGTAAAAATCACCTGTTGGATGTAAGTGGTTTGTAAAACAGGTCTAAATAATACAGTAGTGCCCCCAATTTGGCATTGAGTTAATGTACAAAATCAATGAGATTTCCATGCCATGGTGTGGATGTAAGGGTGCAGTAGGAAAAGGATCTAACAGGTGGGTGAAAACCCCTACCCCCTCCCAACATGCTCACTTCTTTACCCCTACTCTTAATTGCTTTTTCTGCTAATTCCACCCCCACCTCTTTTTTATACCAGTTATGCTCATTTTACACACACATGAAGACCAAATTGATGCAAGTTCCTACCTAAAGGTTTAACTGTAACCCTGTGCTGTTGTAACCACCTGGTGTCTTTCATGTCCTGCTTCAATTGTAAACTCTTGTAACCTTTGACTTAAAGCAGCTGCTGGCAGACTCCTTCTCTTTAATGGTTTAATTCTTTCAGCAGGTCTGATAGTCACCAGACAACAGTTTTTATTCCTTTGTCAAGTATCTGTTCAAATGGATTTCATTAGCCATGAAAGGTATGGTATGATTGTGGTTGAAGGGATTATTTTAACATGTTTATTCTTTTGTAGGTATGTTATTTTATCATTGTGGTCCTGTCGTAATAACATTCAGTCGTAAACGGGATGATTTGACCTTGGTTTCACTTGTCTCTCAACATGCAGGACTTGTTTCTGTCACATCAGTTATATTATATGTGGGTAGGTTTTGACTTTTTAAAATGTCTTATCATTTTGTATTGAAATCATACGTAGGAGCCCTAGTCATGGACTGGGACCCCATTGTGCTGGGCGCTGTATAAACACAGAACAGAAACATGGTCTTTGCCCCAACAAGCACACTTATATGACACTCTTAATCTTCAAACTTAAATTAATCCATATTCTTAGAACTGAGTAAAATAATGTTGGGTGGGGAAGGGAAACAATCTCGTTTGTGAATATTTGCTTGAATTTGTAAGTGAAAATACTTTTGCTATAGTCATACCATCTGCTCTGATCACCTACAAGTCTACACCTACAAATCTATTCCTACAAGTCTACACCTACAAGTCTATTCCTATTACTCGTTCACTCAGTAACCTAAGAGACGCTCATAAGTTTGTTCAAATGGCTTCCAGGGGGTGTGCTCAAGAATTTTAGCTGGGTTTCTGTGACAGCATCCAACAGGAAGCTGACACAGCTGACAGTAGACATTTGTATGAGGGCATTAGAAAGGCCCTTGGTCCGATAAAGAATAAGAGAGCTCCACTGAAAGATCCGGATGGCAATATTATAACTGACAAAGGAAAGCAACTGGAGAGGTGGATTGAACACTATGGAATGATATACTCAAGGGATTCTGCAATAGGCCAATGCATGTTAGAAAATTGCCTGGATTTGAAATTATGCCTTTGCTCGTTGCCAAACCTATACTAGAGGAATTTGAACAAAGCATCAAAAAGATTCCCAACAACAAAGCTTCAGGATCTGACTGTTTACCTGCTGGAATCTACAAATGTGCAAACAAAGACTTGCAATATTGCAAGATTCAGAGACAAGACAAAGGTGAAGGAGATCATTATAAGGGACCTGTTGTTTGCGGATGATGCAGCCCTTGTGGCTCATAGTGTTGATGCCCTTATTACCAAGTTTTTTGATTCATGCAAAATCTTTGGGCTAGCAATAAGCTTACAGAAGACTGTTATCATGCACCAAAGCTCTTCAGAACCAGTTCCAGTTATATTCTTAGATGGTATTCATCTAGATGATGTTGACCAATTTTGCTGCCTGGGCTCTACCATTACCAGCAATGTACATCTTGATGCTGAGCTTACTAGTAGAATTGGCAAAGCAGCCAGAAGCATTGGTCTTTTGCAAGACAGAGCCTGGAACAATAACTAAAGTGTCAACTAAAGTGAAAATCTTCTCTATGGCTCAGAAAAATGGATAACTTACACCAAACATACCCAAAGACTAAACAGTTTTTATATTAGATGCTTGCATAAAATTATTCAAATAAGATAGCAAGACAGGGTGACAAATGTGGAAGTGTTAAATCATGCTGGTATGTCATTCATGGAAATGTTGATTAGTAAAAAAAGACTCAGGTGACTTGGGCATAGCAAGCGAATGCTGGATTACAAGATCCCAATGAGTGTGCTGTACTCTGAAGGTCGCAAAGGGTCTAGAAAGAGAGACAGACCACTGTGCAGATTTCAGGATTCTTGCAAAGATGATTTAGCATCCTTTGGAATCTCTGTGGAGGATTGGGAAAGGAATGCAAAATGCTGGTCTGGTTGGTGGAGTCAGCTTGTAGATGGGAGCGAAGCATTGCGAGGCGGACTGGATCCAACTTTGTGATTACTGGCATCAGAGGAGGAAAGAATCTGCTGCTCGGATTCAGAGCATTGCTAGCGTATGGGTGTGCTCTACCTTTGGATGGGACTGTCATTCATGCATTGGACTCAACAGCCATAGAAAAACTCATTGGTGAATACACCATGCTTTCTAAAGAGCGATGGTGCCATTGATTGAGTCATACCATTTTTGTGTTTGCTTTCCATCAGCATTTAAGTTGTGAACCTTTTTTAGTGCAAATATTAAGGGAGCATGAATTTCAAAGTTGCATTTGTACACGTGCGCTTAAACTGAACTTAAAACTTTCAAGCATTCATGTTTGAAGTCTTTAAATGCTCATCCAGTCCTGGAACAGAAACAATATGATGCACTTTCCCTGTACTATCACAGCTAAGTGTCCTGTGTTGCATCTGGAATATTTATGAGCAATCCAAAGAGTAAAGATTTTGCTAAGATATTTGTCAGTTAATTTCAAGCCAATAAATTTGAGGAATTGTCTGCTCCTAAATATTTTATAAGCAGAAAATCAGGATGAATTAATGTAATCAATTATTCATTGTGAATTATTCTGTTTTACCCATAACTCTCCTGTGAAGTCATTAAGTAAATGCTATTACCCCCATTTTCATGGATTTTTTTTAAAGGCCAGCAGGGACCATTATAATAATTTAGTCTGACCTCCTCCATAACACAGGTCAAAGAAACTCATCCACTAATTTCTTCAGCAAGCCCATAATTTTTGTTTAAGCTAAAGCATATCTTTCTGGAAGAGTTGCATTCTTGATTTGAAGACTACAAGTGATAGAGAATCCATCACATTCCTAGGAAAATTATCCCACTGGTTAGTTACCTTCACTGCCGATTTTTTCCCCCTCATTTCTAATCTGAATTTGTTTAGTTCCAGTTTCCAGTCATTGGATTTAATATCTTTTTCTGAAATCTCTTCCTCATGTAGGTACTTGCATACTATGATTCAATCATCTTTAACCTTCTTTTGGATAATTTAAATACATTGAACTTCTTAAGTCTCTCAATATAACACACAGTTTTCCAGGCTGCAAATCATTCTTTCTCTTTCCAATTTTTCAACATATTTTTTTAAGAGTGGAATTCCTCACACTTTCTAAATATTATAGATGACAATTTCCTAACTTAAAAAGTGTTGCATCCAAAAAGTCTTTTGATTAGATTGTTTCAGGGTATGTTTCATCCATTTGTGTGTGTGTGTGGTATTAGAACCAGGATTATTATAGCTCAGGAATTAATTTACTGCGTTGTACTTGGGCTGCTAGATCCTACCTCTCTCATTTTGGGGTACACAGAAATAATGGACAAAGTCAGGATTCAGTAAAGTAAAAAGAAGAAAGACCAAAAATCATCTTCAGGATTGTTACGGGATTGCTTCCTTTTGAAAAGCAAAAAGTGTTTATTGTATATGTATTTGCAAATTTATGGACCACAATGATTTGGGTTCCAAACTATTTGGAGACAAGAACGGAGTAAATGCCCATTTAAAAGTTAAAGTTCTAAATTCAAAAGCAGTTGACCTCAACAGTCCATTAGGAGAATGAGAAATCTACTCTTCAGTTTTTGCATGCATGTGTCATATTTGTCTGCATACTCCGTTAACAGGAGGCAGCATTGTCTACAGGTCTGAGCAGGGGAATCAAAAGGAAGAAGTATTGGATTCTATTCCTAGCTTTCATATTGGTTTCACTGTGGCTTTAGGCAATTTATATCACTTCTCTCTCTGCCTGTTTCCCTGTCAGTAAAACTGGGATAATATGGTACATTATGCTTTAAATACTTTGAGTGTCTTAAATGAAAGGTGATAGGTATAATTATAATTATTAAAACTCCTATACTCCCTTTTTAAGTGTTGTTTGATATATCAGTTTCCCCATAACAATTGTGTCCAAGACCATGGTGAATCAAGAGCAGAGACTTACTTGTTCTTTCCATTCATAATACAATTTACCTCCAGAACTTAATCTGATTTTAATTTTATTTTTGCAACCCCAATAAAAGCATTGCAGAGTAACTGCATTAAAGCGATTTCAGTTATGTAGGAAGAAAGGAAATGTCAGAAGCCTGGATCAGCAGGGGGCTTGGACTAATTATGGAAGACGGACCCCCACATTGTTACACAGTTGTTTTGGAGCAGAAGCAGCTCCTTTGTGCCTGAGAGAGTTTTGTGTCATCTTTGCTGCATCACTCTCACATGTTTCAAAACTTTCTTTAAAATATAAACTTTAAAAAACCCTCCACTTTTCTAAACCTAACCAACTTCTCTGCTAAAAAAGGCAAAAACACTCCCATGGACATGCAAAAAAAAAAAACCCAAAAACCCACAGCACAACAGGAACAAAACCCCCACGTAGCCAAACTGCAAGAAAAACATGATTATTGAAAAAATTTCCATTTCCCCTCCCAAAGGGTTGTTGGCGAATCCCAGACACAAATGGATTAAAATTCTGTATCATCATCCAAATTTTGCTTATGTTAGCATTGCTTAACTGTACCAATTTAGTTGAAAGTCCATACCACTTGCCACTCTCTGTAAAATAATCAAGTTCTTTTTACATATATTCCACCTTAACCTAAACCTGGGCTCCCTAGTTCAGGTATGTCAAATGACCTCCATTAGGAACTCAAGCGTAAATGTATCATTTCGCTCCTTTAAATTCTTCATGGCACCTCTTATCTTCTCTCAAGCCTAGTCTAATAAACCTTTCCTTATAGGTAAACTACCTGCTGTAGTCATTCCATTCCGAACAATAACTACTTTAAAAGATTGCTATAAAATTTGCAAGGTCAGGAGCTCAAAAGTTAGGATTTGCCGGAATTAAAAGTTTCCTTCGGGCATATGCTTTATGATACAGTTTTTAATTACATGATCATACAGAATCAGGCCCTTTATACATGCACAGGCTTTACACCAGAGTAATTCCATTGACTTCATTGGCACTAGTCTTGATTTACAGCAGCAGAAGAGATCAGAATCAGGTTCATTCAGTCCCATGTTCCTAATCTGAACCCATTCATTGTCTTTGGTGAGATTATCCTTTAAAGAGCCAGGTGCCTCATTCTTAATCGTTCTGTTTTAGTTTCATCTATAAATTTACTGATCTTGCACATTATTAATATGTCAAGGTCATATCAGTTAAAAATAACTGTTCCATTTTAAATCCCAATGAGACTTTATTCCCTACCAACTTCTACAAAGAATATGTATCAGTGGTTCCCAAACTTTGGGTCATGACCCCAAATGGGGTTGCACTAAGTCATGCATGGTCATATAATTTGCCCATGTGACTCCAGAACTCCATTGGGTTGTACTTTTCACAGCAAGAACAAAGAGGTTCTTGAACCCAGGAAAGACTCTGAAAAGCTGCTGCAGCTCCTCCATCTTGTCTTCAGTCGTCCTTCTTACTCTGGAGGAACTTTTGCTACACACAGAAGCTTTCAACAAGGGACTGAAGGACCAATCCCTGCTGTGGATGTTTGTAGTCCAGAGACGTGATCTGAACCTGTAGCTTTTTCTACCACTGATGCAAGCCTGAACCAAGAACTTCGCCATTACTGCATGTAATTGATTTCTTTTAACCATTTCTAACTCTCACCTTTATCTTTTTCCTTTTATGAATAAACCCTTAGATTTTAGATTCTAAAGGATTGGCAACAGCGTGATCTGGTTTGTATATTGACCTGGGTCTGGGCCCTGATTCTTTGGAATTGGGAGAACCGTTTTCTTTTATTGGGGCATTGATTTTTCATAACCATTTGTCCCCAGAATGAGTGGCTGGTGGTGGTGACTCTGGAAAACTGGTGTGTCTAAGGGAATTGCTTGTGTGACTTGTGGTGTTAGCCAGTGGGGCAAAACCAAAGTCTTCTCTGTTTGGCTGGTTTGGTTTGCCTTAGAAATGGAGAAACCCCAGCTTTGGGCTGTAGCTGCCCTATTTGAAGCAATTTGCCCTGACTTGGCACTCTCAGTTGGGTCCTGCCAGGAGCAGCACCGTCACAGATTGCACTTTCAGCAATCTTCATAATTTAGCTAAGTCTTTTTTAGAGATTTAATTCAATAACTCACCAAATGAAATTTTGTCAAAGTTTTCTAAAATGAAGCTATATTAAAACATTTGTGCCTCATTCTCCATTCATTTACCCCAGAGACACCAAAGAATAACTCCACTGAATTCAGAGGATTTACACTGGTGAAAAATCTGTCAGTCTAGATTTTTATAAGGTCACCCATCACTGTGGTATTTGAATTTCTTTACTTTTGTATGAGAGGAGAATGAAGTCCAATAATTGTCTTGTCTCTACTAAATCAACAGTTATTTCATTAAAAAGATAATCATGTTTGTCTGACATGATTTATCTTTCAAAGAACTGTGCTGATTCACGCCTATTAGACAACTATTTCTAAAAGTACAATTTTTTGTTCAATTCTTTGATCCCTAATCTCTCATCTCAGCTGTGGTTGTAACTATCTGGCATTTGTTCACCTTTATCTTGTTTGAGTGAGTGTTAATCACAGATTCAGTAATCTCAGTACTCTCAACCTGTCCTCATTAGTATCCACAAACACACTTTCAAAAGATGTGTTTCTAATCCTTTTCCTTAACAAATAACAGCACTAGTTCTTTTGCCACTTTCTTTTCAAGAACCAAGTGTTTCTTATTTTGGTGTCCCATTTATCAACCCATCCAATCTTTCTTTTATTTTGTCCTTTTTATTTTACATCAATATCCCTTGTTACTTGTGTTTCATTTTTTCTGGGAAAGGTGGAGTGTCGCAGCTAAATACAAAGTGGAACGGATTGTTAAGCATCAGAGGTAACACATGTTGAAAGGACCCATTCAAAATGAAGTGAGCCCTGCGTACTGGGGTGGCTCCCCACAATGTCAAGCACTTCTTGGGCCACCTTGAGAAAAATTTCTGGAAAATGCACCACCAAACCAATTTTATTCTTGCAATAATGTTAATGATGAGTGTGTTCTGACTGTGCATTTGATCCCTTACATGACACCTTTTCAATACAGATTATGACAACACTGAGTTGGTTAAGTCAGCAGAGGCTCATTACTACATATGGGGGAGTCCTTTCCCTTCTGGCACTGGAATGCTCTTAGGCTCACCCTCTCCATGGGTCCTTTCAAGGAGGGCCTGCAGCATGGCTTCACCATAAAGATTTTAATGAGAGATAGGAGTTGGGTGACCAGCCTGCAGCCAATGGCCTGTTGTTTTTTTTCCGAGGGGTTCCTGTGTGCAATGCTGCCTACAATTTCCTCCTAGGTGAAGATCTAGACCTACAATCCACAATCCAATTCCTTTTGCTATCCATTGCACTCGTTCTCTCTATTTCTTTTTCTGCCACTTGCTATCGACATAGTCCTGGTGGTATTTGTCCCAGTTTTTATCCTTTCCCGTATGTCTACAACATTTAGATTGACATTATTGCTGTTCAGTGGGTGCAAGGGAGAGAGACTATTTAATATGGTATTTATAAAAAGAAAATGATTTGGTATGGGGGCTCAGTAAGCCCAATTTACAGACAAACAGCACCAGTGCTGGTATACTGCAATATCACACGGAGAGTGGAATTCATGGCTTTGCATAAATTAGTAAAGTGCTTTGACAGCGCGATTGATGAAATCATCACTCTCGCCTTACAGAAGAAAAGGCCTTTAAATCTCTTGTCTTTCCCAGGCTCCCATTTTTTCCCCTCATGAACTCAAAAGCTCAGGATGAAAATACTCAGAGGATCCCTCCAGCTTCATAGTTCTGTCTGGCCTCTGTATTTCATTATGAAGGTAGGGAGGCATGGGCTCTGTATGCCCTGCCATATATTTTTTAATATCCTGAGGGCAACATTTCTTGTAGCGATTAGAGAGTGGGATTTCTTGTTCATCTTTTGAAATTATTATTGATATGGCCTCCTAAAGGTAGTAGGCATTTTACAGAGAAATGAAAAGCTCCCTTGACTTGAGCTGACAATCCTGTGCACACTTAGTCATGCACAGAATTTTACACATGTATAGAGTTATGCAACAGGACCCGTGGCGTGTGTAAAGATCCATGGGTGTAAGTGTATGCAGAGTAGCGTACATATTGTTATAGCAATCAGCTACAACAGAGTGTGCATTAGTATATTAAAGGTGCGATTCTCGTATGGTTGAATGACTAAGAGCCTACGGATGCTCACCATGGAGTGACTTATTATTATTCCAATGTGTTGTTGTTTGCTCTTTACACAACAAAACAGTGTGAAAAACCCACAAGGGCACAGTTGGGTCCCCCCAAAAACGTGTTTACCAAATGCAGTATAGTGAACCTCCACATTATCTGAATCCTTCTTGGTGCTAGGAGACAAGGAAGGGATTTGGATAACATGGAGGGTCAGATAATAGAGCACAGAGGACACCACCTTGCTGCTCAGTGGCTTCTATGGCCTGCAGAGGGCTCCCTGCACTGCTTCAGGGTCGGTGACACCCAATCCCTTCAGGCACAACGTGCAGGGAAGCCTGTGGTACTGGAAGGGCAAAGCAGAAGCCTGACTGTGGGTCTCTGAACTGTATCCCCAGGAATGCCACTTCCCCCCTAAACCCCTGACCCCTTGCATCTGCCATAATGGAGATGACAGGAGCAGCAGCACAGGGAGCCCTATGCAGCCCTGCTGTCTTGGGACTGAGTGTTCAGGGCCAAGATACCAGAGCTGGCTGCAGAGGGCTCCCTCCTTCCACTGTCTCTTCTGCTCTCTCAAGTAGCCAAATTAAATCCGTGTCCTCCATGCTCTTCAGATAATCAAGAGTATACTGTGTACACAAATATTCAACTCCTAGCTACCTATGAGTTGTGGCTGGGAATAGTTTCTTGTGACTTCTAAAACAGACAACCTGGTGAGCACCACTAGAGGGATCACAAACTATTAAAAAAAGAGATACTGTCCTGCTGCTTTGGCTCATCACTTTTATAATTCAGTTTAAAAAACTACATTATTTTGTGGGACTTTAAGCAAAGTATCCTGCCACTGTGAAAAGTAGCTCCAAGAAAATGGCAGAATCATGGTTTCACCACCAGTCCTGAGCAAGTTGCAATACATTGGTACCTTATCCCTGGGACAGACAGGGAAGAAACTTGTGACTTGGGGTTTGTTTACTCAGCAAAGTAAAACCTGTGGCTGGCCCATGCCAGCTGAGGCAGGTTCACGGGGATGTTTCATTGGTGTGTAGACTTTCAGGCTCAGGCTGTACCCTGGCTCTAGGACCTTGCTTTCCTTTATCAAAATGAAATCTGGAGTATTGAATAGTTCCCAGCTTAGCTTTTGCAATAGCAAATGAATTAGAAGTGGCTGAAATGGCAGCTTGGCAGTTTAAAACTATCACTGTCTCCTTCAGCCCTTCACTTTCTGCCCTCTCCGCATCATCTTCCCACTGACTCTGTTCATCCCCATACGTACCACAACTTCATCATCCTACCAATGCTTTTGTCACTTGCATATTGTCATATAGTGCAATTTGGTGAGTAGGTACCACCTATCCACAATTGGGAACTAGCATATGGCTGTGACTTCACCCAAAAGGCTCCAACTGACTATTCAGAATGTGGCTATTCAAAAGCAATCCCCTGGCTCTACTGTTATTTACAGAGCTGGATTTTTTTTTTAATAAAAAGGTTTCTTTCATAACAATTCTAAGGAAATAAGCGTTTCCATTCAAAAAAATTTTGTGGAATGTTGTTTTTTCATAAACCGTTTCATTTTATTTTGGCAGGGGCAAACCTCACTTTCATTTATTTACTTTTCTTCTAGTGGAAAAAGTTACATGTGTTTGTCCTCAACTGAGGCAAAATTAAATTGAAATTTTTCAACCAGATCCAGTTATTTATTTAGCCCCTTAACCCTGTTGTCTCTTTTGGTCCAAATGGTTAGCCAATATTTGGGGCCTTACAGGGTGTTCCATGGGTAGTAGAAATGGATTACAACAGTCAGGTTTTGATGAGGTATTTGCCCCACACTAGCCCAAAAAGGGTTAATAGAACCCTAGGGAGGCTGCGCAACAGACAGCCAATGGGAGAGGACCCTAGGGAGGCTGTGCAGGAAACAGCCAGCTGGAGATTGCCAGGAGGAGCAGCTAATCAGGGCCAGGCAGGCCCATCTAAGAAGAGCTGCAGGGCAGAGTGAGTCAGTCATCCCCTGGAGTTTGGGGAGGTAGGAGGACTGGCTGCCTTGCAAGCAGAGGGTAGCTAGTACCTTGGATAGAGCAGTGCTAGGCAGGATCAGGGGAGCGAGGCTAAGCTCCTGGCTGACTGCTGACATGCTACGGCCCTGAGATAAGGGTGGAGAAAGTGCTGGGGTTGCCAGGAAGTGGCCCAGGGAAGTAGACTGTGGGGTTGGAGGGGATGCAGCCTGGGGCTGCCATCTTCAGGGTCTCTGGGCTGGGACCTGGAATAGTGGGCAGGCCTGAGTTCCCCCCCACCCCGCAACACATTTGCCATTGAGGAAGTGGCTGAACAGTGGACTGCTGTTCCCCCAGAAAGGGGGAAAACAGAGTGTGACAGAGCCCTCCTCAAAAAGGACACTGCATCCTTTGGGATGACATGCTTCCTGGAACAGAGGTGACCGTAGGTGAGACGCCACCAACAGAGGGTGCAGTGCTTATTCCCTGGACAGCACCTGCCCAGGAGGTGTTGCAGTGGTGAGTCGTGCCCCATCACACAGTAGGAATCAAATAAGAGGTGGAAGTTTCCTGGCTCACAATTCCAAGTCTTCTCTTCCAGCCAGCACTGCCCCCAAATCCCTCTTGCTTAGTTTTCTCTCAAGGCTGTGCTTCTCTTGCTGCCTCATTCTGCTTCCTTTTCTGCTGGCTTTGTGCATCTGGGCCACACACACACAACTGCAATCCAATCAACCCCGCTAGTTCTGCTCTCACTTAAAAAAGGGCCTTTAATTACTCCCTGATTTAAGTTTAACTAAAGGCAGCTAGCACACCCTCCAGCATAACAGTATACACAGCTCCTTACAACAGGCAAAATGGATAACAAACTCCTTCTTAAAAAGCTGAACCTAAGGATTTGACCCATGTGATCCTCAGAGATCCTGTCAAGGCCGGGTACTGAAAGGCACAAGTGGGTACAATACAGCATAATACAACAGACTGAGAATAGTGGCTGATCAGTATGAGCCCAGCTCTGTGAGGAGTTGAGTGCCCTCCACTCCCATTAACTCCAGCTGCTTGGCACCTTACAGGAGTGCTTCACAGAAGAGATGGGGTTTGAGAAGATTCTGGAGTAGACTAAGGCATTCGCTTGGTGAATAATAGTAGGGTGGGCAGCTATTCCAATGTATGGGGTGGCATAACAGATGGCACCATGTTTGGAGTGGGTAGAGGACTCAAGGGATGCTGCCAGTAGAGGAGTATGGAAAGACGTTTGGTGGAGATGAAGCAGGCAGGAGCAGCGTTAAGGAGACCTGGGACATTAAGAGGAGGTTTGAACTCCATGTAAAACAAGAGAGGAAGTAAGTATGGAAGGTCCAGGAATTCAGGAGGGGAAGGAATGGTTAGAGTGCCTGGAAAGGAAGTTCTCTGTGTCTCAGTGCATCTCTTGTGTCAGCGATCACATTGTTTGTAAAAGCATATGCTATAGGGATGAGTTTTGAGGACTGACTAGTGTTTTAAACTGATACCTACATGCCCTGTCTTTTAATCACTCTGAGGAATTTATCAGTGTGCCTGTGGTCACCGAAATTCCATTAGCAGCCCTTCATGGAGGGAGGAACAATAGAAACGGCAGTAATAGGAGCAGGGGCAGATGCAGATACAGAAACAGTAGCAATCCATGATGCAGCAGCAGGAGGAAAAGACGCAGAGATGGCTGCAGCAGAATGAGGAGCTGCTATAACTGAAAAGAGTAGCAGCAGTAGAGAGAATTTCCCCCCACTCTGAATGCACAAAACAATGTTAATGCTAAGGTTTGAATTTTCATTGTGTGATGGTTGGGAAATGCAGAGGTGAACTGCCCACAACAGCCCTTGCGACTCCTCTGCCCCACCCCCCGTGTTCAACCTCTGGGAAGCATGCATCCTCACTGAAGACTGAGCCCCCATCACCTGTGAAATCTTTTAAAATGAAGCCACTTTGGAATCACCCAAGCACAAAAGGGCATGGGAGCAATTTAGCTCTGTCTCATTCCTCCTCCTTGGCTGGCGGAGGGGATGAAAATCTGGCAATTCTGGAGGAAGATGGAAGTGCTGGTTCTGCACCATAGTTTCCTTTTCACCTCTGGAAGCTCCCCTGCCAGTTCATGGAAGGAATCAAGCCAGTGTGGCACAGGAAATGGCTGAGCTCTGCAGCAGCTCCATCCCCTCCCCAAAGCCCTGTGGCACTTTAGCTGAGGTAAGTTAATGCTGACTCTGGTCCAGGTGATGCCACCCTTTACTCACACTGAGTGGTACCTTGTCAGTGTGAGCAGAGCCATTTTATGCAGTAATAGAACTAGAGGAGAAAGGGTGGGAGAAATATAGCTGGCTGCCAACACTCACTTTCTTGTCCTGCTCTGTGGTTTGAAGACTCCGAAGGGAGAGAACAGAGCTGGTAACATAAAGTTCATAGTGTATAAAACAACCCTTTGGAGCTACCTAGCAATAATTGTAACACAAATGGCATTAAGGGTTTGTTCAACCCCTTGTTTGTTTGGCTCAAACGCCACTAAGATTTGCAGTGCATCTGCATGTTTGTTGAATCTGAATGGTTTTCAGATGCTGTTTGTGTTTTTATTGCTTTTTCTGGCAAGTGATATTTTTGCCATAGACAGGATAGCCCTTAGTTTGGCAAACTCTTGGTCAGTGGGGAGAATCTGGGGTCTTTTCCAGTTCAGCTGCAGTTGTGATCTATCTGCTAACAGCAAAGACTTGGGAAGCTTTATAAGTGGGTCTAATGGTTTTATATTGTGTGCACCTAGAAAGCATGTGGCCCTCTTAGCTCTGTTGGTGTGTTAATCATTTCATGCAACAAGGAACTGTTCAGTCTAGTTGCTAGACTAGACGGTGGAGTGTAGATTAGAACAGAATTTGGTTCCCTGGCATTGAATGCTTGTGCTGCCAGTGTCACCGACACATGCAGTGATCCCTGCATGAGAGGTCAGAGCATGGAATTGGAGACTATTATTGTTGCTTTATAAATCAAAACAAATCAGTATTAGCTCGTCTCCTGTTTTAAGGCACTGTCCACAAATTATCCCAAACATACAGAGTACAATTCTGCTCCACCTTTATTAGGTTATCTATAATAATAATAAATACCTAGCTCTTGTATAGCATTTTTCAACTATAAAAGCTGAAAGTATTTTACAAAAGAGGTAAGAATAATTTTCATTTCACAAATAGGGAAACTGAGGCACCGAGCAACAAGGTAGCTGCTCAAGCTCACCCAACAATCTAGTATCATAGCTGGGAATAGAACCCAGTCCAGTGCTTTATCCACCAGGCCAACCCACCCACCTATTAATTAATCCACCAATTTTTGTTGGTCTCTTGAGTGGTCACTGAAGACAGATGTCATTGGACTTGTCCTCTCTGTTTCAGAGGGTTCTTAAGGTTTAGAAATGCATTAGCATTCTCCCACTCTGTCCCTCAGAAAATGTTTGTTGCTCAATAGATTTCAGTGGAATTAGAATGCATCTTTATTCTTCCCTCTAGCCTCCCACACTTGCCTTTATTAATAGTTTTGGAATGCTGGAATTTAGGCACCAAAATTTTGCTATTTATTTTTCACTAACCTGATGATTGCCAGCCAGAGGAAGGAGTATTAAGAAAGGCATTTGGTTTGAGTAACACAGCATATGCTTAGCCGTGATTTTGAAACTCTCATGTGAGTTCATAGAATCATAGAATATGAGGGTTTGAAGGGACCTCAGGAGCTCATCTAGTCCAGTCAACCCCCTGCTCAAAGCAGGGCCAATCTCCAACTAAGTCATCCCAGCCAGGGCTTTGCCAAGCCTTACCTTAAAAACCTCTAAGGAAGGAGATTCTACCATCTCCTTAGGTAACCCATTCCAGTGCTTCACCACCCTCCGAGTGAAATCATTTTTCCTAATATCGAACCTAAACCTCCTCCACTGCAACTTGAGACTATTACTCCTTGTTCTGTCATCTGCCACCACTGAGAACAGTCTAGATCCATCCTCTTTGGATCCCCCTTTCATGTAGTTGAAAGCTGCTATCAAATCCCCCCTCATTCTTCTCTTCTGCAGACTAAACAATCCCAGTTCCCTCAGCCTCTCCTCATAAGTCATGTGCCCCAGCCCCCTAATAATTTTTGTTGCCCTCTGCTGGGCTCTTTCTAATTTATCCACATCCTTCTTGTAGTGTGGGGTCCAAAACTGCATACAGTACAGTTGCCACATTGAATTCAATAGCACTACTTGCGTAAGTATTAGTCAACGTGCATGAGGGTTCCAGAACCAGCTCTGAGGAAGTAGGCAAGGAAAAAACATCAGTGAACTGAGTTGTACTAGAATTACTTTTTATTTTTTAAATAAAAATATTCCAACCCATATACATACTTTAAACCCAAACCGTTTGGGGATTCCAGTGCCCTTTGAGATGGCACTGAGAAGTGATTCCAAACTAGCTCAGCCTTTTCTTTCTATCCTTAATTCACACATGTTGCTCATTCATTGCAGCCCAGAACAAAGAGTCGCACAAGAAGCATAAAGAAATCAAGTCAATAAAAACGGGGCAAAAGAAAAAGAAAAAGTTGCAAACCACAAGGGTATCGGAGAAGATAAATTATTTCATCCAAAAGGCTCCTTGGCACCAGCATCAGAAACTTGCACGAGATGTATCCCCATTTTTTAACAAAACCCACAATGGGCCTACTCCTGAGCTGTGTTGCTGAGCAATTGAGTCCAGTGGGAATTCTGGATCAGGCACAAAAGGCACCTAACTTACAGTATCACTTGACAAATGTTAAAGAATAATAATAAATGACAGCACCCCATTCCAGATTTAGACATCTGAATTTACACTAATTCTGCATGTTGGGAACCCATGTGTTGATATTAATGCCCAAACACAGGATGTGCACCATAATTCAGGTTCTGTAATTTGAAAATTGGGATCCTAGTATTGGAGGGGGAAGTTCTTCATAACTGGATTAGGCCAGGATTGAATGAATTGAACGATCCAGGCCCAGTGTCAGAAAGACATCCTCAAGGACTGCTCTCCAGTATTTCACACCTTCACAAGTAGGTTTGAGGACCCACATTGTTGATCAGTCCAGGTCAAGTTTAGACATTCTCCACCCCACATGGTCTTCTATCATTCAGCAACGATTTGTTCCAGCCCATTTAAGGAGAGGCATCAACTGACTCCAGCTCCCCATTAAATATTAGAACGGTAGTTGAAATGCAGGTGCAGGCCTGGAGGATGCGATTGCAAAATAGAGGGAGTGTAAACTGGGGGCATCCCCCAGGCTCTGAGAACAACATAAAACAAACTCCCCTCCCCATCTCCCACCCTCCCACCCCATATGTCTTTCAGCTACTGCACTCACCAAATTGAATGCCACTTTAATCTGGGATTGCTTGCAGATGAAACCATCTGGAATGAATCCAAATAGGAAGCTTTGCAGATTGCAACCCATAATCTGTCTTTAACTTTGAAACCATCAGGCTCTGAAACTTGTAATTTAGAATCGGCTCCCTGCAGATGTAGTAAAGTACCATCAGCTGCCGATCAAAGAATGAACAGCTTGGGCGCGTACATGAGCAAGGACAGGTATAGAGCCAGTCAGCCAAGAAAGCCACCCAAGAGTATAAATGCATTGAAGTCAGTGGGAAATTTTATCATTGGCTTCAGAGGAAGCAGGACCTGGCTGACTTCTTAGAACAACAGATCAAGAGGATATAAAAAAATGCTTTGCATTGTGATTTGAATATTGTCCTTTCAGAGCTGCCTGTGGGTACATCTACGCTACTGACTGTTCACATGTCCATGCACGGGCTTGTGCCATAATCCCCCTATTGGCCACATTTAAACCCCAGAAGCATGTGCCTGAAGATAAGTAAAGGGCGAGTAAGCTAACACATCTGCAGGGTGTGTGAGTAAGTACATGCCTGAGGCTATGGCTACAATAAAAATGCTATGGCAGTGCAGCTGTAGATACTCACTATGGCAACCGGGGCGGCTCCAGGCACCAGCGCAGCAAGCACGTGCCTAGGGTGGCAAGCCACAGGGGGTGGCCTGCCAGTCGATGTCAGGGTGGCAGTCAAGCGGTCTTTGGCGACATGTCTGTGGGAGGTCCGCTGGTCCCGTGGATTCAGTGGCGGGTACGCAGAAGCTGAGGGACTGGTGAACTTCCCACAGAAACGCTGCCGAATCGGCGGGACCAGAGCTTCCTGCAGGTGTGCTGCTGAAAGCCGCCTGATTGCCGCACTTGGGGCAGGAAAAAACGTAGAGCCGCCCCTGATGGCAATGGGAGGGTTCTCCCATTGCTGTAGTTATTCCGCCTCCCCAGGCGATGGTACGCAGGCTGATGAAAGAATTTTTCCATCGAGCTAGCGCTGTCGCCACTGGGGAATAGGTCAGTGTAGCTTTGTCTTTCAGGGGTGTGAATTTGGGGTAGTCCAGGTTGTGGCATGAGCCTGTTCCGGTGCCAGTTTACAGAATGAACGGGAGTTTGGGGTATGTACCAGGTCTCAAGTTTCATTAGTCCTCCACCCGCCCCCACCCCCGCCCCATTCCCACAGCACACTGAATTCTTTTTTTCATGACACGGTCCAGGTCCCTGTCCCCCTACATTCTGGTAGAAACAATGCTGCACTGACTGACCAAAGCACAGCAGCATTCTGCTGCTTCTCGTACAGGTGAAAAGGGATCCACCGCTGAGAGCAGCTTATCAGTGGGGATATCTGGATGCTGATCAATGTGTGGGGGGAAATACACTGTCCTCAGACATTCAGATGGAGCCAGAAATTTCACAGAGGGAGGCTAGAGTAGGCGAACGTTGAGCAGGCTCTTTACCAGTGCCAGCAACACATGAAGCACTCAAGGCTCCTGCACAAGAAAGCCGAAGACTCCAACAGTCAGTCCTGGAGGGCTCATTGTATATGTCCATTCTATGAAGAGCTGGACTGGGGGCTGTCACGAGCCCCCAGTACTGAGCCTAAGGGGGCTCACAGTCTCCTCCTCAGCCCCACCTACCTCATTGTCCACAAAGGCATTGATGAGGTCAGAGGGACTTCCCCCAGCTGACCAGGAGAAGAATGCTGGCCCTCCAAGAGTCCTGGAACACCACCACATACCAACCCTGGAAATCTGTCATAGCAGATGTCTCCATAGGAAACACTCACTGTCACTGTCCTCCATTGTTCACCCCTTCTGATAAGGAGGTTGGCATAAAGAAAATTAAGCTGTGGGCAACGTTCTCACTTGTGAGCGGTTACTTTGGTAACAATATGTTGTAGTTCTGATTTCAAAATCTTTCCATCTTCTAACGCATACTGCATTTAGGACAGAAGAATCCCATGCACTGCTACAGGCTGGGGACCAACTGGCTAAGCAGCAGTTCTGCAGAAAAGGACCTGGGGATTACAGTGGACAAGAAGCTGGATATGAGACAACAAAGTGCCCTTGTTGTCAAGAAAGCTAACGGAATATTGGGCTACATTAGTAGGAGCATTGCCAGCAGATCGAGGGAAGTGATTATTCCCCTCTGTTCAGCACTGATGAGGCCACAGCTGGACTATTGCATCCAGTTTTGGGTCCCCACTACAGAAAGAATGTGGACAAATTGGAGAGAGTCCAGTGGAAGGCAACGAAAATGATCAGGGGCCTGGGGCACATGCTTTATGAGGAGAGGCTTCGGGAACTGGGATTGTTTAGTCTGCAGAAGAGTGTATGGGGGGAGGAGGATTTGATAGCAGCCTTCAACTACCTGAAGGGGGGTTCCAAAGCGGTAATAGGCTGTTCTCAGTGGTGGCAGATGACAGAACAAGGAGCAATGGTCTCAAGTTGCAGTGAGGGAGGTCTAGGTTGGATATTAGGAAAAACGATTTCACTCGGAGGGTGGTGAAGCACTGGAACGGGTTAGCTAGAGAGGTGGTGGAATCTCCATCCTTAATGGTTTTTAAGGCCTGCTTGGACAAAGCCCTGGCTGGGATGATTTAGTTGGGGTTGGTCCTGCTTTGAGCAGGGGGTTGGACTAGATCTCCTAAGGTCTCTTCCTAATCTTCTATGATTCAATGTGAACATCTATGAGCAGATTGCTTGGGGCATGCAGGAGAAGGGGCCAGCAGCAGTGCCAGGTGAAAGCCAAGGAACTGTGGCAGGCACACTAGAGGGCCAAGGAAGCCAACAACTGTTTGGGTGCAGAGCTGCAGACTTGCCACTTTTACAAAGAGTTGCATGCCATATTTGGTGGAGCCCCACCATTTGCTCTGATGAGCCCAAATCAGGGGCCCCGTCATGAACAGCAAGTAAGTGGAAGAGGAGGAGGAGTATGGAGGACAGGCAAATGGAGGTTCCAGTTGAGCTGCAAGCCAGGGTCTGTTTTTGACTCTACCATCATCTGGACCAATCCTGGCAGTTGAGCACAAGTGAGCCTAAAGCTAGGGAAGGAACCTCGGGTAAGCCTGTAAATAAATTTTCCATTGCAGTAATGGCACCTACAACTTATCAGTACACAGCAGTTGAATTTTCATTAATTTACTCATATTAGAAGAGGCAGTGCTACAACAAAGAGTTGGTATCTGCTTTTCATTGCCCTCTAGAGCTAGGTAAAGTTAGGATTATGAGGAACTGCACAAGGGATGTCCCTGGAATCCTCCGGAAAGATCTCAATGAAACTTATATGGATATACTCTGCAATCCCTTGCTGAAGGTTTCTAGCGATAGCAGCCTTATTTCTTCTTCCTTGGTAGGACACTTTCTCAGGTCATTGAGTGATAACTTCAGCGGGCACCATTGCCTTAAATGGGCTACCTGCGTACAAGCCCGGGTGAATTCAGGCCTGTGCGTTCTCTGCCTTTGTTACCCTCAGGAGTGAGATATCAGCTAAAGTCACTGCCTCCTGTGAAAAATGATGCCACCATTCCCGGCAACTGCTCTATATTCATAGTTTCATATAACCAAGCAATTCCATCTTCATTTCCCTCACCGCTGGAGGGTCATACTCACCATAGCTGATGGTGTCAGTAGTGCCAGGAACAAGTACGCCGAAGCAGAACATGCTAGCCAATGAGCATGTCTTATTTACCAGTTTAGGGAAGCAAGGGAAAGGGGGTGGGTTTGCTGAATCTAAGTTTTGCTTTCTGTACTTACTATATTTACAATGGTACTTCTGTGTGTTTTATCTGTAGCTGTGGCTGCTGCCACCTTGAGGTGGACCCTGCAACACACATGAGTGAAACGACTGACCCAGATAAGGAGGAGAAAAAAGAGGATGTGGAAGGACATGTTCTTTGAGATCCTGAAAGCTCATCCTGCATCATGCCATGAACAAAGGGCCTGGAAGGTGAATATTACAGATTGGACAGAGAAGGAAAGAGCAGACAGGAGAAAGGCTCAGGAAAGGGAGAGAGAGATGCAGCGGGTTGTAAGGGACCTTCTCCCTCAACAAATGAAGATGCTGCAGACACTTCTGGACATCCAGGTTCAACAAACCTGGGCTCAATTCCCATTGTGATCTGTGGACAAATGCCTCATACTGCATCTCTATACCCCTTTCCCCCTCAGCATCTTTCATAGCCACTGGGCCAGCATGCCTATACCACTCCACACTGGGGGGAAATTATGGACAACCACAGCTTCACATACACAGACCTGTGAGAGCCACAGATGATGTATGTGTAGCTACAAAGGAGCTCTGAGACAAAGAGACAATGGCATCAATGTAGCAAGATACTTAAGCATATGCCTAACTTTGAGTACCTGAGTGGTCCCATTGATCTCATGTTGTCAACATTAGGCTTATGTTTAAGTACGTTGGTGAATCAGGGCCTAAGGCCCCCCCCCAGGCCATCAAAGCACTTAAGCAGATGCTTAACTTTCACCACGAGTAGTTCTGCTGACTTCAGTGAAACTAATGTGCTGAGCTGGATCAGCCCCCTAAGAGAGCTACAGCAGGCTGCCGTGGCATAGTCAAGACTAGAACACAGAACTTCCCAGATCCCAGCCAGCACTTCTCTCTCTCAGCTGTGGTCAACTATTCATACCTCTGGGATGGGCAAAATTAGCCTGGGAATCTCTCAGAAGCTGGCTTTCACTCAGTGTGCTGGCACTTCCAGTTCGGGTCTCTGCTAGAAATGAAAAATAAAACAATCAGCCAATGAATTCAGAACATCAAAAAAGTTTTAGGGAAGGTGAGGGGTGTCTGAGAATTCTAAGACTACATCTAGAACACAGACTAGGGCTGTGATTCCCATCTCACACAGACATACTTGTGCTGGCTCTCATCTAACCAAGCATACTAAAAATAGTACTTTATCTGGACCTGCACAGGCAACAGCAGCAATGCCAAGTCTGCACCCACAGGGGTCAGATGGGTTTGTACTGGGCACGGCTGGCCCATGCTGTCACTACCGCTGCCTGTGCTACTGTGGCTACACTACTAATTTTAGAGTACTCGCTTGACAAGCGCTATCATAAGTGTATACACGTGAGCTGGGAATCACGCCCCTAGCTCATAGATGTAGTTTTAGTTTGGGTCCAATCCTGCTCTCATTGAAGTCAACAGAAAAATATTCATTGATTATCATTGGATCTCCATCAGGCCTTTTACCCAAATTGTATTATGTTTCTTTCCTATAACTAACCCCCCCACCCAATAACCTGGCTTGTTCTCATTCATAATGGGGAGATCCATTGCAAACAACTGAATTTGGCAAATTAGCAGGTAAATGTATAAAGACAATAAAGAGGTAAAGCCAACACATCCAATATATTTTGCTCATTCATTTTGACCATTTTAATTACTTTGTATTTTGTTGGTAACACAGACTCCATAATGTAGTGGGAGCAATTCTGTATTACGTTTTCTAAGTATAATAAAATCTTAGCATTATGGCAACTCACCACAGTCCTTGTTCATGATCAAATGCTTGCTGAGCACTGGGCAGACACAGCCAGTGTGAACATAAACATGTACGGGAATATTTGACAAAACCATCAGAAAGTTGAGTAAATTGTCTGGAATTTCATTTCCTTGAGCCCGTCCCAGGGCTTTGCAATTTGTTTATACAATAATAATACCAAGCTCTTAGCTAGTACTGCATGTGCCAGATCCCCAGCTGCTGTGAAGTGGCACAGCTCCACTGATTTCAATAGAGCTACTCTGATTTACACCATTTGAGAACTTGGGCCTCTATTTTCCAAGGGAAATTTACTAATGAAAAATACCAGTATGGCTCTAGTCAGCAGTGAGTTAAATTAAGATTTCCTCTGTGCTAGAGAGGAGAGAGAATGCAGAGTGTGCTTCCTCTCATGGTGTATCCACACAGGATACTGGCATAACCGCTCTCTCTTACTGCTGTAGTGTACAGGGTGACTCCTGCTAGCACTGCTTGCAGCACTGACTAATCCCAGCAAGGTCCCTGTAGGTCAGACCATGATCTTACCTGTTGATAAAGTATAAAGTCAATTGTTTGTCCACACTTTGGTTTGTTATGAAACATACTCAAGAGACCAAACAACCAGCATCAGTCAGGTTTATTGCAATAACCCGACAAACATTCTATAGAATACCAGTCTCCGGGAAGCCATCTTGTGCAGCGATGTTACATTTACCTTATGCAGAAAGTGCGCTCCCAAAATTATATCCCTAAGGCCATCTTTTTGCACCATATGGTTTACAAGTAAAAGGTACTGTGTATGTCGTCTGAAACTAGCTTTAAACAATCAATGTTATATGTTATTTTTCTAGTACTATGGCGTACCCCTTATCTCTTTGTTTTGAACACATGCATTTCAAGTACTAAAGGGCATGAAGCCATCTCCTAGGTTCATAATAGAGTAGTACAATCATACATCTCCTCTTCCTTGGGGACATTACACTACAGGCCTGGGAGAGTAACTCCCTTTCTGTTGCTATGGTAAAACACTCATCTGTCCTGATCTTGACAGCTTCTCTATTTGCTCAAGCCAAAACTTACTTCAGTGAATGCAAAGGATTATGGGATACTTAGCATAAGTGAGCAGGGCTATATACAAATCATAGGCCAATTTAGGCTAGATAATTGCTATAATATTTGTGCTTAATGCATACTAATATATTTATGGTCTGGCTAATACATATTATTAATATGATATGCATATATGCTAGCCAGCATATATTAGTCAACATATCCCTTCTGAATGGCTATTAGTACAGCAGGCTTTTTCTTTCCTTTAACAAGATTGTAAAACATGTCTCCAAACAGATTTAGCTCTTTTCTTGGTATTAGAAACAGCTAACATGATTTTCCTCAAATGTTGTGAAAAGGAAAAAGAAAAAAAATCCTGAAGGCCCAACTCTATTCTTATTCCACCTTTCTCGGGGAAATCTTCCAAGAAGGGCTCAGTCTTGCACCTATTGACATCAGTGGCAAAACTCTTATTGTTTCAATGGGTGAAGGTTGGACTCTGAGCCAGTAAGAGTTGTGCCCAAGTAAGGACTTCAAGATTTGGTCCTACATTCACTTCTGTGTTGAGAATTTGTTTAGCCAGTTTCTACCTGGAATCCATTTTAATGGCAGGGTTATATAAACTCTTGTAAAATGGGCTTTACAGTGGAAACATTGGCATGAACCTTAGCTATAGAGATGAAATAGCAACATCATTGGCTATAATTCTTGCATCTTGTCTGGGCTATTTTGTTTTCAGAAGCCTCAAAGTCTTCTGTAAAAGAGATGGTTCTCCATCCAGATGACTCAGAAAAAAACCTTAGCTCCAAATGAGGTGTCTGAGATAACAAGATGTGGGTAATGTGTATTTCTGTAATGTGACTGTTCAAAGGAAAGGAGCAATATGTTGCTAAACAAGCATTGTAAAGTTAGCAGCCCATTTGCTACACAGAATAACAGGGCGACACTACCGGACAAAAATGTTTTTAAGGTAGATAATTCATGAACTGGTGTGAAGAGATTTTTAAAATGCTTCACTGTATTATGGCTACTGAGTCAAATTCTGCCCTTAGATTGTACCTGTGCAACTCCCTTGAAAATAATGGGGATAGTGTAAACTTGCGGGGCTGAAATTGGTTCATCAACTCTACAGGAGGAGACAGTGGAAAAGTGAGGAATTCCAATTCAGATTCAGAAAGACAAGCGAGGAGGATCAGTAACAAGACATTAAAGCCAAAAAATTAACATGTCTATTTGCCTTTGGTTTGAAATAGGGATGAGACTTTACCCACAAGGATTTTACCAGGCTCAGTTAATGTTCATTGAGGTGCTTTGTGATCCCAAATGGAATGTGCTAAATGCAAATGCTGGCCTGGATTTTTGTGGGAGTGTTTTCTGTGCAAGGATGCAGGATCAGTTTTAATCAGTATTATTTGAATTAGATAATAATGCACTTCCATGTTGAGTTGCCTAACTCTCTGGCTGTGCTTTCAAGTTGAACATATGTTTTTAATTATGAAAATGATTAATTGGATCCAGGGAGATTGACTCACAGTGAGCTATATCATGGGAAAAAACCCTGTGATGCGAGAATGCTTGTGTGGTGTTTCTGATGCATTGTTTTTGCCAGAGAGAGAACCTTGGGGGGCTGCAGTGCAGCTGCCTGGGGATCCCTCCAACTGCACGGATAATCAGCAGATCTCAGGGATACATAAGCAGAGCCAGTCCCTATGTGCAGTTCCTTAGTCCCTGCCCTCTCTGGCAGCACAGTGTCACTCCAGAGCCCAGAGGCCATTCATGGCAGGTCATGGGTGAGGATAAGATTATGTCATGGAGGTCATGGAAGTCATGGATTCTATGACTTCCAGAGACCTCTGTCACATTTTCTGCTTCAGCCCCAAGGTAGTGGGGCTGGAGCTGTTAGGTGGCAGGGGCTCTGGAGCCCCAAGCTGCCGTGGGCAGTAGGGGGCCCCCACACCTCTCTGCTGCTGCGAACAGAGAGGGGACCCTGAGCTCTCTGCTTCTGTGGGCAGCAGGAACCTGGACCTTCAAGCCACAGAGCGGGGACTCCAGCAGAAGCAGGTGCTGGCGTCCCCCCCCTCCCCCGCACTAATGTCCCCCCACCCCCCGCAGCAGGACTTGGGTTCTCATCCCCACGCCAGCCCCATTTTGTCAGGTTTATTTTTAGTAAAAGTCAGGGACAGGTCACGGGATTCCATAAATTCTTGCTATTTGCCCATGACCTGTCCCTGACTTTTACTAAAAATAATCCTGACAAAATCTTAACCTAAGTCATGACAGTCTAATACCCCCTCTCTATGGGCATGTAGTATGGAAAAGAAGACATACAGAAGCTGCTGTGGCTGTGAGCCACACTACCTTGTGAAGGGATTTCCACTGAAAATTACAGGGCCATATATAGCAACTGCTTCCCATCTCCTCCCATTGTCAGCTGGAGAGGCCTCCAAAACACATAAAGCCCAAGCTGCACTGAGGAACTTCCACCATCCTGAGTAGGCTCTTATCCTCCCTTTCCATGCTAACTGGCCAGATTTAACTCACATGTACATTATTTTCATCCTACCATATGTCTCAGCAGAGGAGACAGTACAGCTCAGTATTTGGCAGAGGAAAAGTCACCTGGCAATTCCTTCATTTTGGTAGTTTCACACCTCTGCCAAACAAAGAAATCAGCAATGCACATACACCATATTTTTCTATCCGTTATGTGCTGGCCAAGTCTCTGTCAACATAATTCCATGTCAGTAGGGTTGCCAACCTTTCTGGTTTTGCCAGGAGTCTCCCAGAATCAGGCCTTGTCTCCCAGAGGCTACTGAAGCCAAACCAGGAGATTTTTAGGTGATGAAAGTCCTGTGGTGCAGGGGGGTAAGGCAGGCTCCCTGTCTGCCCTGGTCCTGTGTCACTCCCAAGCGCAGCTGGCACATCCCTGTAGCCCCTGGAGGCGGGAGAGGATCTCCGTGCACTGCCCGCGTCCTCGGTGCCAACTTCGCAGCTCCCATTGCCTGGGAACTGCGGCCAATGGGAGCTGTGGGGATGGTGCTTGCGGGCATGGGAAGCAGAGCCCCCTGCCCCACCGTCAAGGGCCAGACTTGGCAGCCACTTCCGGGAGCGGCATGGGGCCAGGGCAGGCAGAGAGCCTGACTTAGTCCTGCTGCGCCGCTGACGGGGAACCGCCCGAGGTAAGTGCCTCCTGGGTGGAGCCTGAACCCTGAACCCTAACCTCCTGCCACAGCCTGGAGCCTCCTCCTGCACCCAAACTCCCTCCCAGAGCCTGCACCCCAACCCTGAGCCCACTCCAGTATCCAAACTCTCTCCCAGACCTTGCGCCCCTGCACCCCAACTCTCTACCCCAGGCTCAGCTCAGAGCTCCCTCCACACACTGAACCCCTCAGTCCCAGCCCAGAGCCTGCACCCCAACCCCTTGCCCCATCTCCGTGAAAGTGAGTGAGAGTGGGGGAGAGTGAGCAAGGAGGGAAAGGAGATGGAGTGGATGGGGCCTCACAGAAGGGGTGGGGAAGAGTTGTGATCTCGAGCGGGGAGGGAAGGGCAGGGCTAGAGTGTTTGGGTTTGTGTGATTAAACAATTGGCAACTCTTTGTGTCAGCCACCCAAAATCTGATATTTCATCATCAGAAGTGAGTCCTTATTTACCGCATAGTGAAAAGAAATATCCTGGGTAGGGGCAAAATTGTACAGGATGAATGTGTCTACTCAAGATTCAAGACTGTAATTGACTGGCAGTGCATCCTTCACTTACAGGAATAAAAAATTGCTATAGCAGTGTACCTGCAGAGGCTTTTCTTATTCATATATGTGCATATATGTCTGTATGTTTATGTACATTCATACCTTTGTATGTGTGTATTTTGTACACATCTTTAAATTTAAAATTAACATGAATTGTCTGACTAAATTTCCTAGTTGGCATTGAAAATCACAGCAGACACATATATACTTTAGTTTTCTTTCTTTGCTAGTCCGTGTACTCCATAAATATTTAGTCACAATCAGTGGGTGAAACAACAAATAAGATTATCTCACATAAGTGCCAATTGCTATGCTGATTATTATAATCTGGGCATTTGTACACTACAGTAATTGGATTGAGCCCACCAGCTTGTTTCACTTATTTCTGCATGTACATTTACTATCAGTAAAGCACAAAAGGCACCTTGGTAAAAATAATCCAAGAAATGTTGGATTCTGTCAATATTTTCATGTGACCATAAGTGGGACTGGCACAAATGAAAAAATTGCTTAGACATTGTAAATGTCCAAACTATGAAAATACTTTAAATTTAATCTGCACTTACTGTCTTATTGCTTGTGGGAGACAGAGGAGGAGGAGAGAGAAGAGGAGGCTCTGGAATTTTACCAATTTAATGATGGCATGTTAGCAAAAGAAATAGAATCGTCTCAGTACAGTTTTTCCTATGGATGAGCACCTAAGCACCAGTTGCTGTCAAAGTGTCAAAGAGTAACAATTTCTGGTAATTACTAAGCAGAGGGAGAGTCAGCGACCCTCTGTATTCCACACCGGTCCCTCAAGACATCTAGTTTTGCTGAAGAAGAGATTTTACAAACAGAACCTGTAGTTAAAGTCAGCTGAAGTCTGAAGAAATTAAATGTTTGTGGGAAGCTGCCAGCACTTGACTGTAGCAACCTGCTGTGGGCGTCTGAAAAGACAGGGGGGAAAACCGCTCTGTGTGTGGGGAGAGGGGCCGGAGTCTGACAGTGGAGTAGCTGCTTTTGGGCGAAGCTTGGTGTCCCACATTAAGGGAAGCTGCTGCTTGTGAGAGACCTCAGTGTCCCACACTGTGAGGAATTACTCTCTGTGGGATAACTTACTGTCTTAAAATAGGATAAGCTGCTTTTAATGGGAGGCTTCAGTATCTGAAATGGGGAAAAGAGCTGCTCTTTTGGGGGGTGCTCTGGTGTCTCAAATTGGAGGACATGCTTTTCCTGGGAATGATGTAGGCCTTAAGAGAGCCTCCTTCATTCCCACTCAGCCAGCCCCACATGACCCTGCTCCCCACAGTGGGCAGAAAAACCCAACCTTCCTCAGCCTCCCCATGTTTATTACAGCAGAATCTGGTGGAACAGGCTACCCCATATTTGTCTTGTTTATTTGCATGAACCAAATGGATTACTGCAGTGGAGTGATCTGAAGTGGTTTGATATTAAACATACATTTTTTCCTGGAAGGTCTGTATGGTTTAAAACAAGCAGAAATAATCTGTAATAGATTATTCATCATCATTATCTCAGACATACACTGGAATATAGTATTTCCTTTCTCATTCCAGTGTCTTCTTCTGTCGGCAATCATCCAACGTACTCTATACATTTGCCAGAATGCTTATTTCTACCTCTGACTGCCATGGCCATAAAATTAATCTGACAGGCTGAAATTGCATTCCTTTTCTAACCAGAACTGTAAATCTTTAAATACCTGAAGAATCCAGAGGAAAAAAAAAAACATTTCCAAAACTACATCAGACTGTAAATGACTAGCACAAGTCAGACATTCCACTCTCTTTTCAATGGATGGTTATACACAGTGATTGTACTGTACTGATCAGCTGGTAGCTTCAGGAAGGAATTCCCTCCTCCCCCTAGCATATAGCAATGCCCAATTGACTTGATGTATTTTGGGAGATTTTTCAACTTCCTGTGATTCATCACATGCTGGCCACAACCAGAGCTAGAAAACTGAGCTCGATGGCTTAACAGCAACTTGTTCTAGTACAGCATGGCTTATGTTTATATTAGGTCAGACACCAAGTCTTCTATGTGCGTCGGCAGTCTTTGGAAGTGAATAGCTGAAATGTCTGCTGAGCGCTTGTAGCTTCCAAACCCAAGATTCTGCTGTGCAGTATGAGTTACAGTTAACTCCAGAGTTAGCCAGCTGATGTTCACCTGTTTATCCATTGCCTTCAATTATTTATCCAACACAAGTTGAACAGCTGTGTAGGACTGCAGCTTGTTCTTGTGTTCCATACTCATGCCCAAAAAAAGTAACACAGATCCACAGGATAATCTCCCACATCAATTTCAAGTGACTGGAAATCCCTCGCTAGCCTTCATCACAGTGTTTTGAACAATGTGATGAGGAAGGACATTCACAGGCTATGTCTATGCTACCGCCTATGTGAGCAAAACTTATGTCGCTCAGAGGTGTAAATATTCTACCCTCTGAGTGACATAAATTACACTGACATAAGCACTTGTGGGCATAGCGCTATGTTGGCGGTAGAGCTTCTCCTGCCGACGTTGCTTATGCTGCTCGGAGGGTGGTTATTTTATGCCAATGGGAGAGCTCTCTCCTGTTGGCATAGAGCATCTTCACCAGACGCACTACAGCATCACAGGTCTATTGGTACAGTTGCGCCGCTGCAGTGCTATACATGTAGACATGGCCACAGAAACCAGATTTATGGCTTATTATAACAATCTGTAACCCACTCAGCCCCCTTTTTTGCCTTATGAGTGCAGAGGAGTTAACTGGCCACTTCACCTTGAATGGTTCCATACCATATGCACTGACTACATATGCTAAACAATCTGTTCCACCTTGTATTTAGCTTTGACACTCTGATTACCTTTCCCAGACCTAAAGAAGAGCTCTGTTTAAGCTTGAAAGCATATCTTTTTCAGCAACAGAAGTTGGCCCAATCAAAGACACTACCTCACCCACCTTGTCTCATTCCTTGACATAGGCATAGATACACAGAGATACATTTTGCTGTAATTTACACCCACATACACCCTTAATTTCCCATGATTCACACTCTCCTCTCACCATTAATAAATGATGCACTGTAGTTGTAAACAAGTTTGGCAGGAAGTCAGACTGAAAAGGTCAGGCTGTATGCTATAGGGGTGAGTTCAGAAAGTCTTAACATTGCAGTCATCATTTTTAGAACACTATCCATTTAAATGTAACCACTTTGGTAATGTCCAGTTGACCCATCCTGGTCCCAGGTATTTTTCTTTCAAAAATAAATTATAAAATATAATCCTCAGTGTCAGCCTCCAGCCTCCCTAAGGTCCCTTGGCGAATACTGACCCAGTGCTTCACTGGCATTTATCTGCAGCTCGCTCAGAATCCCACCACGTCCCATTGCTCCGCACATACGTTTCCACTCCTTCAGTTCAACCATGTAAAACTATTTTGTAAAGTCTTTGGCTCGACTTCTACTCTAGGCTGTCTAAGAGAGGAGAGGGTTCCCATCAATTTTAGCAGAGGCCACCTTTGGGCCTTTGAGGGCACAATTTGGCCCTTTATTTTAAAATATTTTGGTTTGCTTCACAGCAGCTGCTTAATGACATTTTTGGAGGGCAGGGATAGATCGAGACTAATAAGTATCCATAATCTCTTAGGATCTCTCAGTCACAAACCAGACATCTCTCTCCCACTCCTTTGATGAGTGATAATATGAGCTCATGGTATAATCAGGCAAATGCAACATTGCATCAAAGTGCACCTGCCTAGATATCCACCAGGCACTGCAAGGCCTGAGAACATGTGCAGTGGCATAGGGATTAGCAAGGGTGTCAATTGGAAGTAACTGATGAAGTCAGTGAGTTACATGGGTGTAAAAACTTCCTGAGGTGTCCCTGGTCTATGCACCCCCAATACAAACCAATGCCTAAAAGACACAATTTTGCCTTTAGTGTAATTTTTTTTGTATTGAATTTCCTAGTTCTTTTGAAAGAAAAAATAGTAAAGGCTAGACTCTGCCACTCTTCCTCATGCTACACACTACCCCACTCCAGGAGTAGTTATATATATAAAAAAGGGAGTATTCATGGAATGAAGCTGGGCAGAATCTAGCCCAAAATGAAGAAATTCCTTCAACCTTTCCTCTAGCTGTTGCTACCTGCTCTAGCTGTAATAAATGTGATTGAAACCACTTGGTCAATAATGCCAGAAATCTGACATTGGCCACTCTCACTTGGTGGTAATTCATTGTTTTGATGCAATACCTGTAGTTTAACATTAGTGTTCCATGAACTGGTAGCAATGTCACATTTGCTTTCTTTATGTGTGCGTGTGTGCCTTAATTCAATTTCTTCACAATTTCTTCTTGGCTCTGCTCCATCCGTTCTGATTCTATAATTTCTATACTTTGACTTGAAAGGGGTAGTTGATCAGATAACAGTGAGATCCTGAACTAATTCAGTTTCCTGTCAAACTCTTCTAGTAGAGCTTACATGATAGCTCACTGTTTTGATGACTGGAGGAAGAAGATAGCTGGCTAGGGTCTGATGGGCCTTGCTGATGTTTTCCTGCCTTCTAGAACAGAGGAGCTAATGACAGTAATGGTCTTAAGAGCAGCTTCACTTTTGCCTTTTGTTATTATTACTAAAGCACATGGTATGCTCGGAGGCAACCTAGCCAAAAAAGCAATGGAGAAAAACTGAAAAGACTACAGAATGCCAGCAAAGAACATCCTGATCTTATCCAGGGAAACTCCAAGCTGCTGGGGAAATTGTTTTATTAAAGTAATGCACCAGAAAACAATTTCAATGTGATTAATTGCACCAAGTTGTATTACTCTCCAATAGGCCTAGAAGGATACCACCCTCCACAAAAAGATTCGCCTAAACAAATGTATGACTTCAGAGATTAAAACAAGCAGTTTTACTATACAAAGCCAGGTTTTTAGTTCCAGCTGACCTCTCCAAGAAAATACCCTGAAGCTTAAAAATCCCAAACCAAAACAACAACAACAAAACAAAAACCAACACGCGCACACCACAAGGCAACCAAACATGAAGATTTTTGTCTTCTTTATCTGACTAAATCCTGCACTATGGCCTGCTGGCGTACACAGATGCCTACTGAAGAGGGCATAGGGAGTCATTTCCCGAGCACACACATAGGCAGATCTCCTCACAGTGCACAGGGATGTGCTAGGATATGCGCTTGGCTTACATGTTGGGGCATACCCCTTTTCCATACTACCTATAGTTTTGGTAGTATGCTTAGCCTCTGTTGCCACCAGATTTGAGTATTGGCCAGCAAGAGAAGCCTTGTGTAAACTGCTCCAAGGCATAAGAATAGTAACAACATTGCAACAACAACTCATCCAGAACCAGCCTGCCCTGTAAGGGAAGAGAGGCTGTATAAATTACCAAACACACAGTTTGGTGATTTTCAAGTACTTCTCACCCGTTTGTAACACTGAGACAAACATGAAGAATTATAAACCAACCCACCCACCCGTTCTTGCACTACATAAATTATGGACAGCTCCAGGCAATTCCTGGGACAAACGCATTGTTGGCAAAACATCAATAACTCCTGGCCCTGCTGCTTCAGCTAAAGGCAGGAATTAGCACTCTCTTTTTTTGCCATCGCTGTCCCATGGAACACTAAGATAAAATGTGTGTATATATATATATACACCTCTAGACAAATATTTATCCAGCTTTTATACAATGATTAACCTAAAGAACATCTGTTACTAACTCTGTATTGAACAGCTGAAGTGTCAGTTCCTATAGGATTGTCTTGGAACATCCGTGTAAAACGTAATTTACCACCCACAGAACAATGAAAACACAAACCTTTTTAAAAAGTCACTCAAAGTTCACATGAATGGGCATTTGACAAGTGTATTGTAGCAACACTGACACTGAAGTTTGCCAGTAGAAGGCCAAATGCTGACAGGTGCTCCCCACAGGTACTGTCTGGAAAATCTCTGGCCAGCAGAGGGAACACAGGTTACAAGCTGTCCCCAGACTTGCTGAGGGCCTTCTCTCATCACAGAGGGATACTTGGGTGGAGTCTATGTGTCAGAGGTCATGGTCCACACATGTATGTGTGTTCACTTTTGGGCCTGATACTGACCCCAGTAGGTATCTCCATCGATAAATTATTCTTGCTCCTAGCAGGGATAATTGGTAGGAAGGTTGTATGTGTTAGAACCATAATTACAAGTGCATATTAATATTGTTTTTTGTACCCATCTTAAAAAGGGAGGTAAATGTAGCCCTCATTCTTTTCTCATTTACATTGGTTTTACCCCACTGTAACTCCATTAATTTCAGTGGAGTTATTCCTTGTGACAAACTGGGAAACTGTATTATCTTTTATGAACATTAAATGTTCCTCAGTCTCCCTGTTTAGTTTGGTATTGTTGCCTGCCTGAATGCACAGAGTTAAATCAAAAGAGGTTGTAAAAATGGGGTGGGTGTTCAGGAACCCAGGAAAGATGAAACCATCACACTGATAAGACGGCCTCTCAGGTACCCAGCTTCAAAGGATTTGAGATAACAATAGTTGGCTCCATCCAGATTAGAATGGGGTACCTTCCCCAAAGCTAAGCCTGAGATCAAAAGGAGGCCTAACTCCACAAAGATCCTAGAAATGGGATGGGCGGTTGAAATGAACTGAGAGGTATAGGTGAACAGGCTGGTCACAACTGGAATCAGGGGGCTGTAATTCAGAGCCTGGTCTAAGAGTAGGCAAATTGCAGAATTCCATGCCAGAAGAAGTAAAAGTCCAAAGCCTGACAACAGTGGGTGGTACACTCTGCGACCCCAAGAAGGGACGACGTGCAGCTACCCCAATGTCACAAGGCTGGGCTTTTTCCCAGCTTACCAAGGACTCAATGGCAAACTCACATCTCTTTTACTCAAGTTTTTATTGTCCAGACTTAACAAATAACTAAAAAACCATTCCTTGGCTCACTCTTTGCATCTCTGGCTGTCACTGTCTCCTCTCCCAGGAGATTCTGTTCTAGCAGTTCTATTCTGGTTCTGCTGGACGGTGTTCACTGACTCCTTCTTAGACATCTTTGAGGATTAGTGAGCAGTGTCCTGAGTTCTCTGCAATGTCCCCTTCTAAATCCCTGATTTTTAACCTTTGACCTTCGCTCCTGTTCCTTTTCATTCATTGTCCCAAGAATTCATTTGTGGTCTGGGCTCAATGGTTCCTTCCCTGCGCTTGAGGGGAAGCCCTTTAGTTTTGATCAGGCCTAGGCTTGCCCATATACCACAGGCTCTACCACTACTGCTTCCTGACTCTTTCTGGCTCGTTCTCTCTCAGCCAGTTCCTTCCTACAGCCAGCTCTTCACTGGAACTCCTTCTAGCCCTTCATAGCCTCAAATAAAGCCACACCCATTTAACTGGGCCAAGAGGGAGCAGCTGCTCGGGCAGAGGGAGGCTGTACCTGCTTCAGTTACAGGGGCCAGCCAGTCTGTGATCCCTGGGAACCGTGACACTCCTGATTTACACCTATATATGCAAGATGAGGTTTACGCTTGGTATATATATGTATTTCAATTATTGGATAAATTACCTCCCTTGTGAATTTCTTAAGACAAAATGTTATTTTAATAGATATGACCTCACTTATCGCTGTATAAGTAAAAGAGACAAACTGACAAGTAAAATCAAAGTTAGCCATCTCTCTGAGCGATGCATGTCTCTCGCCACACACTGACTGCAGAAATATTTTTGGAAGTTGAGAAAAAGTGAGCATTACTCTGGTGGAGTGAAGGAGGAAAAAAGACTCATAACCTGATGTTGTACTATTAAAGTCTTTCATCTTAAAGAGACACAGACGGAAAGTCTTTCGTTTGCATTCTCTCTTCTTGAATGGAAACACGTGCTGTTCTATTGGAAGCTCTGGAAAGGCCACAGGGCAAGGAAAACACACTGTCCCTGAAGTGCAGTCTCGTTCTTTGAAATTCTCTTGTTTCTTTGATGGACTTGTTGGGCCAGATTCATTCCTGGTTCAGTGGAGTTACCCAAATGATGAATTTGGCTCCTTGTGTTAGAAGTAGAGGAGTGGGAGAGGAATTTCTCTTTATTGTTTATTTTTGGCCTTGCCTTTAGGAAATATATAAAGTTTCAAAGCCAAAAGGGCCATAAAGGCTACAATCGAGGTTGGTTTCCATTTCCTTCTGTGGAAGGGCCTATTTACTGTCCCTTCCAAAGTACCGAATGATTAAATTTGGAAAAAAATCAATATATGGCTTCTGAAAGCTATGAGAACTGAAATTATTATGGGCATTTATTTTCTTTCTTACATGAAATATGCTCTTGAGTGTGATATAGAAACCTGACTAATTTGTTCTAATGATTGGGAGACTCAATGCAAAATACCAGATTTTGCAGATTATGCAAACAAATACGCAAACCAACACAATAAAGTAATTCATGGCATATTTATTTATAATGCATTTTAACTTTAAAAATCAAACAACTACTTAACTGAGCAATGAAAAATATTATTGAGCAGTGTCCTGGACTATTATGTGCACTAATAACATAAATCCTGTATTGTGGCTTATATGTCTAGCCACCAAATGTGTTAGCAAAGCAGTGGAACTACTGTGTCAGACACAAAGCTAGGGCAGGTTCAGATCAATCAATTTGTAGTAGCACCCCCACCTGGCAAAGAGGGAGCACCAGGAGATATGGACTAATAACACCCATCAGACGGCGCTGTGTCCTTGGTCAACCATGAGCATGATGTTGCAGGGTGTGTGTGTGTGTGTGTGTGTGTGAGGATTTCCAGATTTGTGCTCCACTGAGTATGTTTGAACATAGTTCTACTGTGTAATAAACTGAAGAATCTGGAAGATTTTTTTTTCAAAATTAAACAGGTGTATTTGCTTATTACTGATAGACTGGGCCCATACCTTTGAAAATATCAATTCAAGCACAGTTTATATGTGTTTATGACATTTGTATTCCACATTGGATCCTATTTTTCTGAGCTTTTCTGGTAGTCTCCACCTATCTCTTTAAATAGACCAGGGCAATAATCTATCTAAACTGTTGTATTTCTAAGGTTTGTATCACTGAAGTAAGTACTTAGGGTTCTAATAACTGGCACCTCTGTCATTGACTTCACTGAGTGCATGATCAGAGTCCAAGTGTTAGGCAACATGAAATGTAGCTTAAACCATGCTCAGAGACAGTCTTTTTGTTTCCTCACTTTCCCTCTTCCCTCCACCCTCTTCTTTCCTCTCTTCTGGTGAGTCTTTCTTTTCCCTTCTTCCCTCTTCTACCAATGTGGAAGGTGGAAGGGCATGTTGCTAATGGGGAAAGACCTTTTTGAATAGGTAGTGAACATGGTTAGGCTGAGGCTCAGTGTCATCCCATATAGTAAGTCATTCTGTAGTTGGGAATTCTTTGTCCAGTCATTCAAGAATCTTATCCTGGGCTATTTTAGTTGAAGTTTTCCTGCAGAGGGCAGCTGCTTTGCTGGGTCGCAGCTGGATAGATAGTCTCTGATGTTGCCTGGTCCTAGGCCATTAAGGGCCTTGTTGATTTGGAGTATGACTCTGAATTCAAAGCAGAAATGTATAAAGCACTAGTAGAGTTTGCAGAACAATGGTGCAATTTGTTCTGATTTATCTTTATTGCTCAGAAGACAGGCTGCCGTGTGACGTACTAGTTGTAGTTTTCACTTGTTTTTTCCCTGCATCCCCTGTTAAGAATGATTAGTGGTAGTTTGAGATGTGCATCGGGGGGGTATAGTCTTGTTTGAGAGGAAGGGATGGAATCTCCCGTCCTGTCACAAATGGTAGAAAGTGTTCCTCACCACTGTTGAGAATGCTGTATCACTGGGAGCTGTGAAGAGTACAGTATGATCCTGAGGAGTCACACAAACCTGATGAACAGTGATCAGATATCCTCAGTCAAAAGCTGAGGTCAATGTTACAGCAAATCCCTCTAGGGATTCTCTGTTCCTTCCATCATCTTTCTTTTGAGAGAGCTGTTTCTGTGCCATGTCTTATTCTGAAATCTGATTGTCGAGAACATTGGAAGAAGTTATGTGCTGCTTGAGTTTAGTTGTTACAACCTTCTCAATGATTTTGCTCAGGTAGGGCAAGTTGGAAATTAGGCAGTAGTTTGTACAGGTTTCTGCAGAATTGGTAGGAAAATGGCATATTTCAAGGGCCTAGAAGCATGGATGGAGGCCCGGATGATATCTGCCATCAGGGGACATGATTTCCCTTTACATTCTCTGCATCATTCTAACAATGCTGCTCTTAAAATATTCCAATATTTTCTTTTGAAATGCATTCAAGATTGCTTACATTTTTCTTACATTTTTTGCTTTATGGCAAACTTAGTTTGGTTTTTTACTTTGCTGAGTAAGTGGGAAAGGATTTTTGGGGTAGAGAAGTATGTGTGAATGTGCTATAATAGGAAAGGCAGCTACTAATATATAGTTAAGGCTGCATAATGATTTACATTCTAATTCCCTGTGCTCTACTTGCTTACAACTTTCTGAAACATTTACATTTCAGGGTGAAATTTTCTGGCCTTGGTATCTGTCCAAAGATGAATATATTTGGAATGTTTCAGCAAAACTGGTTCAGTGGTTCTCAAATACCAGAAGCATGAAAAATACATTTCCTATTCAAAAATAAATTATTGAAACCTTTCTATGACTTAATCAGCAGAAGGTTGAAAAGTGAAATCTGGCATAGAAGTAGCTAGCCCCTGTTGAGCAGAAGGGCCTTTGCTTGTTCCAGAGGAAATGACTTTGGATTTGGCTGAGTTATAAACCTTTGAAAATTGCATAGTGAGCATGTGCAGTACATTATTTTGCTAAGCTTGTAAAGTGTGTGACTATGGAAGGATTTGCTGTGCATGCATGGGTGGCTAATTTTGCTGTGGAATGAAAAGTCTAGTAATGGGGCCATATGTTGCTGTGAATCAGTGAGGACACTTTCAGGGGCTACAGCAGGGGTGGGCAAACTTTTTGGCCCGAGGGCCACATTAGGTTTGCAAAATCATATGGAGGGCCAGGAAGGGAAGGCCCCGCCCCCAATCTGGCCCCCTCCAACTTCCCATCCCCTAACTGTCCCCTAAGAATCCCCAACCCATCCACCCACCACCACCTTGTCCCCTGACTGCCCTTTCCAGAGAAACCACCCCCCAGGATCCCACCCCATACCCAATTCCCCTGCCCTCTGTCCTCTGACTGTCCCCAACCCCTGTCCACCCTCCCCTCCCCTCTGCTAACCATCATCCCAGAACCCCACTCCCATCCAACCCACCCTGCTCCCTGACTGCCCCCTCCAGAGCCCACTCCAACCACCATCCTGGAACCCCACCTCCTTATCCCCCCCCATTACCATAGCTGCTTGGCACAGCTCCAGGGAGGGGCAGCACTGGAGCGGCACGGCTCCGGGGGTGGGAAGAAGCGTGCAGCCCCGGTCTGCCAGAGCATTGTTCGCGCGGCTCCGGGAGGGGTGGGCGGGGATGTGCAGCCCCAGCCCCCTGGAGATCTTTCCGCACGGCGTGACTCCAGGGGAGGACGGGACATGCAGCCCCGGCCCACTGGAGCGCTGTCCGCGGGGCGTGGTGCGGCTCCGGGGGAGGGGGCTCACTGCGCTTGGCCCGGCCTGCGGCCCGGGAGTGTGGGGCCCAGTGCGCCGTGGTGGGCCACGCTCGGACCAGCCCCCCAGGCTGGGAGTGTGGGGCCACTGGCCCCATGCCCCCAGCCTGCACTGGCGGGCTGGATAAAAATGGCCGGCGGACCACATGTGGCTCGCGGGCCGTAGTTTGCCCACGTCTCTTTGAAGATCTGAATGAAACTCTTGAGGTTGTGAAGGAGGCAAGGAAGGACTCTTGTGGACTTTGTAAGAGGAGGGGGTGGGTGGGAGTTGTGGTTCAGGCCCTGAAGACCTTGTAAGGTTAAAAGAGATTGGGAAGGTTTCATATTTTTACACTTTAGACAATTTGGTCAATAGTACCCTGTCACGGGATCGGTTAAATCTTCTTTGTATATGCTCCCTAGCTCAAAACCTTGCAGATCTGAACTGTTTAGTGAAGGAATCTTCCAGGGGCATACGGCTGGCATATATGTTCCTACCTCAGCTGTGGCATAGCGGGTGTGGCCAGGACACCCCTACACTGGGGCAATCATTAGCTGCTGTGGTTGCTCTAAAGTACACTGAGAACCAGGCCAGTGAAGAACTGGCCCCAGGATTGACCCTGGCTCCTATGCACCTCCTCTTCTCATCCCCTCCTGCATTCAGCATGCTTTGGGGACACCTGAGAATCTATCTCATAATGTCTATATGGTGCTATGCAGCCTATACGTCTGAGAACTGTATCTCACTCCAAGAAATGTCAATCATTTTGTTCCAAAAGTTCCACACAAAATTGAGGGAGATGCTCAATTTATTGTTGAAAATTATTTACTTCCAAAACTAAGAATCATGAAACTGAGTTTACAGAGTCATTTGCACTAACAGGATAAATCTCTTTGCACCATTTTAAGTTTCTAGCATGAATAATTTTTTTGTGTTCCTCAATTTGTGGGTATGTCTACACTGCAATCGAAGGTGTGATCACATTATGTGTAGAAGTACTTCAACTAGCTTTAAGCTAGCTAGTATGAGTATCAATAGCAGTGAAGCCATGGAAACATGGACTGCCACATGGGCTAGACGCCCAATGGTCTTGGACAGGCTTGTACAGCCTGCACTGAAGCCAATGCTGTTGCAGTTTCATTGATATTGATATTTGTGCTACCTAGATTAAAGCTAGCTTGGGTATGTCTATTGGTGCTGTAATCACACTTGCAACTGCAGTGTATACATACCCTTTGTTACACATTCAGGCCTTGGGAGGTGCTTTGAATGAAATCTTCAGATGCTGAACAACTACAGCACAGACAGTCAGCCTTGATATGAAAGGATCACTTCTCAGCTTCCAAGTCTGTGTAGTCTTCAGCCTCTCTGATGAGACTGTCAACAAAGTCTCTGCTCTCGTGTGCAGCAGGGGCAGCTTTTTACACTCCTTTCCTAATGGCTACTGTTTCTTTTCCTGCTAATGTAACAGACCTTTTGCCAGCCCTAACGCTGGTCCCGTGCCACATTCCCATACTGCTTGGAGTCAAGTCTTCTAGAGACTGGCAACAGATACTGCAGCCATTGGTGCAGATGGACTGGCAGAAGGGCAGCAGGATTGGCAGAGGCTGTTGGCATCAGTAGACAGAAGAATAATAGAAATATGGGAGTCTGTCAGTATATGCAGCATTAACGTGGACTAAGGCTTTTTTTAAAAAAAACTTCATGAGATGATAGAGCAAACCTTTAAAATCATGAATGTCATGCCTAAATCGGATACTGTGATGCTGATATATATGCTGTTTAATTGTTCCTTCAGTTTCACATTCTTGCTTTCTGTTATCTCACTGTGAGAGCAGATGGCGGTCAGAACTGAACAACAGCAGACCGGTGGCACCAAAAGGGGCCCAGCAAGTGACAAACAGAAGTCAGCAGATCCCAGTGAGAACCAGGAGCAGTGTGGCAGCTATCTTGCGCAGCTTAGGGGTACAGTCAAGGTAAGTAGAGGCTCCAGTGGAAGCGAAGGGAACAGTGCCAGGAAGAGATGTCCCAAAAGCAACAAGTCAAAGTAGGTGTGTGGGGCCCTTCATGGGTGGCTTACCCTTGTGGAAGGCTCCAGGCAGGCAAGGAAGAAAGATCCCTGTACAACCTCCAAGTGCTGCTAGAGGGATTTAACATTTAAGGCTAGAGTACATTTTAAAGACTTCTTATCTATTTGAGTAAGCTTCTGTGCAAGGGGGTTACATGTGGATTTAACCAAATCAGTTTCTAAACCGATTTAGTTAAATCAGTGCAGTTTTCTCATGTAAATGTGGTCTAGATCAGAGTGGGTTACAAATAACAGGTCAATTGGCTAAAGTTCAAGGAGAAAAAGAGGCTGATTTGGTTGTAAACGGCCTCACTTTCTTCACAGGTGCCTTCCCCCTTAGATTAGCGTCTTCCCCGCATCTAGAACAATTCCTGCCCTTCAGGGAAGCCCTATTTGTGTGAGACTGATTCCCACTCCCCCTTGGTGCTTTATTCCCACCACCCTGCCCCGGCTGCCCATGAGGCCTGTGAGGGCAGGGCTGGGTAGGTCAGCGGGGTGACCACACAGCAAGTATGAAAAACAGGCACAGGGGGTGGTGGGTTGGGGTAACAGGAGCCCAGGTAAGAAAATGACTCAAATATCGGGTCTGTCGGTATAAAATCGGGACATCTGGTCACTGGGCAGGGCAGGGCTCACTCTAGTGGGGCCTGGTGGCAGAAGCTCTCCCAGAGCCCCAGGCTCGCAGCCCCTGCGCGCCCCGCCTAGGGAGGCGAGGGGCAGCGCCGAGCGCATGGGAACGGGAGGGGATCACGCGGCGCTCGGAGCCAGGGATGGGCGGGGCGGCGGGAGGCCCAGCGTGATGTAACCATGGAGACGCCGCTCGTCCTTCCCAGCCCCGCCCCTTGTGGGGCCGGGCGGCTCGGGATTGGCCGGGGGGCGGTCGCTCGCCCTCTGCCCCCTGACCCTGCGCGGTGGCGGCTGCTGGTGGCCGTTTCCTGCTGGCCTGGCGGCGGCGGCTGCACGGGGCGGGCGGGAGGATGCGGCGCAGGTCCCGGCTGCTGCTCTGCTTCGCCTTCCTCTGGGTGCTGGGCATCGCCTACTACATGTACTCGGGGGGCAGCGCCGCGCTGGCCGGAGGCGGCAGGAAGGTGAGAGCGAGCCGGGGGGCGGCGGCGCGGCTCAGCTCCCTTCTCCCGGCAGCGCCCCCAAGCGGGGTGTCGCCTCGCTCCCGGGGCCTGCGCCGGTCCGGTCCCCTCCCTCCCGTGCGGGGGTTCCTCCGTCTCCCCCAGCCCATGTGGCCCGCGGTCCGCTACCCCGCCACGCGGCGCCGAGCCTCTTCCCTCCCCGGGCGCGTGTGGGCTCCCCGCGGTGGGGCGACGTCCCCCTTCCCCATAGCGACCTGTGGGGGGCCCTCGCACCCCGGTATTGTGTGTGTTGGGGGCGGGGGGTCGGCCAGTCTCTCGGGCCTCCCCGGCCGTGTGCGGGCGGCTTCCCCCAGCCTCTCCTCGGCGCTGTCTCTCCTCCCTAAGTGATGTGACCCGGGGCTTTTCCCCTGCGGGCGGGCTGGGGGCGAGGGAGGTTCATTTCTCTTCCCCTCTGCCTCCTACGAAGGACGGGAGGGCCGGCGGTGGATAAAATCTTGTCAGTCCCCCCTCCCCGCCGCAGCACGTTTTAAAAGGCAGTTGGTTTCTTTGTGGACTTTAGACTGGTTTCACCTCGTCATTGTATGGCTCGTTCTTTCTCCAACTGCAGCGAGCCACGTCCCAGGCTGTGGGGAAGTTCGTGTGGGAGGGTAGAGAATGGGGCTGGGTTTGCGGCAAAGAGGGAACGGGCAGGAAGAGCTGGTCTGGCTAGATAGTCACCTTTTGGAAGAAGCAATTGGTTAATTACATCGTCTCTTAAATGGTCGGTAGTTGGGGTGAATTCCCCATTCTGTTTTCTTCTCATCTCCCTGGCTCTTCTTCTGCCATCCTTGCTTTCCCCCCTCTCCTTGCCAATTGCAGAGCCTCTCATCAAAAATCTCTTGCCCTTTTTTGTGTGTATGTGTGGAAGAGAGTAATAGTTCGCTTGTTCCACTTTTCAACCTAGAGAGGATACGTTTAATTTTAATCACAGCAGTGGAAATTTTTGTTTCCTTGCTGCTTATTTCCCATTTTTCTAAACCTTAGTTTAGTGCTTTTCTTTATTCCCACAATTGTAATTTGATTAAAAGATTGGTTTTGCAATGCTTCAGCAAAAAGAGCATGGCTTCTCAAATACCAGCTTACTTTGAGCTAGTGCTCATCTCCTTTTTTAATGGCTCAATTAATAATGCTTTGAAACTTCCTGACTAGATACAATTCAGAAGTCATTTAATGTAATCACGTACTGTGACTTTTTAAATAAATATTTTATAATATAACAAGTCATTGGTCATGGAAATGTCAGGCTTTGGTTAGATACTTTTATAGTCCCCTTTCATGTGGGTTCAAAATCTTTAGACAGGACAACTTTTTAAAAATATTGAAACTTTAATTTTTGTAGTGTCAAGCTAACAATATTTTAAATAAGTTTTATATTATTAAGACTAGCAAAGCCAGGAAGTTTTGATTATAAAAAAGTTATGGGTAGGTGTAGCAAAATTGGCAAAACATTTGTTTTATACGTATGCTCATGTCATATCATGTAAAAAAACAGGGTAACATTGTTTAGGTAGGAATTGGCCTTTTAAATCGAAACCTGAATTATTTTTGAAGTAGTGTTTCACAATTACAAAATGGAACTGTATTTCTCGTTAGTGTTGATGGAGTTAGTCGAGATGAATAGGTATTCTCAAGATAGAAGTTTGCTGAGGGACAGATCCTACAGTAAATCTTGAAGTAAAATAGTGTTAGTTCCAGTAGTAAGAGTTTGTAGAATTGGAGTCCGAATCTGAGTTAATGTTTTGCCATAGTATCTTTTCATAGTTCAAAAATGAGTTTACTATACCGTAACTATTGAAATAAAACTTGAATGTTATAACTAAATATTCATGTATAACTGTGAATACACACTCTCATTCTCCTTAAACAGATCCAGAGGGCTCATAGCTGAAATAGGTCTAGCATGTGATGGAATTAGGGCAGTGGTCTTAAAAAGCTCCTTTGTTGAGAGTCCAGATGTGTATTTGTTGAGAGTCAAGTGTATTTAGTAAGTAAAAATAGGCTGCTGATAATATATAATGGAGTCAGGGAAAGTTAGGACAAAAACCTTAAAATTTAGAGAAATTAATATCAAGGGAAAGATACTTGACAAGTTATTTAACTTGATTAATATTAAGAGGGCTGTGGTGTTGATCCCTTTTTCCACATTTCATGACCAGTTACCATTCCATACAAAATTCAATAAGTCTGAACAGTTGAAAGAGTTACAGCAAAGAGGAGCTGAAAAATGAGAAGAGTTCATAAACATGGGCAGGGTCTTAGCACTGGATTTAAAATATGCAAGGCTAAAGTAACACCTGTTTTCCTCTGTACCAGGCATTGGGGCCATAAGAAACAGGTAGGGGAAATTAACAGTTATACATGGATTGGTGACTTAGGATTCTATTTTCTGTCAGCGAAGCATAAAATTTAATCCCAACCCATAGAATGGTTTAGTGAATGTAAGTAGAAGAAGAGGTATGTGAATGTAATCGCTTTTGAAATATCAGTAAAAGGCTCATTGACTTAAAATGTCAGATCCTGAAATAAAGCAAAAACACACTCTTAGCTTTATGAATAGAAATGCTACTGTGGTGGATTTCCTACTCTAGATGACTCTGTAGTTCTAATTGCTCTCAAACTATTTCAGTATGGCAAAAGCACAGAAGAGTCTCTTGTGGAATATCAGTTTTAGTAGACTGAATTCTTGGCTTGCTCAGGCTACAAATTACAGACCTGGGAAAACGATGGTTCATAATTAAATAATTAAAAGTTAGAATGCAGGATACTCAGCTCTCATTCATATAAAGAATGTATGCTTCTATTGGGATGACAAAAAAGTACATATCTAGGGAATAATAATCCAGATCTACTGAATTTTGTGGAATAGGCCCCTGTTCTGCAAGGTGATGAGGTCAAACAATTTCCATTGACTTCAGTATCTTCATTGATTATTTGTATAATTGTAGCCTAGGGGCCCTAGTAATAGACCAGGACCCAACTGTGCTACTGGTATAGAAACAGAACAAAAAGACAGTCCCTGCCCAAAGGGTTCACAATCCAAGTATGAGACCAGAGACAGCTGCAGTATATAGTCAGATGGGGTAGTACAAGTAAACAGTGAGACAGTATTGGTTAGCATGATTGACAGTGGTCTGTGCACAGCCGAACTTGTCAAGTTTTATTTTTGTAGACATTGTGCCAGACAAGTCCTTAGGAGGGATTTGAATGTGAATAATGAGGTAGCTTTGTGAATGTTTACAGGAAGTGTCTCCCAAGCATCTGGGGCAGTCTGGGAGAAAGCACGACTTTGATGATGCTCACTATGGTGCATGATTGGGCCCATCGAATAACCAGGATTTCAGTTTTTTCACTTATTAGATTGGTCTGACATCCTTAATTTGTGTTTGTTTCTTTGGTTCTCCACTCAGTCTTTCAGTGCCTGCACTGCCTTATAAAGAATCTGTGTAGCTATTAGTGTATACTTATTGAATTAAGCTGTTTGGGTTCTATATAAGTAATGTGCTACATAATAATGAGCGTCAAAAACATAAGCATGGTTTATCAGAAACACAAACGTTAAACTAATTTGGCTACAGTTTTGGGGGATGGTAAACAATAGTTGCCTTTTTTGATGTGGAATATTTGATTACTTACTATTTCAAAAGTAGCATACTTCTGTGATTTATTTAGCACTCTTTCATCAGCAAGTTCTGCGTATTCATTCAGAACGAATAAACTTTCATGACTGCTCCCATGTTCAAAGCAGGAAAATACGTCTTCGGTTGGAGCTACAGAATGGTACACTGGTTATTACTCAGATAATATTTCACAGGGACAATCAGATTCTTCTGAAGGTAATGCGTATGTGTAAGGCAATCATAAAAAGGCTGTTACACAAACATATTAGGATTTCCCTGGCTGATTGCTTTGCTTTCTACAGCTATGGAAGAGAACAGTTCTGTCAGGCCAGAAGCTCCTCTTTTCCTCCAAAAAGCAACAGTTTGAAGGGTCAGTATTTTCACCTAAGGAACCTCTGATAATTGGGTTGGGGGGCCCACTACATTGCAAGTAGAATTAGGAGCCACTCAGCTCATCATATGGGTAACTCTGCAGGGTCATCTTAAAGTTCAGACTAAAAAAGCTTGTAAAATGATTCCAAGATCTGTTAATCTCTGTTATTCCAGGAAGTTTTGTGGCCTAGTAAAATTTGAGGGATTCAGAATTGCAATTAGCCGAGCCACAGGGAGGCAGACTACTCCTGAGCTGGCTATGTGACTCCTTTCTACAGTTTTTTTTCCTCCTGTTCTGGTTTTCTGAAATGGACAGATTCTTGATAGGTTGGCTTACCATGGAGCAAGCAGAAAAGGAATGAATCCAAGAAAAAGGTGATGCCTTAATTCAGCAATATATCTGTTCATTAAAAGTAAATCAAGGTCAGGGGATAGGGGTTCTTCTATGGTAGCTCAAGGATGACAGGACTTTAGCTTTGTGCCTGTTAGCATCTCTCTCTAATAAAGCTTTTTTAAAAAACTAGGACATTAAGTAAAATAGTGTTAAATGAAACGTATAACAAGTATGAAGGAGAGAACAGGAAAACTACATGTAGCAATATGACATTTCAAATTAATTTTTGTAAGTTTAAATGGAAACAAAAGGAAATGTGTTTGTCTAGTTTTCCAGTGGTTGTAGTCTTAGGTGTTACTTGCTTTAGTGTACTTTTGTCACCAAAATGAAACTTCTTGATAAGTGGCATTTTAATTGACTGTCCTTTTTAAGTTGTAGCATAGGACACATTAAGGAATGTATATAGAGGCTCTAGGCTGTTTTAGGGAAAACTTATTTTTAAAAAGTGTGGTAGCTGCAGGGAGCCTTCTCAACTTGGCCTGCATGGCCTGTGTGTGTGAGGATGTGTGTAACCCATTCTGCCCATCTTATAACTTGAGGATTCTGAACATATTGCCATATAGGGAGTTTGAGTTTGGGCTGTTATCATTTGAGATAATTTTAACTCCTTGTATTGTATATTCTTAAATTTGATTTGTTAGTATCTCAGTGTCAGGGTAATTTGGCTGTTCTTAATCTTGAACGGTACCTTAACTAGTCCTGTGTGACTCTTCTATTGTCTTGAGTTCTGAACTTTCTAGAAAGAGCATGGAACTAGAATACAAATTACGCTCTTTTCTGTCTTGGAGGTAATAGGTAAGGCTAGGATTTTTGTCATGGATATTTTTAGTAAAAGTCATGGACAAGTTATGGGCAAACCAGAAAAATTCATGGAAGCTATGACCTGTCCCTAACTTTTACTAAAAATACCTCTGACAAAATGGAGATCTGTGGCTTCCCACACTACTTCAAGAGTGGCAGCTGCAGGGATTAGGAGCTGCCTGTAGCAGCTGGGGGTTGTGGGGCACGCCTGCAGCTTCAAGCGTCTCTTGCTGCCCATGGGGGCTGGGAGTTCTGGGTTTCCCACCACCCACAGGGGCCAGGAGCTGCCACAGCAGCACAGAGCTCAGGGGTTCCCTGCCACCCCCAGTGACCCAGAGCTCAGGGGTTCCCCTGTTGCCACCTGCCGGGAGCTTGGGGGGAGGCGGTTTTCCCTCGCAGCATTGCCCCCCAGTGACAGCTGGTCAGGGGTGGGTAGGTTTCCCCCACCACCTATGATGGCAGTTCCCATTTCGGGGCGGGTACCCCACAGCTTCCTGCCTCAACGGATGGCAGGGGACCTTGCAGCTCCTAACCACCGCAGGCTGAAGTCATGGAGGCTGCTGGAAATCACAGATTCCATGACTTCCATGACCTTCTTGATTAAATTGCAGCCTTAGTAATAGGTGATGCATTATTTTTTTCTTGTAATTTGAAGTTCTTCCTTTGCAAGGGAATTATGTGATATGTTCTTTTAATTACTGTGCCACCAAGGCTTTTATTCTTTCACCTCAGTACAGAAAAGTCTTTTGAAAATGTAGTTATATGTACTTTCCATGTATTAAAGTCTCATTTTACAGAATTATTTTAGTATGATTTGACTGACAAAATGACTCAAAGTCAGTAACCTTCATGGAACATGTCTTGTGTGAAACTAGGTTCATGTGTACAGGCTAGAATTATGTAGTAGACTCTTCCCTGTTTCCTCTGTACTTTTTGAGATATTTTGATGGGGAGCCTCACATTTGCATGGGGAGATAGTGGGAAACTGATACTTTATTGCAAGATACATGTTGCTTTGTTCTTCAGTTTAGTGGTTGTCTTTGGTCTCAATGCTGATGATACCACTCGAGTTAAATATGGTAGATATGGATAAGGGAGCTATGTAGGGAGAATTGTTTAGTGGTTATAACAGGGAACTGGGAAACAAGACTCATATTCTAATCATAGCTCTTCCATGAACATGGTGTATCATCTTGAGCAAATCTCTTAGACTGCTTGTCTTTTAGACTCCATTTTGCATGGCTATTGTGAGGTTTAATGGTTATACTTCTTAAGGAATTATTCCATATTCCACTTTGATTTGCTGCTTCACTATGGTTCTGTGTACAACAACTTTAAAACTGTAGTGACATTGCTCTTAGTATTTGACGTTCTTCTGGAAATGGAAACGACCCCTTGGAGTGATGCAGTTTTTAAAAAGTGTAGAGAATGAATGATGTGAGGCATAAGCATTATGCCTTTTTCAGTTTCTTGACAGTCATACATTACAAGATTCAGTGTAAATACCATCGATGGTCATAAGGTATGCCAGCTCCTTCCAAAAATACTGTTTGATGTCTGATGCCTGTCTGATATAAATATGATGCTAGTTTTTTCTGTTGAAGAATCTTTTGCTTTTTTCCATAAAAATGCACTACTTTCCCATCCTCACTGTCAACTACTTTCCTCATGATAAGGTATTCTTATTTAAAGATTTAGGTTGGACATTAGGAAAAACTTCCTAACTGTGAGGGTGGTTAAGCACTGGAATAAATTGCCTAGGGAAGTTGTGCAATTTCCATCACTGCAGATTTTAAGAGCAGGTTAGACAAACGCTTGTCTGGGATGGTTTAGATAATATTTAGTTCTGCCACGAGTGCAGGGGATTGGACTAAATGACCTCTCGATGTCCTTTCCGGTCCTAGGATTCTTTGAATGAAACAGACTCTTCTGCTCCTCTCTACTGAATTTAAGAACTACCTGCATCTAGTAATTCTGCTACTCAGTGTACACTTTCTTATCAAAACATGGTCATTCTATGTGACTAATTTTTCTTGTAATATTTTTGTACATTTTTTACACAAACACCTTCATGCAATTTAAAAAAAAATGAGCCAATCCCGCTCCCCCCCACCAAAAAACCCTACAGTATCCATGGTGGGCAGGCATTGGTAAGAAATTTCATAGATTCTTGATTCCCTGTTTCCCCATGTAGCAGAGGTGCTTGAAATACAAAAGATTCAGTCATGGAAAGGTTATACAAAGGATTGGCACAAAGCTAACGTGTTATGAGAGAACCGGACTTGACATAACTATAGCCATCTTGTGCACTTAGCCGCTGTATGCTGGAAGTGAGGACACCAGAGAATCAGGAAAATTCTGGCTTTGGCTTAGGTAGACAGAAGAAAACATCTGCAAAATTGCAGTGTTACTAAGATAAAGTGAAAGATAGACTCATGAGAAATATGTGCATTGAGGAGGGAATGTTACTAGCTGACCTTGATCTGGCTACCTATATTTTTGTAAGTTTCTTGTTGAAGTTGCTTTGCTGATGAGTAGAATAATGAATTATTTGCTGTTACTAGGGAGAGTGTTATTAGGGGCCATTACCAGTTATGAGTTCAGTCCAGAGAAAACCTATGAAGACTTTAGAGTGTGTACTTTGGAGAAGTTTGGATTTTCTGTGAACTAGGAGACTGACGCAAAACTCCCCAGCGGCTAGGAGAAAAGCTGGCCACCAGAACCCAGCTGCTTAATCACTTGGCACCACCTCAAATTTTGGGTAACTGTATTTGGGCTGCTTCTATATTGCTAGTTTTGATGTGTGATTTGTACTCAGTAAAAACAAGGACTTTTGAGTGGAAGCACTTGTGTGTGTACAAATTGTTTATCAGACAGGTGCTGTGTTCCGCACTGATTTATTTTCTGACACCCCCTGAAAGACAGAGTTCAGCTAGCATAGCTTTGGGTTCAGATAAGCCTAGGTAACAAATGGTGTTATGACCTATGACTTGATCAAAAAATATCAGCTTCCTCATTGTATGAAGTTCCTTATGTTTAGCCACTTGAACAGCGGTTCTCAAAGTGCGGGTCACGGGGCGATTCCTGGGGAGTTGCGAGCTCCCTGTGCTGCAGAAGTGCCGCCGAGCTGAGCGCTTTTGCTTTCAGCGGCATTTCGGCGGATGTGCCGTGCGCTTCAGAGTGTCCGCCGAAAAGCCACTGAAGTGAAAATGTTCAGTTTCGGTGACTTTTCGGCAGACACTGTGAAGCACACAGCATGTCCGCCGAAATGCTGCTGAAACCGGAAGCGTTCGGCTCGGCAGCATTTCAGCGGACACACGGGGAACAAAAAAGGGCCGCTGGCCCAAGGAGTTTGAGAACTGCCGCACTTGAAAATAATCAGTACAGCTGAAATTATTTTTGGCTACTAAAACTGTTATGGTCTCTTAGTCCTGCTTGTTTAAGGGCAGGCAGTAAGTACACTTTCAGCATGATGCTGGAGCTACCACGATTGTTAATGGAGTAGTGGCCAATTTTTGATTCTTTGCTTCTCTTAAGACGAATGGAAAAATCTAAACACTTAATACACTCTGAGACTGCCTGCTTTAATGCCTTGGTAAAGCGATGGAAACTTTACTACTTGTTAATCAGTTTGATGGTGTGTTGCATAAGTCAGTGGTTTTCAGCTTGTGGTCCATGGACTGCTAGGCGTCTGCAGACTATGTCTAAGATCGCCAAAGGGGTCTACAAACCCGTTTGAAATTTTTTAGGGGTCCGCATATAAAATCTTGAAAATCATTTGCTTAAGTGATCAAAGGTCTCTGTCCAACTATTAGTAAATATCTGTGTCATGAAACCTCTACTACAGCTGGCAGACTCAGCAGAAAGGACAATGAGAGTTAGTCTCTGGGTGAATTATCTTTTCATTGGCTAGTGAAGGTTTCCTCTGATGAGTGTTGAGGCACATTTGCCAGGCAGTGCAAAAGAGCCTATGGTGTGGGCACTGCCGTTATATCTGTTCTGTCAAGAAGTGGACCATTTCAGTCTTCATGGCTGTCAATTAAGCATCTTTCATAATCAGTAAATTTGCTCAGTTTTTTACTATGTACCAGCTTCTTGATTTTTGCCAGACATTATTTTATAACATTGCCTTGTATAAGTTGAGCAACTTCTGAAGCATGGCTTTTATTTTATTATTCTTGAATTTTTCATACTTGTGTTTTGAGAAGACCGTGTGTTAGGTTTTTTTAGGCTGTCACTTTGCCATGAAAATCCCACTGAGATGCAGTTTTTATGGTGTGATTAATTTTAACAAATTGGCAACTGATTGAATATGTGGAGCAGTTATTACCCATACATAATATACTAATTGATACTTTTTTGAAGTTTTAATTAGGAAATGTTCTTTTTAGTTCCGTCAGTTCAGCATGTGGCTTTCTTTTGAAATTTTCTGCAGATGACAGCTAAATAACAAAATAATAATTGTAACACGTACAAAAAAGACCCTTTGTGAAATCTGCAGAATGGTTCTATCATTTACGAGGTTCTTCAGAACTATTGTTAATATCTTTAAAAATGATAAATCAGTGTCAAAAAGGACCTATTACTTTGCTGAACCATTTTTCTTCCTATTGGATTTATGCAGAAATACTCTTCCCCCTGCCACAAAATCCCCTTTGAAAAAGACTGTAGTTATTACTTAGGTCTGCGGTTTACAGTACCATGTGAGTTAATGTCCTATGCCAGACTGTAGTTCAAAGCCAAAGTCTTTGGCAAGCTTCCTAGGTAGTGGTGGCAGGCAAGACATTGGTAATTGTTAATTCATTAAAATTTCCCTTTTTAAATGAGAACTCAGATACAGTAGCCCCTCTGTTCTGATATTAAATTTAATTTCTGCATTGCCCACAAGTTTTCAGTATTAGAATTTCTGTTGACTGGAGAATTAGTGGTAGTACAAGAGCCAAGAAAGTCAAAACTGAGCAGCTGGAGGGAATGAATAGGAAAAATCATTGAGGTTACACTTAACCCATTGAGATGCCTAGGATTGTTTAGGCTCTTCAGATTGTTTTTATTTTAATGCTTGATTCTCCTGCAGTGACTGACATCTACGATCTAGAAAACCTTTGCTAAACTTTTAGATCCTTAAGGTAAGGAGATATGCCTCAAAAAACCTTCCAAAAATTCTTGAGTAGACCCAGGTAAGGCCAGATTTGATGTTCCTGGTATTTCTGAGGTTAAAAACAATTATAAAGGCCTGAAAGGATTGTTTCTATACAGTAAACGTATAAATAAAAGTGCAAGCATAATTAAAAAAATGATTGAGGTTACACTTAACTCATTGAGATGACTAGGATGGTTCATGCATCTTAGTTTTGTTTCAGGCTATTTGGGAGGGGCGCCTCTTCCCCCTTCCCCTCCACCCTCCCAGTCCAGGGGCTGTTGCAGGGGGAGAGGGCAGAAGGGAGTCCTCTCCCCACCATAGCCCTGGAGCACCCTACTGCACCCAAAACCCCTCATCTCAACCCCACCCCAGAGCCCACACTCCCTGCACCCAACCCTCTGCCCCAGCCCCGAGCCCCCTCCCACACTCTGAACCCATCAGCCCCACTCCCACCATATAAATTTTGTATGTGCATTGATGACCTCCATATTGGTGCATGTAACAAAATTCATTCTGCATGGGGAGGGGGGAGTTAGGAAGAACACTGGCTGTGATATCACTGTATTTATGTTGTGAGATCGTTTATTTTCCCTTCTTTTCTCCTGCATAATACAAGCTTGCCCTGAACTGAGTATTCAGATTATAAAACTACTACTTGTTTCTGTATCTGAGTGACCTGCAATCATTAAAACATGCTGTGATACTAAAATAAATGGCAAGAAGGCTTAATATTCTGAGGTGGCGTCAAATGTCACTTTCAGTTTTGGGAGCTATCATAATTATTTACTGCATGTCTGGATGAGAAGTCTCTTTATTGCCTATAGTTCTGTCGTCTTGCTCCCAGCTTTTTTTTTTGCGTGCTTATTAGTTTTTTGTGAGCAGTCTTTAGAGCAGTTGTTCCTGGTATTGTCAGTCACAAAGACAGAAGAGCTTTGTGGCTCAAAAGCTTGTCTGTCTCACCATGGAAGTTGGCCCATTAAAAGATATTACTTCATCCACCTTGTCTTTCAAACTTGTAGGGTTTCTGCTTTTTAAACTCATGTATTTTTTGAAGTACTAACTTCATTTTGCTCTCTTGTCACTGTTTTAATCATTTAGATTTATAATATGCCTGTAACCCTTTGCTCCTGCAGGGAGGCCTGCAAATCAGAGTATAACATCACTTAATTTGTCATTTAGCCAAATCTTTGACTGTGGTGGTACTCCGGTTTTGTGGCTCAATGCTCCAGCCCAGGAGGTACTGCCACCTGTACAGTGTCAGACTGTTTGTATATGGTATCAATTTATGTAATTTCTTTATGTAACACTTTTATTTCTCACTTTCAACCGTGACACATAGTCTATGCTCTTTATCCAGAGGTACCAACAATTATTAAAGTTGATGTTGTGGTAGTCTTCATTCTGGACAAGGAAGTCTGTATAGAGAACTCAATTTGGAGAGCTCATCACTACTAAAGTGCTGAACAAAGAGAACGTTAAGGTGTGATTTAATCAGTCTAGAAGCACCTACATGGGGAACAGAAATGTGATCGTACAGGCTTTTCAATCTAGCAGGTAAAGTACAAGATCCAATGGCTAGAAATTGAAGGTAGGCAGATTTAGACTCAGAATAAGGCACAAACTTTTAAGTGATGGTAATTAATCGTTAGAGCAACTTAACTACATATGTGGTAGGTTTTCAGTCACTGGTAATATTTAAATCCAGATTGGATGTTTTTTCTAAAAGAAATGTTTCTAATTCAAACAGGACTTAATTAAAGGGCATCCAAGGGCCTATGTTATATACAGGAGGTCAGACTAGATGATTGCAGTGGTCCCTTCTGGACTTATCTATGACTCAACTCCAAACCTTAGAAAAAAGAGAGCTATTTGTTGAGAGAGAAATTTCTTGTGTCTCAAGGGTTAAGTTAAGTACAATGCCTCTGTGGCATTCTTGGCCCCTGCTGGCCTGGTGTATTGAGGCTTGGAACCTGAGTAAAACCTTATTAGGTCACTGAGGGATGGCCCTTTCAATTTATTTTCACAGTTGACTGATGCAGTCTCAGGGAAAAGTCTCACCAGAGCTTACAAACAAAAATCTTCAGATGTTCTATTCATAGCCTTCCACACAATATTTTAAATACACAAGGGTTCCAAGAACTTTTCATTCAAGGATATTTGATAGGTTTTGGGGCTTTTAATGTGTGTTTCTAATTTGTGAACTCTTTATAGTGTGTAAATGATACTCTGTAAACTTAGTGCAAAATGTAGATGATTTGAGATGTTTGGCTAATGTACAAAGCATTCTGTAATGTGGTGGGCCATGCAAAAGGTGGGGTATTGCTTCTTGTCTGTCAGGCAGGTGATAGCCAATCCTGAAAATTTTTTTACTGTCCTCCTATGGAGACTCCTGGTTTTTGCTATTTGTTGAAGTAATAGCTTCTAGCAACTCGAGGCTGAGGTATTGTCTTGTCTCTGCTGCCTCAGCCAGTCCCTGGTTCAAAGTGTGAAATCAGGAGATAAACACACGAGGAAGAGGAGAGAGTGCTATGCATGTTGTGCTCCCCTTCAGCAGCTCCCTGGTCTCTCTACCATAGTGTCATATGGGGAACATCTGTTGTCTGAAGACCGAAGAGCAATCTAGGATCAAGTGACTGTGCTTTACTTCTCATTTACTACCCTTGCATATTAAGAGGCTTTCCTTAATGACCGCTCTGAAGACCAGAAGTAGGAGTAAGAATCTCAGGAAAAAGTGACACCACCCACTTCAATGGAAGTAGAGGATCTACCCCTTTTCTCCTTCCCCGCCCCCTCCTTCAGTGATTACTTTAATCTGGAGTTATAACTCGGTCCTTTTCTTGTACTGGCTTGTAGTAACAATGACAAGTTGGATGGTATTTCCTGGATTGTTAATGGCTAGCTTTTGTGTAAATAGTTTGAGGTGCAGCTGATATCAGCCAGTCGCTAATCTCTAGGAACTGCTTTGTTCAGTAGATCCGTCGTTGCTTAAGTTTCCAGATCCTGTAGTTATATGTAATACCGTATATTAATATGAGCTGACTCCGAACTTTCTCTTGTAGGTCATACTTGTAGATGCAGATTCTCCAATCTCAGAAAGCAAATGCTGATGTGCAACACTAATCACACTTACGTATCATTAATGAGAGTATTGCATAAAGTATGTTTCTAGCATCACTGACTCCATCAGCTGAAATTGAAAATCATACTAACTTTAGGAGTTTCAGTTAAAGCATCTGAGCAAACTAGGTATTAATGACGGTCACTTTTCCATATCCAAAAATGGACAGAGGTTGAGTTTGAGACACAGGCAACTGTCACTACCAAAGCTCCTCATCAACATCACTGCCTACCCTATCCCACCAAACAGCTTTATTCCCCCATAACATCTTTTCCCCCCTTCTTATGGGAAAAAGCTGTTTTGTTTTACACCCTGCACCCCTCCCCTCCCCCCCATATTAGCAGTTGTACATAATTATTTTGTGTTTGCCTTTGGCATTGCCAAATCATCATGGATATGAGAGGGAAGCAACTTAGAGCTGCAGTGGAGGGAGAAGATATATGGACAGAAGGCAAAATCAACAAAAGGAACACTCTGCTTCATTCAGCTTAAATAAATTTAAGAAATATCCACGTAACAGCTGGAGAGGCGGTGAGACTAGTAGTTGCCTATACAAGTGATTAGTGGCTTTCTTCAAGTTTGTGTAAAACTGTACATATTACTTGTTTACTTAATTTGAGGGGATTTTATTGGTATTGGGAGGCAGTTCAAGAGAAGGATATGTAGGAAACCTATGCAGAACAGATCTTTAGTTGTACTAACAACACAGCACTATTGAGTTTACCAGGATACCTTTGCTTAGCTTCTGAGTTGACAAGACAATAAACGGCCCCATGCACTGTGAATAATACTGAAGTTTTAGACTGAGCTCTTAAGTATGCACTTTTGCTGAGTTTACGTGGAGGCAAATACAGTTATATCCCATTAGGTTAAGTACAGCATAAATAGTAAAAACTCTTTCTCCAAGTTTTGGTGTCTTGCTTGTACTGCCTCCTCCTCCTACACACCTTGATTGCTTCCAGACAAATGCTTTTGTGATTTTTTTACTTCATTTTTAGACACTAAATGAGAAAATATATGCCATGTTGAACTATGCATTTACATGGAAACAACTGGATTTTTATCAGATAGCTGGGAACTGGATGAAATCTGGTCTCAGATCTGCCTTAGTGGAGATGAAGCTTTTATTTTACAAAATTCTTTCATGGCACAAGCTAGATTTTTTTTTTTTTCCTTGGTCAAGTAAAATGTTTGGATAACTAAAATGTGTGGTGTGGTAGGGTGCAAAACTAAGGAAAAAAATTTTCAGCTCAGGGGTGTTACCTTGGCCTAGAATTCAGTACTCTTTGAAGTGCATGTCCTTGACTTCTGGATTTTCAAGTGGACTGAAATTTCTTTCTTAGTGCATGTATATCTCTATGAAAATGTAAACTATGAGCAGCTACAGCAAGAAGCAGAATAAAGTTCATTGGGAGCAGATTGTCTCAGCTCATTTTAGAAAAAAGTCTTGTTCAAAAATTAAAAGGTTTGATCCCCGTTTTGCTAACATTAAGGATTTTGTTAAGTATTCCCCACCACATTTATTAGCCTACTTCATGAATCTGCAAACAGCCATCAGTTTGACTTTTGGTTGCTAGACACTGGATTGGATTCTAGTTGGAGATCTAGAATGACAAGTTCCCATTATTAATACCCAGAGTTATTTCATAACTATAACTGAATTAGGGTAAACCTTGTTTCCAGTCTTTCATGCTACCCATGTTGCAAATGAGTGGCTGTGGCACAAAACGTAAGTGCAGATGTATGTCATCTTGATGTTGCAGCATCACAGACGTTATTTTTGGTCGGAAGTTATTTTGGGAGGAGGCTTACAGCCATGGGAAAGTTGGCAGGTGAGATTTTTAAGTTTGTGGGCATTACCTTCCCACATCAAAAGACTTGATAAGACTGTGCATTTTGAACTACTAGTCACTATTTTAGAGTGATGACATCAGCCTATAATCTCACTTTTTTCTTTTACAACATATTTGAGTTACCTGTTGAGAAGTTTGTTTTTATGCTGCTTGACAAGATAGCTTCTCTTGTTCTGTTCAGCCTCTAGCTGTCTTGCTCTTTTTTTTTTTACTTTGTTTAAAAAAAAAAAAAAAGCTTCTTACCCAGTCCTATTCCAGTTAGCTTTGCTTCTTAGAGCACTAAATTAGTGATAGGCACAAAAGATTAATTGGATTCTGATCATATGTAGGCAAATTTTCAGGAGCCTGAAGTGGCCTGAGAAATACTGGTGTCCAACTGATGAAGAAAATCCTTTGTCAGATATGACTGATTTAAAATGCTTTAGGCCATGGTTACGCTGGCACTTTATAGCGCTATAAAGCCCCCACGAGCGCTATAACCTACTCCCCGTCCACACTGGCAAGGCACTAATAGCGCTATAACCGTGGAGTTATAGCGCTATTATAAATCCACCTCCTCATGGGGAATAAGGGCTGTAGCGCAGCTGCTGTAGCACTACAGCAAGAATGTGGACACCCACTGCGCTACAAGTGATCTCTGGAGATGCCTAGAGCCATTTAAGGCAATTGACGTCTCTTCCCTTTGTTTTGAACTCGGCTGGAGGAATGCGGAAGTACCTCTTTAGAGTTTCTCTCTTAACTCGGCAGATAAGCAATGCAAATGTTTAAGGAGGGAGCCTGTGTGAAAACAAAGCCTTCTGTGAAGGGAGGCTCACTGACAGGCTTTCAGAAAAACGGAAAAACCACTGTCTCTCTCCCTCCGCATACACACAACGCGTCCCCCCTCACCCCCCTCGTTTAAAAAGCACGTTGCACCCAGCTGAATGCTGGGATACCTGCCCTAATGCGCTGCTCTTAATGCCGCATTAAGTGCCCCAAATGTGGCCATGCTATACCGCAGGAGCATCTGAGTGTGGACATACAATAGCGCTATACATATTACTGTATAAGGGGACCGCTATAACCTATAGCGCTATAATCTTGTAAGTGTAACCATACCCTTAGTCTAAACTGCCTTTGCTCCTTCTCTGTCTGCCTCCCCCTTTCCACTTGCTGCCTCCCTAATACAATTTTCTCCCTTCTAGAATTCAGTTATAAGGCACTTTTCACAGGTACTTTCCAAATGATGTAATAGTTCTGTATGTAAGTGTTAATTAAATGCCCAGAGGGGAAGAGAGGTGTTATACTGAGTAAATTAGCAAATTAGGTGTTATACTGAGTAAATTCTCTCGTTTTACAGCTGAGCAAAAGATTGAAAGGAATATGGTGTAACTCAATTAGAAGTAGTTAGCCCCTGTTCTCCCCATTCCCCCCCTCCCCCTGGAGTGTTTTCACTATTTGATACAAGCATGCCTGACTTTGTTTAACAAATTGCATTGTGTGAAATTGCAGATAAAGTATTTTGTCTGGTAAGTAACAGGTCATTTTAATCAGCTAACAAGGTTTGTAAGATTGTGCCATTCAAAATAATCCATAGGCTCTAAAAATTTTAAAATCCTTATATCTTGGTTCCCTTAAAACCAGCAGAATATGGCTGATCTCTTATCTCACATTACCATTTGTTCTCCCACATAAGCTTTAGGACAGCAGTTGGACGCTAGTGCTGTCTGTTTTAAACACAAGTCTGCAGACCATGATCTGATGTTCTCTCTAGGTCAAAGGTTTTCAAACTTTTTTTTTTTTTGCCATGCTCCTCTGAACTGTCTTGCTCTCACTCATCCAGCCCATTGCCACCTCCTGCAACCCCAGCCAGCCCCTTTCTTTCCATGGCCAGGCACTTTGTCAGGCTGGAGCTCAGATTTCTTCCATAATAAGATGAGGAAGACTTGTAGTACCTTTGAGACTAACCCGTTTATTTCAGCATAAGCTTTCGTGGGCTATCTTACTACTTTTCCATTCTATGCATCTGATGAAGTGGGCTATAGCCCACAAAAGCTTATGCTGAAATAAACTAGTTAGTCTCAAAGATGCTACAAATCTTCCTCGTCTTACTTACGGATACAGACTAACACAGCTGCTAATCTTAAACTGTCCATAATAAGAGATTACTGCTGCTCAGCCATTAGGCCAGTGGGTCCCAACTTTAACAGCCCTCAAACCCCTTTCACTAAATTGTGACATCTCGTGAACCCCCTCCTAAAAATGAGTATTTCCAGGGATTTAAGTTTAAATTTCCTCATTGTGATGGATGTGCTTGCTTCGCTCTGCATAGTTCTTGGACGTCTGGAACTACTGGAGAAAGATAGTCTCAAGTCTGTTTCTGTTTTTGGTTTTCAGATAGTCATAAGAGGGAAAATGTGCGCGCTCTCTCTCTCTCTCTCTCTCTCTCTCTCTCTCTCTCATATAAGTATGTTGTTGAAAATGGTAACAAAACTGCAGCAGCTTTTTCTTCTAGAAGGAGTTACTCGTTTCTTAAACTCGGTCAAAAGTTGATCAATGACAGATTTCTGAAACTCCTTTTCAGTTCACAATCACAGGAGATCTCAATCAACTTCTCTTTTTCCTCAGTGTTCAATATCTGTTAGAAAGTAGTATTATCAAAAGGGTTGCGAATCCAGTCATTATCGCCTGACATAGCCTGGAAAGTATTCCCTGGAAATTGTTCAAAGTCCTTTTAGGTGTGCAATTATATTGGTTTTAGTGCACTGATCCAACTGAAGTTTGTTCTGCTAGGAAGTCATCAAGATTACTGACACACTCAGTTTGATTGTTTTCCAAACAACTTTCCCAGAACTGCAACTTCTTTATCATGGATTCAACTCGCACATTGAAAATTTCTATACTGAGGCCTTGAAGAGAGAAATTTAGGTCATTAATTTTTGAGAAAATATCTGCTAAATAAGCTAGGCTCTGAATCCAGACATTATTTTCCATACAGCTGGCAAGCTGGAACGGGTGACTGTTGTGTGTGGGGAGGGCGGGAGGACCCTAGCATTTCCATTCTGAGTTCAAACAAGCGCACAAGGATTTTCCCCGTGAGAGCCATCTAACTTCAGTATGTATCAACAGACAATTGTATATATTACCCATTTCTTCATAAAGCACGTGAAATATTCTGGAAATTGTTGGCCGTGATTTTATGAAATTCACCACTTTCACTGCATTGTCCAGCACTCCTTCAGTCCCTCAGGCATGCGTTTTGTTGGAAGGGGTTGTCTATGGATGCTGCAGTGAGTCCAAAGAGACTTTTGATGCAACCTTTTTTCGTTCGAGCTACAGATCCAGGATACTTCCCTGTCATCATTGTGGCCTCATGAGCGCAAGTGTCTAGGCAACGAGACCAATCTATTTTTCCTTTTTTTGAAAATATGCATTAGTCATTGAAGTTCTCTTCTCCAGTTATACGTTCTTCCAATGGTCAGCAAAACAAGAAGTCTTCAATTATACCTTCATTCATATAACGTACAAACAGTAGCAAAATAGCTAATTAGCTACATCAGTTGATTCATCCAACTGTATAGCATAATATGGACTATTTTTCACTCTATGTATAATTGTGATCTTTACATTATTTGACATGTCATTAATTCTTCGTGACAATGTACAACTGGATGAAGGTACCATGTCAATCTTTTTGCAGCCTTTTCTCTGAGCATGCAGTAAACTATGTCTTTTATACATGGACCAGTCAAGCTCTCTGCTATGGTATGGGTTTCTGACACTTTTGCTACTTGGTAGCTCACGCGGTATGACGCTTCAAGTGCATTTTCATTAGCAGTACTTGCTTTGGATATAAAATTGGTAGTCACTTTTCTTCCCAGCTAATTTTCTCTTGAAAAAATCAACAGGCTTGTCGAGTTGTGCAGGATGCCTAGTTCCTAAATGACACTGAAGTAGAGAAGGTTTGAGGCTGCTGTTTGCTATAACATCACCACAAATCTCGCAAAGAGGTTTTGGACGTTCTTCATCACCAATGCATATAAAGCCATATTTTATATAAACATCATCATATTTGCTTTTCTGAGTAAGTGACTTTCTGGGACCATCATAATCATTACTTAGATTTTCCACAGTGTGGACTTGAAGAAATACTAGCTGATTCTAGCGTCTTTACGCTTTTACTTTTTCAGCCCTTATCCATTGAAGTTGTGTATAAAAGTTGTAATAAAAATAACACAGAGATTGCTAATAACCAGCAAACTAGAAAATGAGAAGATTCACTCAAGTCTCACTGTAGCAAATCAGCACTCCGGAGCGAAGGACAATTACTGAGACACCTTAACACTCCTACACTAGCTACAATATGCTTCACGCTGGTTTGGCTCGCAAACAGCTTTACTTCCGCCACGAGGTCCGTCCCTACAAGGGTGCCTGCAAGGGCTAAATTAGCTTGGGCCACCCCCCACATACAGCATGGCCCCTGCTCACTGCCCTGGATGCACACTTTCCCTGCCTGACAAGGACACTGGTCCAAGCTGCCACCTGCACCCTGCATAGAATGCTGGGATTCGGGTTGCTGGCTCCCTAGCTGACGGGCAGCGCTCGGGCTGCTGGCTCAAACTGCCCGGCCCCCGCTCTCCCAGGGGGCTCATGCTGTCTGCCCTGCCACTGGCTCCCACCAGGGTCCTCTGGCTACCATTAATGAAGTTTTTCTGGCAAAGTCCCTGAAACGTTCTGTGAACCACCAGGGGTTCGCAAACTCCAGTTTGGGAACCACTGCATTAGGCCAACCTCCCGAATTAGTTTCACTTTCAATCCAAAAACTTGTGCACAAGTTAAGAATATTTTTTACAATCCGAAATACAAAAAATCACTTTTTGAGTAAAAGCATAATATGTTGAGATTAACAACAGCTGCATCCCATCATCTACCCACTCAAAACACTCAGTCTTTAATAGGCTTCAGAATCCTGGAATTGATAATTCAACCAAATACACTCCAACCACTATTTCAAATAACACTGAAAAGAGCTAAATGCAAAATGTACTTGCTTTCTGAATCTCCTTTCATTAGCAGGAGGGTGTGCACTAGTAAATATGAGCTGCAAAGTCATTTATCAGTATATGCTGTGCACTGACCCAGTATGCAGAATACATATGGAGAGTAGTCTGGGCTGCATGTGACTTAAAACAGAAATACCACATAATAGCCATTCTTCTGCTTCAGTCTTCCTTAATGCTGCTTGTGATGTGCATTCCTAGAAAACTGATCAAAGCAGTCCCCGCCCTCACCCCCCTCCCCGCAAATATCCTGGACTTAATTTGAAAGTATTGTAAAATAATCTATACACACACATCAGAGGCACCAAAGATTTCTCCATTTGAGTCTTCTGTTTTAGAAATTCTTTTCAGTTAGAATAAGTGCAGACAGTATAGCATGCTGTGTGGTGCCTGTAGAAACCAGCATTAAACCTTCAAAGAGAAGCTGCTTTGCACTCCAGGGTGGTGGAAAGGAACATCTGGTCACCCTAAATGAGGGAGACTCTTGGTGTTGAAAGTGCTGACAATTCATACTACCCTAGTAAGGTATAGGAAAAGACCTGGTGTGAAGTAACCACTGGGGGGAGTGTTGATGTCAAGGAGGGGAAAAGGCGCCCCTTAATTAGGGTGACCAGACGTCCTGGTTTTATAGGGACAGTCCCAATATTTGGCTTTTTTTCTTATATAGGCTCCTATTACTCCCTATCCTCTGTCCCAATTTTTCACACTTGCTTTCTGGTCACCCTACCCTTAATATATGGGTTTAGCATGACCATTTGAAATGTATTGAAACCTGGCAGGATGGGGGAAGCTAACAGGAAACACTCCATTGCATTTCTCAGCAAAAATCCCTTCTCTCTCTCTGAACAGAATTATTCTGTAATAGAAAAGGAGTGTGATGTTAGGAGCTAAGTTGTTTTACAGTGCACACATCTGTTCAATAGGGCAGGTCAGGATGTTAATCATTTGTATGGCTGTCTAGAAGAAAAGGAATTTTTCATCACATTGCTATACTGGAGAGCATAGTTTTGGGGGAGTATTATATGGAGTTTAAATATATTGAGGGGTTGGAGACGTGCTGCACAGAGAAAATGGGGGAGAGGTGAATCTTTCTTCATGGCCTGTGGCTAAAACTCCTGCATCAGACTCTGACAGGGTCGATATGACCCAAGTGGAGAACAGAAAGTTTAATCTCTAAAAATAAGCAGTTAGTACATAAGAATAGCTGTACTCCATCAGTGATCCGTCTAGACTCCTACTCTGTTCTGTGACAGTGGCCTATGTCAAATGCTTCTGGTCTTTAAGTCTGAGTCTGAGGCTTGGCTACACTTGCAGCTGTAGAGCGCTTTGGGTTAAACCAGCCTTCGGAGAGTGCACTAGGGAAAACGCTCCAATCTGTTCACACTGACAGCCGCAAGTGCAGTGGTGTGGCCACATTTGCGGCATTGGGAGTGGTGCGTTATGGACAGCTATCCCAGCATTTAAGTGGCTGCAACGTGCTTTTCAAATGAGTGGGGGGTGGGTGTGGGGGGTGGAGTGTGTTGTGTGTATGTCGAGAGACAGAGAGAGTGGGTTTTTGGAGTACTGAGTGTGTTTCAGCACACTCATCTTGTAAGTTCAGACCGCTTTTGCCCCCTGCCTCTCACTCACTCACTCAGCAAATGTGTGCTTTGTTTGCTTTGCCTCTTGTAGATAAGCAGCTGCTGTCTGAAACAGAGCTCTGAAAAAGCGCTTCCTCATTCCTGCAGTGATTTCACAACAAAGGGAAGAGAGGCCACATGGTTTAAAGGGATTATGGGGCATTTCCGGAGGTCAGTTAGAGCGCAGTAACCTAACTCCTCATCCACACTAACGCTGAAGCATCTCACCCAATACACAACAGCTGTTAATTCTCTTGGGGAGGTGGAGTACCAGGAGCGCTCCAGGCAGTGAGTCAGAAAGCTCTACATGCCTTGGCAGTCTGGACAGGGAGTAAGGTAGAGCACTCTGGGAGGCTTTATTGAAGTATAAAGTGCCAGTGTAGCCAAGCCCTTACATACTCCAATGTTAGTAGAATTCTTGTAAACCTTTAAAATGCTTTTTTCATCTTCCAGTGTAGTTTTATGCATGGCATAGCTAGCACAGACACTATATATTAAATGTCAAATTGCCACAGGCTCCCAAGACAGCTGTCTTTGAAAAAATGCTTCTAAAACAGTTTTCTACTGTGGGATTTGGGGGAGGGAGGGAAGAACTTTGCTCTCCTGTTTCTTCTCTAGGATTTTATTTCCCAGGAGATGGTTATGTTGGGCAGTGCTTTAACTGAGGCCATGGTTACACTGGCACTTTATAGCGCTATAAAGCCCCTACGAGCGCTATAACCTACTCTCCGTCCACACTGGCAAGGCACTAATAGCGCTATAACCGCGGAGTTATAGCGCTATTATTAATCCACCTCCTCATGGGGAATAAGGGCTGTAGCGCACCTGCTGTAGCGCTACAGGAAGAATGTGGACACCCACTGCGTATTAATTGGCCTCCAGCCTGTCCCATAATTCCCGTTCGAGCCACTCTGGTCATCACTTGCAAACTCTTTTGTCCTGTCCTCAGGTGACCACACGTCAGACCCGCCCTTTAAAGTTCCAGGGAAATTTGAAAATCCCCTTCCTGTTTGCTCCAGCCAAGCGTGGCGTGCTCTCAGGGAATCCTTGCAGGTGATCATTCTCATTGATCTGATTGATTGCGTGGCGTGGTCTCAGGGAATCGTTGCAGGTGATCATTCTGATTGATCATCATGACTCCACGTGCCATGCCTCCTCGCAATAGGCGATCCCCAGCATGGAGCAATAGTGAGGTGCTGGACCTCATCAGCTGCTGGGGGGAAGAGGCTGTTCAGTCTCAGCTGCGGTCTAGCCGCAGGAATTTTGACACCTATGGGCAGATATCACGGGCCTTGGCAGAAAGAGGCCATGAGCGGGACACTCTGCAGTGCCGTGTTAAGGTAAAGGAGCTTAGGAATGCATATCGCAAAGCCCGCGAGGCAAATGGCCGCTCAGGGGCAGCCCCGGTGACTTGCAGATTTTATAAGGAGCTGCACGCGATACTTGGTGGTGATCCCACGGTCACTCCATCGACCACCACGGACACTTCCCAGCCCACCAGTGAAGGGGGAGGTGAGGAGGAGGACGAAGAGGAGGAGGATGAGGACGAGGCAGCAGCGATCCAGGGCACGGAGGAGTCCCTGGACGCATGCAGCCAGGAGCTCTTCTCAACCCAGGAGGGCAGCCAGCCACAGCGTCCGGCGGTTGCAGGGGCCAGCTCAGCAGCGGATTGCGGAGGTAAAGCTGCTTTTCTATGGGGAAGGCTGGCAGCTTGGGGTGGAAAGGGATGAGGGGGGCATTCCACCTGGAGCTCTGTTCAAGCCAGGAGGAGGGCAGGGGGGCATGCAGCCAGGAGCTCTCCTCTAAAGCCAGGAGGAGGGCGGCCAGCCACAGCGTCCGGCGGTTGCAGGGGCCAGCTCAGCAGTGCATTGCGGAGGTAAAGCTGCTTTTCTATGGGGAAGGCAGGCAGCTTGGGGTGGAAGGGGATGCTTGCATGCTTGCCTACATGTGGAATAGTGCACTGATGTAGTCTATCACCTCGCGGTAGTCATCATCAGTAATCTCTTCAAAGGTCTCAATAAGAGCACTTGCAATGCGCCTGCGCAGGTTTCCCGGGAGAGCCAGCGTGGTCCCCGTCCCGGTCACGGTCACTAGTCCCCGCCACTGTGCTACAATGGGTGGGGGGAGCATTGCTGCACATAGGCACGCTGCATATGGCCCTGGGCGGAAGCCGCATCTTAATAAAATCCCTTCCCTTTGCTCCTCAGTGACTCGAAGCAACGAGATATCTTCCAGGACAAACACCTATGGAGAATGTTGGAACAGTGTTCAGAGTAGGGCTCCTGCCACTTACCGGCACTCCCCACCCCGTCCCCCGCCACAGCTTTTCAGGGCAGGGAAAAAATCATTTCCCTTGCCTCTGGAGTCCACTCACCATGGCAGGGGCTCCGTTGCTGTATCTGTGCTGTCTGCGGGACAGGCAAACGGGGAATGTGGGGGAATGATAGGCATGTCTGCTCTTTACAAGGGAACCACTGTGAAATGTATCTTTTTATTTTAGAAGGGTCGTCCTTCACCCCTTCGCCATCGCTCTTATCAACAGCTGAGAGGCTCAGGCGACTGAGGAAGCGGCCACGAAGGAGCAAAGAGGATCTTGTACAGCAAGTAATGCAACAGGCTGTAACGAAGAATCGAGTTGCACAGAGGTGGAGGGAGAATGAGAGCAAGTTGAGGGAGAAGGCGCGGAAGGAGAACGCGATTCACCGCCGGAAAAGCACCGACAAGCTGCTCTCATTACTGCAGCTTCAATTGCAGACTATGCAGCGGCTTGTCACCCTTCAGGAGGAGAAGCTCCGCATCCACCACCCCAATTATCGTTTGCCCCAACTCCCTTCCCCTTCTTTGCCTTTGTACCCTCCAGGCCACTATCATCAGCCAAAAGCACACTCCACAGTCATTCGACACCGGCTAAGCCTGTAGTTGAACCTTTCCTGACTGCTGTCCAGGCTCCCTGTGTACGGTTTCATGAGCCAGGGCATTAAAGGGTAAGCAGGGTCACCAAGAATCACTATGGGCATTTCCACTTCCCCCACGGGGATCCTCTGGTCTGGGAAAAAAGTCCCGGCTTGCAGTTTCATGAACAGGCCGGTGTTGCGGAAGATGCGTGCGTCATGCACCTTTCCAGACCAGCCAGCGTTAATGTCAGTAAAACGCCCACGGTGATCCACAAGCGCCTGGAGAACCATGGAGAAGTACCCCTTTCGGTTAACGTACTCCTCAGCTAGGTGGGCGGGCGCCAGAATGGGTATATGGGTCCCATCTATCGCCCCTCCACAGTTAGGGAAACCCATTTCTTCAAAGCCAGCCACGATGTCATGCACGTTATCTAGAGTCACGATTTTTCGTAGCAGGATGCGATTAATGGCCCTGCACACTTGCATCAGCACAACTCCAACGGTCGACTTTCCAACCCCAAACTGGTTGGCCACTGATCGGTAGCTGTCTGGTGTAGCCAGCTTCCAGATCGCGATAGCCACCCGCTTCTCCACCAGGAGGGCAGCTCTCAGTCTGGTGTCCTTGCGCCGCAGGGCAGGGGCGAGTTCAGCACACAGTCCCATGAAAGTGGCTTTTCTCATTCGAAAGTTTTGCAGCCACTGCTCGTCGTCCCAGACTTGCATGACGATGCGATCCCACCACTCAGTGCTCGTTTCCCGTGCCCAGAAGCGGCGTTCAACAGCCGTGAGCATGTCCGTTAATGAGACAAGAAGCTTTGTGTCGAATGCATTCACCGCTTCGATCTCGTCTTCAGAATCATCACTGTCATCCTGCATGTCAAGGATTAACTCCACTGCACACAGAGATGTGCTGGCGACAGTCGTCAGCATGTCCCTCAGCAGTTCTGGATTCATTGCAGCACTCGACAATGGAAGACGGAGCGTGCCTTGCTGAAACCCTTGAAAGATGGCGCCGGAGGTGGAAGGAAACACAGGGATTGCTGGGATATGCCAAAAAGCATCATGGGTAGTTCAAACAGGATATAGAATGCCCCGCAAGTGAGGCCCCCCCTACCACAAGCCATTGCGCCAGATCAGGAAGAGGTGTACTGTGGGATACATGCCCTAATGCACTGCTCTTAATGCCGTATTAAGTGCCGCAAATGTGGCCATGCTATAGCGCTGGAGCAGCTCAGTGTGGACATACAATAGCGCTATTATTATTGCTGTATAAGGCGAGCGCTATAAGCAATAGCGCTATAATTTTGTAAGTGTAACCATACCCATAGCTGTGTAGTTGCGGTTCCAGCGATGGGAGAGAGCTCTTCCAGAGCTGTTAAAAAAAAACAAAAAAACAAACAAACAAAAAACCCCACCTCTGTAAGGGGAATAGCTACCAGCTCTGGGAGTGCTGTCTTCACTGTCACTTTACAATGCTGAAACTTGCCTATCTCAGGAGGGTGTGTTTTCACATGGCTGAGTGGAGAAAGTTTCGGCGCTGTAAGTGGCAGTGTAGACAAGGCCCAAGTTGATCTTATGGCTTTGTTTTTCTTCTCATATTTGCATTGTGTTTAAACTGTCAAACTAACAGTTTTGAGTCTAAATCCAGGGTTGATACCATTTCAAATATATTTGCTTGAAGCAAATATGGGACTGTTTCCTAACTACTGTGAGAATTTAATTATTATAAAATAGGAAGCAGTTTCCTCAAACTCCGTATCCAAGGATTGCTCTCTACTGTCCTCTGAAAAATCCCTTGCTTGCTTTTATGGCATTTTGAATTGGGGGTGGGAGACAATACCTGTTCATGAAGAAATCAAATATTCTGAAGGCAAGTTTTGTTTGACTTCTATCTTAGCTAGCTCCCCACCTCCCCAGCTTCCCCCATCCTGCCCCTTCTCCTATTTCAGGTTGAGTGAATTGCTTTCCTTTCCTAATGGCTTTGGACATAAGTCTTTGGGCGGCTATTGAGGAGGAGGAGGAAGGAAAAAGTTGAGAGAATAAAGGAAAATTGGAGAAAGACATTATTGCATTCTAAGGGAATTCTTGGTGACACATTGCAAATTCTTTTCCTAATGTTACTTGCTGAGGGAATCAGTGTTGTTAAAAGAAGGGCTGTGGTGTAGAAGTGAGAGGCTAAGTTTACAACATCTCTTCCAGCAAAACAGAACAGTGCTTTTTGTTTTTATCTGTATACATGGTCTCAGATTCCAGAACTAAATCTTTATTCCTGTTTAACACCAAAGACATTTCAGCACCTTTAAAACTAGAATGACTTTCTTTCTGGAGGTCTAGATTTATTTTTTCTGCAAAATGAAGGACAGTAGCAAATTCTGAGCCACACATTTATTTGGCTTGTTCTGTAAGTCCTGTTTAGTGTGCATTTCCATAATGAATTTTCTTGTTTTACTGTGTGACTTCACAAGAACAGGTGTAAACAATCTGGCTAATCTTTGGACTTATAAAGGCTTTATATTTTGTATGTTAAAATCCTGTTTTGCTTTGCCACTGAAAGGGAAAATGATAAAATGCATAAAACAAAACAAAACAAGCCAAACCCACAACATTTTTTAGGAAGGGCTTAGGGCAGATCTACACTACATAGTTAGGTCCACATAAGGCAGCTTATATCTTCCTAATTATATCAGTGTCTATACTACAGCCTTCCTCCCACTGATGTAAATGCCCTACTATACTGATGTGATAACTCCGCCTCCACAAGAGGTGTAATATGTCTGTGTATTTAGGGTGAGGCAGTGTCTATGTAGACACTGTGTCTCTTACACCCGCTGTCTTGTCAGTTTCACGGCAGGATTCATGAAATTGACAAGAAAGCTCCTCTTTACCCTGGGAGCTGGCTTCACATCCTGCTCCCAGCTGGGAGATGGGGCAAGAAGCCAGGGTGGCTTCAGACACTGTTCCTGGTTGGGGCTAGGCAGCTATGTCAGTTTCACTGCACTTTGAGTCGTGAAACTGACAAGGCTGCCCAGCTCCTCAGGGGAGTTGGGGAGGGTGGGGGAAGAGGCTGAGAAGCCCCTGGTGGCTTCCCACTCCTGGTGAGGAATGGGGACGGAGGGCAGTATGTCCCCAGCTTGTGGGGCAGCCAGGCTCTTGGCAAGGAGCTACCAGTGGAGCTCTGCACTCCCTACATTCTCTCTCTCTTAGGTTGGTGGAAACGCTAAGAACATAGGAACAGCCGTACTGGGTCAGACCAAAGGTCCACCCAGCTGAATTTCTTGTCCACCAACAGTGGCCAATTCCAGATGCCCTGGAGTGAGTGAACCTAACAGTTAATGATCAAGTGATCTCTCTTCTGCCATCCATCACCCCACTCTGACAAACGGAGGCTAGGGACACCATTCCTTGCCTATCCTGGCTAATGGCCATTAATGGACTTAACCTTCTTGAATTTATCCAGTTCTCTTTAAACCGTGTTATATTCCTAGCTGTCACAATCTCCTCAGGCAAGGAGTTCCACAGGTTGACTGTGCACTGTGTGAAGAGCTAGTGGTGGTGAGGCACATTGCGGACCCGAGAGAGTAATGTAGACCCTCTCAGTATTTACTGTGATGGCTCTAAGTTGTTCTAATATAGGTCCACTTAGGTTCGTAGTGTAGACATTCCCTTAGAGTAAGGTTTTTTTTATCTGGTGTGTGTATATATACAAAGTTATTTTTATAGATACAGTAGACTCTCGATTATCCAGGATGATAGGGAAAAAATTAATCCTGGTTAATAAAATCCCGGATAATCACCATCCATAGGAAATATGGTGGGGTGGAGGTTGATTCACCAGCTACCCTGCGCCGGAGGGCGGGGGTGTTGGTTCACTGGCTTCCCTGTGCCCTGATGGGTTTTTTTTGTGTGTGTGCTTGGGGCGGCAACAAAGCCAGAGCGACCCTGCGAGTTACGCATATATTTTTTTTTTTGTACAGGTCTTCTCGTTGCCAAAAATGTTCCTATAATTTCATCTCTTGTTTCCACCAGTTACCTATAATTTTCCTTTCCTAACTAGGTGACCATTACCCCTTTATTTTGCCTTCTTCAGTATACTGAAAAATTAATGACTCCTTCTCTTTCAGTTCCAAATACTCTAGTAAACAACATTAGGAAAGGCATCTGTAAACTGATACTGGTAATTTGAAACTATGATAAAAGCTCAATCAGTGCTTAAATTTAAAGGCAGATCCTATGAAAGACAGTGTCACCAACCCAGTAGAAAGATAGGTTAAGTGAGAAATTCTAGGTTGATTGCCACTCTGTAAAGTGAAAAAAGCACACTTAACGATGAATCCTTGTGGCACCTTAGAGACTAACAAATTTATTTGCTAAATTTGTTAGTCTCTAAGGTGCCGCAAGGATTCCTCATTGCTTATGCTGATACAGACTAACATGGTTACCCCTCTGAAACCAAGCGCACTTAACAGATTCCTCCAATTGTATTCAGTAAGTTTACAGATCAGGTACAAGTATCCTTGCCTTTAATCTCTGCTCACATCATAAATTTCTGTCTTGGGGATTTTTATACCCTCAATCAAAAATTTGGGCTGAAACTTGGGTTTGTGTGTTTGGGTAGGACTCTTAGTAAAATTCAGTTGAACTTTTTTCAAAATGTAGTGAATCATCTGTTTTGGAACAAAACACTTTAAAATTTAGGTAGGTGGTAACGGGGGAGGATAGTTAATCTGAGCCAGCCAATAGGGATTACAGCATAGTTAATAAAAGTTCAAAACCTATTCAACTGCTGAAGATTTGAACTTGTGCTTAGGAACTGTGAATCAAGGACGCTAATTGTACCACAATAACAATGTTAGACTTGGATCTGTGGTCAGCTGCACTTTTTATGGAGAGCAGTTATTTGGCTAATACAAATATTTTTTTTTCAAGTACTCAGCAAAACAATGGTGGGGACTGGAAGTTGATCAGATCATAGAAGTAGCCCTCTCTACATAAACTGAAGAGATTTCTTCACTTCCACGTTTTTGGTGTAGAGCAGCAGTGTCCAATACGTTCGCCACTAGCCATATGTGGCTAATAGGCTATTGAATTGTGGCTAATACATGTAACTTAATGTGGCTAATAAGAAAATTCAAAACCACAAGTGTGGCTAGCACTGAATTTCTGTTGGACACTGCTGGTGTAGAGGATAGGATTATTGGCTCAAAAGTAACTGACTTGAAAAAATAGTGAGGGTGAATGAAGTAATTAGCATAGAAGTTCAGTGAGCCTTTGTTGAAACCCTCAGATATCAGCAATCCTTTCCAAGTCTTTAGCTGGGTGGGGATGTGAAAATATGGTGAGGCAGCTTTTGTGGTTTTCCTCACCCTTGTTGCACTCTCTGCATTAGAGTGCCCTGCATGCTGTGTGGTAAGCACTGACACACTGTCTGAAAAATAATTCTGTGAACCAGCCTTGCAAGTGCAGCTTCCTCCTTTCCCTTGCCCTTACCTCTGGTATATAAATAGCTGTGGCGGTGCCTGGGCTGGGGTTGAAGCAGCACTGGTTAAGGAACCATTTTCTTCCTGGATCTATGCTTGCTTCACATAGAAGTATTCCAGCTAAGGTGTGCGTAAAGGCATTGATTGCCCTCCCTAGTCCTATGTAGGCATTAAATCCTTAGTTGTTTCCTGTTATATCATACTTCTCCTAGACATCAAGAGCAAGTAAGCTAATGGGCAGGTTTGGACAGCTATGCCAGCTCCAGCTGCTCTTCCCAGCTTCTACGGCTCCTAATGCAGACGTGGAGTAGGAGGAAATTTCAGAGAAGGGGAAGAAAGAAGTAGAGCATGCAAATATTTAAAAGAATGCACAAGAAAAAATGAAACGGGTTTGGAAGAGGATGGAGAAGGAAAATTGCATAAGTAGGCATGGTTGGTTAGTTGCAGGAGAAGGGAGTTGGCATTGTGCAGGGAGTGGATACTCTGCACTGGGATTGTGGAGCAAATTTTGCTGAAAGATTGGCAGGTATTGCCTTCAGCATGGCAAGTAGGGAGTTGTGTAAGTGTCCATGGCAAGTTTGACTCAGGAATAGTGAACCGTTACTCTTTTATTTTGACTGCTGTTTCTACAGCATTTGATTCAAAGCAAGTACTAGTCTTCAGAACAATCTGTGATGGTTTGCAACTTTATCTAATTATACTACAAACTACCAGAAAAAGAATTTTTAACATTGGCTCTACTTGAAATTCATCCATTTTAGCTGTTGGAGATTGGAACAAATATTTTGGCGTCTGTTCTTCAGTAGGAACGTCTTTTTCCACTTTCACAGTCTAGGGCTTGTCCACACACAGACTTGTACCATATTAACTAAATCAGCTTTAATTCACGTCTTTCGTATGTGCACACAAGTTTGCACTGAATCTCATTTTGGAATCAAGTGTCCTATTCTGTTTAGATTGGTTAGACAAAATCAAAATAGATCACTTTATTCCAAAAGATTGCTTGCACTGAAACAAAACTGATTTAGTTGATGGAGTGCAGACCAAGCCTTACTCAATGCTTCCTGTTGTGTAACAATTCCTCTTGTATCAAGCTGGAAGTACACTGGTACCAATATGCTGATTTATTCAGATCAAAAAGGCTAGGAACTTGATTTGTGTGCCAAATCCCCCATACCTTCAGAATTCAGATCACAGCTATATTAAAAAAGGAATAATTTCCTCTTTCCCTGTAAAGTCTGTAAGGAGTTTGGGGATACAACAGCTTCTAAATTGCTGAAGTGATACTGATAATTAAACAATGGGAAGATCAGATACAGCGTGTTGACTTCATGTTTTTATTTGGATCCTCAGAGTTGCAGCTTGAAATGGTATTCTCTGAAGTATTCTGCAGAAATTCAGAGTTGAAATAATCTAACCTGAAATCAGAAGTGGCTGCTATGCTACAGGGTTCTACTCATTCAAGTCCAGAGAAGTGCATAGTGTTGGCTATGTCTTCTGTCCGTGTATTAATATCTTAAACTAGAGCTGTTGAAAAGTATTCAGAAACTTTGTTCCCACAGATGTAACATGTCCGTCATACGAACTCTCATGAAACCCTGTCCAAGGGGAATTTTGATCTGAACATCAAGTTTAGAAGCTTTTGTTGAAAATATCTTACACATCTGTGCCTGGAGGAATTTTGTTAAATCTTTGACACTCACTTTCATTTCTTCTCCCTACTCCAGTTTTGATTCATCAGAAACTCCCAGATCTGACTTTGTTCCGTTTTTCCTTGAATTATGTTCTTTTAGATTGTTTGACAAAACTAGAGTAGCGTGGCATTTTTTTAAAATCCCAGGAAATACCCATATCCTCTTTCCAGTAAGGGTTGAATAATTCTTACAAAGTGTGAACTGGTGTGCATTAATTATTGAATCAGAACAGTTAGTTCTTAATCTTAGAAAACTTAACTAGATGCCTTGGTTAAATTATATGCTGGTACTTAAAATAACACCAAGTGCATGTAACCTGTGCAGCTTTTCATTCTGTTCAATCATTCTCTCATCAATAATTGTCCTCCTTAAACATTTAATAGGGAAGTATGTGGATACTGTCTTAAACCTGCGGATCCATTGGAAAACCAGGGTTACTTTTTTTCTGAGGGTAGTTGTATATGGGTGTGTGTACACTGGCACTTTACAGTGCTTCAACTTTCTCGCCCAGGTGTGAAAAAACACCCCCTGAGTGCTGCAAGTTTCAGGGCTTCTAAAGTGCCAGTGTAGACAGTGCACCAGTAACTACTCCCTCTCATGGAGGTGTTTTTTTTTTTAAAGCACTGGGAGAGTGCTCTCCCAGCGCTGGTGCCACAACTGCGTAGCCACATTAAAGCGCTGCTGCAGCAGCACTTCAACGCTGCTAGTGAAGACGTGCCCAAAGTCAGAAGCTCTAACATGGAATTAGGCTCTGTCTACGCAGCATTCCTTACAGCGGCACAGCAGTACGGCTGCAGCTGCACTGCTGTAAGGTCTATTGTGTAGCTACTCTCTGCTGACAGGAGTGAGCTCTCCTGTTGGCATAATTAAACCATTAATAAAGGTTCCCAATGAGCGGCAATCGCTATGTCAGTGGAGAGTCCCACACCGCCACTTCTGTTGGTCAAGGGGGTGATTTTTTTTCACACCACTGACTGACAAAAGTGCTAATTTAGACATAGTCTTAGTCAGCTACATTTAGTGAAATTAAAAGCTTTGGTGATAAGATATGAAGCAGTGATATTACATGTGTTAAGCTATTGAGATTGAAGCTGTGATTTTTCTTAATGCTTCTTGATTACATGTTGAAGTTCCTTGCATGACGTGGTCAGCTAAACATTGACTGATTTATAATATTTATAAGCTCTGTCAGCAAAATCTAGCTAGTCTAATCTAGTAGGGAGGGAAGAGGAATACCAGGAACAACTCTGTGAATGAGTGAGTGGGAATGAATTCAACAGTTTTCTGTTAGAATCTTTATCCACCCTGTTCTTATCAAAGTGGCATTGAGCTCCATGGAATAAATTACAGTGTTTTACAGTAATCAGCATACCTTTCTGCATCGCCATTTGTAATGTGAATTCGTCATTTCATCCCCAGTTAACTGGTAGGACAACAAAGGGGAGATTGAGTGAGGGAATGAGTACTGCAAAGATTTTCTACCTATGGTCTGCGGAGCTCAGGGACAGCAGAGAATTGAGTGGTTACGTGGTGCTGGTTCTTGTTCCCAGATGCCAAACATCCTTTCTCCACCTTTCCCTTCCCCCAGGGAAAAATACTTTCCTACAATTATCATCTTACCTAAGCCATTGCTGTAGTTACCTCAGATATGATGTGACTGCAAGTGGGGTTGGGTGGTGGTTCATGTAGTAGTGAATGATAGGGGAGGTGACCAAGAGGACAACCTCTCCTTAAAATATGGTCCTCATTATGGGGGGGAAAACTGAGACTCCCTGAAATACATTCTATACAGGTCATTTTAATTTAAGTAACCTATTTTCTCATCTTGTTCATGCTGTAAGTGTTTCAGAAACTCATATTAGTGTCTGTAACATTAGGTCCTTTAAATTTTGCCTAATCTGTCATCTAACTTTGTGGCTTACAAGCCAGAGCACAAGATCAGTAAGGAGGCTAGAAAAAGGGCATGGTAAAAATAGCTTTCTTGCGTGATGTATGTACTCCTAATTTAACTGTCATGTGTTTTTTTTTGCTTGATGTAAATAGTTTTCACCACTGTTGGCGATATTGATTCTGCAAGTACTATGAAAGAGTGAACAGGATTCTGGTCTGACACATGCATCAATAGAACAGAGTCAGCAAGTTCTGATTTTTAGATTATTCTGATTTGTGTGACAGAACTCTACTTTATTTTTAGATTCCTTTTTGAGTTTGCATTGCAGCAGTAGAAACCCACTCCTGACTCAGTAATGTGGGTAGTTTGTTCATTGTGATCAAAAACATGGAACTTCACATGACACTTTTGCAGTCACCTTATGAATGTAATTAAATTGTCCCTAAATAAATTAGGCCAAGAGAGATGGTTCCCATCACTTAATCAAAATAATTAAAGATGAAATCCAGATCTAAATCTATTAATCCTTGCTCCCTCTGTTAACTTTGTTCAGATTGGAAGTTATAATCAAACTAGTAATGTCGTCTTATAGTAAATATTTACAATGGCATAGTTTTGCTAATACAGTGTTAGAGTTCAGAGTGATGGCTGTGTTAGTCTGTATCAGCAAAAACAATGAGGAGTCCTTGTGGCACTTTAGAGACTAACAAATTTATTTCAGCACAAGCTTTCGTGGGCTAAAACCCACTTCATCAGATCCATGGAGTGGAACACACAGTAGGGAGGTATAAATACACAGCATATGAAAAGATAGGAGTTGCCTTACCAAGTGCGGGGTCAGTGCTAACAAGCCAATTTAATTTAAGTTGGTTGTAGTTCAAACAAGTTTTACAAAGCAACATTTAGTGTGGAGTTCTTTCCTCTTCTTCCTTTCCTTAATTAGGGATTTTGGAACCTCTTAAACAAGTGGGGTATTATTGCATGTATGGTTTCCCTGCCAAGAGTGCCAGCTGTCAAACAGCTAGGGCTTCTTGTTAAGATGGCTTTTTCAAATTTTATGTTTTCAAAAGAGAATAAAGATCTAATCTAACTTCTCCTGCTTCCCCTTCAAATTTGCCCTACCCCCCCTGGAATAAAGTTGGTTCAATTTTAATTACTATGGCACTACCCAAACACTGTGCCTTTCTCCTTCTCTCCCCCATTAAGCAAATCTGCTGTTGTAATTCTGGATATCTTCTTTTCTTTTTTGATCACTGTAAATCAATAATTCATTTAAGTATGCTGGTATAAATGCTAAATTAAAATGAAAGTCATCTGAAGTGCAGTTACGCTTCACACAACTACATGTGGGTGTTTTCCGCATAGAACTGAAATATTTAGCAACAAGAAAAGCAATAGTTCATTTGTTAGTACGTTTCAGGAATTTACCCATTCACTTTATTATGTGAAATCACCCCCTGAGGAAATTACATTAGATTTGTTTGGGTTTGTTGGCATCTTACTTTGAAGTGTATGTAGCAATATGATGCAGTGTCATAGTCAAAAGTTTCATGATACAAATTTGGCTTGGACAAACGCATATTAAAAAATCAATCCCCATACTGTCTGTTTTAGAGAGGAAAATTATGTTTCAGGTATAGATGACAGCTGATTTCTAGCAATTGGACAGTGAAACTTCTGAAATATCTGAGGTATGCTCTGATAGTAGGGGATAAAAGTTAATATTAATTCTCTTAAACACATTTCAAGTCTGTACTGTTCTATTTACTGTTCCATTTGCTTATGTGGTATAATGACATCTGCTTACATGAATTATCTGAGATAGATATAAACTGGTCAAAACATATTTTTAGTTCTGTAAACCTACAGAATACTACAAACCCCTGAGAAACAAATGTCTGTGAAGAGGATCGTAGTAATGAGTTTACTTTTTGGAAGCGCAAACTAGTTGCGTGTCTTGTTTTGAGCTGATACCTATATAATAAAGTGTAATCGTTTAAGTTGAAAATGCTGCCCTGCTTACTCCTGCTGTGCAGCATTGTGGTATTTAAGAGGGGACAGTTCTGGATACATAAAAGCATAATACCCTTGACACATCAAATGATACTATCTGATCACTGTCTGAGGAAAGGAAGAGTGGTGCTTTCATCATGGAATTGCTTCAGAAAAACTATTCTTAGTACACTTATACTGAAGGGACTTTTGAGTCTCAACACTTCTCGCTCTGCCATAAAATCCAAAAAAGTTTTGTGAAATAAAAATTCACTGGCCTCCTTTGCCCTCTCTAGAATATTTTATAATATATAGATTGCATTTGGAGTTTGTTTGGAGATGGGGATGTGTGCTTGGTTCTATGATTGTCACAGAGAATCTGCAGTTTTGTTGCAAACATTAGTGTTGTATGATGATCATACTCTCGCTTGCTATTGGACAGTGTTCTTGTTTATGTTGGCCAGCAAATGGTCTTTGTTGGCATGGTGTCCAAAATTTTGGTAAAAAGTTATGAATTGCTATTTGGAAGTAGCTTTTTATACCTCTATTTTGGAAATTGAAAGTAAATAATAATGAAGTGTTATTAACACCTTCTCATAACACAAAACTAGGGGTTACCAAATGAAATTAATAGGCAGCAGGTTAAAGCTAACAAAAGGAAGTATTTCTTCACACAACACAGTCAACCTGTGGAACTGTTTGCCAGAGGATGATGTGAAGGCCAAGACAATAACAGGTTTCAAAAAAGAACTAGATAAATTCATGGAGGATAGGTCCCTCTCTGGCTATTAGCCAGGATGGGCAGGGATGGTCTCCCTAGCCTCTGTTTGACCGAAGGTGGGAAGAGATGACTGGACTGATCACTTGATGATTACCTGTTCTGTTTTCTACCTCTGGGGCACCTGGCATTGTCCACTGTCAGGAGACAGGATACTGGGCTAGATGGACCTTTGGCCATACTGAATCAGACCATTTTTATGTTCTTATCTTGCTGTAAGCACAATTTTTAAAATATTCCTTAATGATATACAATATTTTTCTTTAGCCTTAGGTCTTAACAATATACTAGATACGATTATTATTGTACCATAATTTATACCCTGTTTGTGCAACTTCAGGACCGCAATTTTTAGCTGCTGGATTGTTCGTTCTTCATAACAGATAAGGAGCAGAGCCAGTCGTGTCAGAAGATTTTGTCACTGCCTTCTGCTCCGAATTGCTATAACACTTAAACTTTGGTCTCTTTCTACTTTTGAAGAAATCAAGTACAGCAGGAGCTCTTCCTTTACTTTTCCTCTTTGTAAACCTATATCTTCACCACAAGGCTTGAAAATTGTTCCTGCCAACTAGTACATGAAAGGTTAGGCCTGCTAGTCTGTGGAAAAACACCTGTGCTTCCATGACCTCTGCAGTTTAAAGGAATGAAATAGTTTGGGCATTCTACCTATTTGTGTTTAACTGACAAGGTTACAATCAACTTTATTTTGTTTAAATAATGCAATTTATGACCCTTCTCACATTTCTCTCTCTCTAGTTTGCCTTCTTGTTTTTTTATTTCCTGGAGTAGGTAATGTACGTCTCTTCCTGACTGTGTCCCTCTCCCCCAATTCCTTTTCATTTTTTTCCACCTACATGGTGTGGGCTACTTCTACCTTTATATTTTCAAACTCTCTGATCCCTACTCTGTGTTCATAAAGATGTGCATACCATACTTCTGTAGCTTACCCTATTGATCTTTTCCACTGTATGCAGTCCTTCATCTCGTACCCCAGATGCATCATACATACAGCTTGAAATTTTTTAACACACAGTAACTTTAAAGACTAGACTAAGATGAGAGGCCCTATTGTCCAGGGGCAATACTCTAGTAAGAAATCAAGCTCTACCTCTATCCTCCCCTGCTTGGAAAGGGAAGGGAGCAAGATTTCAGTTTGAGTCTGTATTCTGTCCTGATGTGTTCCATCCCTTTGAGCTTCCAGTAGTAGGGCTCTGATAAACTTGAATCACCCCGACTCCCTATGGAAGGGAGAAGGTGCGTGCATGCTTCTCTTCCTCCTATCCCAGAACCTCCTGATTGTTGCAAAGGTGATGGGACAAGGGTCTGGTTTTTTTCCCTCTTTCTAGTGAATGGCTATGGTGCTCTCCACTTTTCCAATCTGTTCCAAGGTAAAAGTGACCTGATTCTTGACTGCTTCACTTGTTACCCTGAGGGTCCCCAATGGTATACCAGAAAATTGAAAAGGCTAGTCAATTTTTACTTTTTTTGTAGTTTGGGAAAGCTTGTGGTATCGGGAGCAGCAACAGTTCTGAGAGTTGTCTGCAGATTTAGAAAAGCATCACTGTAACAGTTTGCACTCTTTTTGCTTCTGGAATATTGTCTTCTCTTCTATACCAGTGTAGATAGTCAGTTACAGTTCCTCCTTGACAATGGAACGCAGTGTCTTTTGATGGTGTCATTCTCTCAGATATAAGGGTCTAATCTCTCAACTGCTAGAGAGAGAGAGAGAAAAGAAGCATATCTCAAGGGCCTAAAAGAAGCACTATAAACTACTTGAGCATACAGCTGCCCTAACTGTATGTGTGAGGCATTGGTGTATATGCCTGGAGTACACTTATTGTATAGAAATTACAGACTGCAGTGGTAGTGGGGAAAAATCTCCCTTGAGCCCAAATGTAGAAAGAGCATTCATTCTGTATCATCTCTTGTGGCAGAAGGGTGGAAATAAAATGTTTTTTGAGGATCAGAGATTAAATAAGGAGATGTCTCCTTATTTAATTTTTTCCTCTTAAGGTTCATACTGGTAATTAAATTTATTTGATTCTGGTGTGATGATAAACTTCTAAATGTATCTGAGAATAATATGTGGAGGAGAATATAACAAGGAAAAAATTCAGCTGTAGAGAGAACTTTTAGATACAAATAATTAGCAGAAAAGAGATCTTTTATCCTTGGTTCTTGATTTTTTCTTATTTTTTTATTTTTTTTATTAAGCTAAATCCATTGATTTCTTTTCTGTCCTCTCGCTCCACAGGTCTGTTCTTCCCTCCCCTCTCCTCCGGTGTTTTTGACTATTTGAAATGTGGTGTACTTGTCAGAGTTCGATTAAACTTCAGCATAAAAGTGTCCTTTGCAACTCTTCTAAGACTCCATCTGTTGTTAATTATTGCTACTTCCTTCCTTTACTGCCCTTTGTCATAAATTCTTCCTCCTTCCCAACACACCATATGCAAATCTAATTACTTTTTTATGTGAAGATATCATGTATTTATCTCTGAGATCATAAGAATTCCACTCATGCTGCTCCCATAAAGTTATATTACAGCCCTGACAGCCTTCAAACTTTTAAAAACAGTGAACTGCTAAACAAATGCCATTTAAAATCAGCGAGAGTCAGTGTACAAGTGAACTTATGACAGCTCTGTGCTAAATGGTGTGATTTTTGACAGGTGATAGACCCCATTAACTGTGCGCCAAATGTAAGGAAGGAAGAAAAAAAAAGATTCTCCCCCCACCCTTTTCTAGCAAATCTTCTTATCATGAAAGGTAAACATGTAAGAAGAGAGATGTTTTGTAACATTAAGTTTATCCTCAAGGAGTCTTCTCCAAAGTAAATTGGACCTGAATTTCTAGTGTAAAAATAGAAACAAAACTCAAGCAGCATTTTAAAAAAATCCCCTTTTCTACTTGATTTAAAACAATTACTGATATCTCAAATGAACTCAGAGAAAAATGATACGACAAAATCGCCATATCACCTGTGGACAAACACTTTTCACAAAGTGAGCACTCCATATCTGATCTTTTAGTACTTCTCAGAGGAAACCTGTATAACACCTTCAAAAGGCAAGCTTGGAAACTTAAACTCATAACTCTGCTAGATGTTTAAAAAAGCAAGAACTCAACCCAGGCTCTGGTTTTATGGCTTCTTATGTCTATTTGTAATACACCCCATTGCCTGCTAACCCATAATTGCCCAATTCGTTTTAAGTAGTGTCCTACAACAGGGGTTCTCAACCTTTTTCTTTGAGGCCCCCCCTCAACATGCTAGAAAAACTCCAGGGCCCAGTGAGTGGGGGGGAGGAGCCCTCCAGGCCAGGGGTGGGACCCTGGGGCATAGGTATAGTTTTGACTTCTGTTTTGGGGTGTTGGAGGGCCAGCAGGGCTTAGGCCAGCTCTGCGCACCAGGATCCAGTGAGGGAGTGCTGCCTTAAGCTCCTGACTCACCTCATCAGGCCACCCACCTGTTCTGGTGCTGTGCACTGATGGCTATTCCCAGAGGGCTCTACTGGGCCTAGAGATGCCTGGGCAGTTCTGACTGGCTGGGCGAGCAGTCAAAGGAGGCTGGGAGCTGACGAGCCACCAGCCAGAGGTGGAGCAGCCCCTCACTGCCTGGCTCTACTGTCTCGCCTAAGATGTAGCATGAGGGAGAAGAGGAGGTTGGGAGCGAGGTGGAGCTTCCCCCAGGACCACCCCACTGTATAAGGCATTACACTTTGGTGAGCAACATTCTTGTGCTCGCCCCCTCTCCCCCCACCAACCTGACCATGGGCTCAAGCTTTTTGTCTGTGGTGGCGGGGCTTCAGCCCTACCGCTCCTGGCTACAGCAGGGTTGCGGGGCTTGGGGTTTCAGTCCCACACTGCTCCCAGCTGCAGAGGGGTTGGATGGCTCGGGGTATTATCCCGGCACTTCTCGCGGCTTCAGGCCCATGAGGCCACTGGAGCTCGGGGCACTGGGTTTCAGTGGTAGGGGACCAGAGCCCCTCTGAAAGGGCTTGTGGACCCTCAGGGGGCTGTGGACCGCTGTCCTACAACATATTTTACCACTTCTGCTTAATAATCTGTTCCAACCTGTATTTAGCTCTGCTACTGATTTTCTTCCTCTGACCTGAAGAACTCTGTAAAGCTTCAAAGCGTGTAAACAGAAGTTGGTACAATTTAAAAAAACAAACAAAAAAACCCCCTCATACCTTATCACTAACCGAAGTCACCTTTGCTGAAATCTGTGTTCATGTAACCAGAACATGCCTTTTAAAGTCATAACATTTCCACTCATTAAAACACTTGAGTGAAAACAGTGATACTATAAATGAGATATTGGAGATGAAAAAATAATGTAGACAACACGAAATGTAGCTCTGTGCCTTTCTATTAATAATGTTCCAGTATAAAAGTACTACATTGCAGGATTTTGTGTGCGTCTCTCTCTGTGTGGTTGTTAGTCCGCAATACAGATTCTGCTGTCTAGAGAAACTTAATTCCATGTAATTAAATCTGTGTGTGCAGAATTCTCTTTCACATATACTCTATTTCTTTGTGGAGTGTTTGGGTTCAGAGTAAGAATCCCTGAGAGTAAGGGGAGGGATTTCCCATCTTCGTTACCAAAAAATGAATTGGCAGCAGTTAGTTAGCTGGGTTTTTTTGTACACATTGGCTACGTGAAATTAAAATTAAATTAAACATTTAATGCATTTCCAAATGATTCCATTTCAAATGAACAGACAGTTCCCTTATTAACATGTTCTTCTGAGAAAAGTATGTATGCAATAGAGTGGCTTGTTCTGTAGAAAGCATGAGACAAGTTATTAACTGAAAATTGGCAAATGGTCTCAGCTCTCCATACTGGGAAGGGGGCCTAATTTTAACTTCAGATGTGCATCAAACATGTAAAAAAAACCCAAGAAAACAAGGAGAGAAAAAACAAAATCCCACAACTGTGTGGATATAATACGGCATTCACTGTAATATTCCTTTTCTTGCACTGAAGTGATATATTTTTTTTTTCTTGTTTGTTTGGGATAGGAATGTGATCCTGAGAGTTGGTGGTGGTAGTCTTAAATCAAATGTCTGCCCTGTGAGATGCATGGACTGGCTGGCGCTTGTGGCACCTCACTTATTTATCATTATATCTAGAACTCTTTGTTTTGAAACAGTTAAGTATGTAATTGTGGTGCATATTTGACTTGGGCAGGCGAAATGTGAACCATAGTGGAAATTTGTATTCTTCATTGTTAATTTGTGATGTACTTTAAAGTTTCTTTATACATTTGAAGACATGGAGGACTGGAGGTTTGTTGTGAAAATAGTTATTGTAGTTACCTGAATAACAATTTTCTCAGCTCTCATTTGTGGTGGGTGGTCATGCTGATCGATGATCTAACATTTCCCTGTCCCTGTCTTTGATGGCTGGGAAAGAGGCAGATCCTGTTGTTCTATTGTGATGTCACACTACTACTCCATTCTGAACTTTTAGGAGTTTTCTGGCAAAAACAGAGAAGACTAACACTTACAAGGTTAAAAATCAGGAAGAATATTTTGTTTTTAGATTACATTAATTTAAGTGTAATAGTATTGGTAATTTTGTTTTATAAAAGATAAATCCTTAGTTAAAAGTCCACAAAAGCACATGATGGGGTGGCGGGAGAGAGGGGAGCTGTAACAGTCTTAAAAAACTGTCTGTTGCTAAGCATGAAAAATAAACGTTTGCATTTTAGCAGTTATCAAAGGCACCAAAAATAAATTCTGAACACTTTGAAGTACGCAGTATACAACTATAAAGGAGCAGTAAAAGATACCCACAGAACTTTTCCTTTCTATCCTTGTAAATTAATAACAAAATGGCTTATTGTTTTTTGTAGTGCACTGAAAATGCTAGCCAATTAGCCACTTCTATATCTATCTGTGTGTGTGTGTGTGTGTGTATATATATATATATATATGTATGTATATATATAATATATATATATATATATATATATAAAAAACACACATATACACACACATTATATAACACACATATACACACACATTATATGTATATGTATATATATGTGTGTGTGTGTTTTTATATATATATATGTATGTATATGTATATGTATGTATATATATGTGTGTGTGTGTGTTTTTATATGTGTATGTGTATGTGTATGTGTATATATATATAATAAAAAAGTTTTGGCAAGTAGTATTTGAATAAACATTCCAACAATTGTAAAACTGTTATCTAGTGGAATTTATTCACACTTTTTGTATGAAATTGTGAGGTTTTTAGACAACTCCCTGCGCCTTTGAGGAACAATATCCCTTCTCAGGTTTTTTCTCCCATTTTCTTTTCTCTGATAGAGCAAAACTTTTTATCTATGGGTTCACACAGTGCATATTCTCTGTAGTCATTTTTTTCACAGATGGAGATTAGTTGAGCCAAAAGTGAGTCATCATAAGAGAAATATGAGAAGTGGATAAAGTAGGAGTCCATGTGGAGGAGCAGGGGAAAACCAACCTAATTTTTTTTTGTTTTACAGTAAAATTTGGCAGTTGGATCATTCTAAACTCTTCACTCTTTTTTGGGAAATGTCCGATTGTACACAGTGTTGTGGACTGAACCCTCAGCAAGTTTGCAGATGACACTAAATTGGGAGGAATAGTAGATATGTTGGAGGGTAGGGATAGGATACAGAGGGACCTAGACAAATTAGAAGATTGGGCCAAAAGAAATCTGATAAGGTTCAACAAGGCCAAGTGCAGAGTCTTGCACTTAGGATGGAAGAATCCCATGCACTGCTATAGATTAGGGACCGAATGATTAGGCAGCAGTTCTGCAGAAAAGGACCTGGGGGTTAGAGTGGATGAGAAACTGGATATGAGTCAACAGTGTGCCCTTGTTGCCAAGAAGGCTAATGGCATTTTGGGTTGTATAAATAAGGTCATTGCCAGCAGATCAAGGGACATGATCATTTCCCTCTATTCTGCATTAGTGAGGCCTCATCTGGACTATTGTGTCCAGTTATGGGCCCAACACTACAAGAAGGATGTGGAAAAATTAGAGTCCAGCGGAGGGCAGCCAAAATTATTAGGGGGCTGCAGCACATGATTTATGAGGTGAGGCTGAGGGAGCTGGGATTATTTAGTTTGCAGAAGAGAAGAATGAGGGGGAATTTGATAGCTGCTTTCAACTACTTGAAAGGGGGTTTCGGAGAGGATGGATCTAGACTGCTCTCAGTAGTAGCAGATAACAGAACAAGGAGTAATGGTCTCAAGATGCAGTGGGGGAGGTTTAAGTTGGATATTAGGAAAAACTTTTTCACTAGGAGAGTGGTGAAGCACTGGAATGAGTGAACTAGGGAGTTGGTGCTATCTCCTTTCTTAGAGTAAGGTCAGCCTTGGCAAAGCCCTGGCTGGGATGACTTAGTTGGTGTTGGTCCTGCTTTGAGCAGGGGGTTGGACTAGATGACCTCCTGAGGTCACTTCCAGCCCTGATATCTATGATGCTCTAATCTCCCTAGTCTTCCTTCTTTGTATCAATGTGGTGGCTGGAATGTCCTAGAAGATGATTATGACCTAGATAGCTGATTTCTTTCTTGCCTCTAAAATGTTTCAGGACAGCTTACTTCTGTTGTGAAATGCATTTTCATATATTTTTGGTCCTGCTGGTAGTGCTGCTAACAGGGTTCTGTGCTCCTTAATGATTATTTCAGTTTCAAAAAGGATCTCCTTGATGTCTGATCTGTTCAGCCCTGCTCACTGTTTATTTTTCCATTGTGCTGGGGAGGGGGGAAACTTCCTCATATATAAATTTTAACTTTTTTGTTTTGTTTTGAAATTTAGTCTTCAGGTGTTGCTTTGCAGTTATGTGAAATCACTGCTTTTTTCAGGGGAAGAGGGAGAGGATGTGAAGTGATTGCCTACGGATAGGAGTTTTTGACTGACCACATTTTAATTGTTCACTTCTTTTTAGTCCTTCTATAAGGAATGACTGTATCGCAGAGTAAAATATTGCTTATTAACCCATAGGCCTGGTAGAGTGCAAGAAGGTGTGAAAATTCATTTATATCAAGGAAAACTGGGGATAAGCAGAATATTAATTAAGAGTAGAAAAAATTAATGGTTTTTGTTGTTTTAGAGACTTGCAAGAGTCACATATGAGAAGATTTACATGTGAATGCATAAAACTCCAACAGGACACTCCAGAAGTACAAGGTGCAGCTTGCTATATTCATTGGGCTTAGGAAGTGGGGTTTACCAGTGAGCCATTTCTGATTTTTTTTTAATCTGCTAAAGAAGCCTTCTAGAATTGTTATAAAACTTGCTATCCCAGGCACAAATATCTACTCTGGCCTTCACCATGATGACAAAACCATTTTAGTTACCCAGGGGGAAAAAAACAAAGTCCCAGCTTTAACAAATTACTCACATTTTGTATGTTGCCTCATACATACCACCACAAAAATTGAGTAAAATCACAATCTGAATTTTGCTCCTTGTGTGTATACATGATCACATGCTACTGGTGGCTAAACTCCTGGTTTGCTACAGACTGCTTGATCAAACTGAGGAATAATTTTCAACAAATGGAAACCAACATTTGTCCTGTAGGAGAAGACTTGAACTCTGTGTAGCTTGAAGGCTTGTCTCTTTCACGAACAGAATTTGGTACAGTAAGATATTCTCACCTTGTCTTGTCTCGTATCCTGGGACCAACTGGCTAAAACAACACTGCAAAAATCACTTTTTCCTGTTGTATGTTCTCTTAATGTTAACCAAATGATTAGAAGAAAGTATACATTTTAAGATAGATTGGTGGTGCTCAGAACAACACTTCTGCATTGTCTCCATTAGAAATGGCCCCGTGCTGATTGTTCAGTATCTCTAGTAGGGTATGAGTGAGCCCCATGTTAATCAAGATTACTTGTACAAGAGTAATCTAAACAATATTGTTGTTGACTGTTTAAGTTCACATACTTTAACTAAAAATGTTAGTTCATAAAAGAAGCTAGATTCCAACTAAAGTCATATAATCTACTTGTTGGATGGTGCTAAATACTTGAGCTGCATGTATTGTAAAGGCAAAAATTGTGATGAGCATGGTTTTTAACTGAATGTGGTCCATACTCATTCACACTTGCAACTAAACTGTGCATCAGAAGTTCAGCTGCACCAGTTGTTGATACTACTGGCTGACAACAGGTAATGTGTCTGTAAAGTTGACAATCCCAAAAGTCAGTAGAGAACGAGAAAGGGAACTGGGAGCAAACTTGCAGAAACGATTGCATAAAGATTCTTAGTGTCAGGACATGCAAAAAAGACTCTGCAAAGTGCTGTCTTCTGCCACTTATTTGAACATCACAGCATACTTTTTATTTGCTTTCAGGATCACTGTGCCCAGTTTAGCCTAGCTAATACTCCATATGCACTACAAAAAGGATTATAGCAAGAAATGTGCATGAAATGGAGAGAATACTTAATTTATAATTAGAATGGTTTCACCCCTTCAGTGTTGATTGTAAAAAAATTGCGTGGTTAGTTATTCCAGATGCTGGGGGGATAGCCCTGTGTTTGAGATGGGAGCTAGAGTATCCATGAGAGCCAGCTTTCAATCTGTTCCAGAGACTACCTTTCAAAACATGAGACTTTGGATAGCTTCAGACTAGCGTTGGTGGGTTTTTTGGGGTTTTTTTTGGGTGTATGTTTCAGCCCCGAATGAGGAAGACTGGGTGGAAGGTAGTTGCTAAAGGGTAGGCACTCTTATTTTGGCATAGTGATAGGGAAATGAATAGGGCAAGGCAGTGGTGCTGAGGGATGAAGGGGGTGGATTTAAAAAAAACAGCTCTGGAACCACCAGAATGCATTCATAACATCTCCAGTCACTGCTTGTATGTTTTCTCCTGTTCTTCCTCTTCTCTGCTGGTCCTGCTGCTTCTCTATTTAGATTGCAAGCTGTTCAAGTCAGGGACCTACCTTAAATCTATCCTACTTTAAATGATAGGTTAAAAATGCAACAGCCTCAAATGGATCAATCAAAGAAAAATGAATACTTTTACCAAAACTAGTTCGTTGTGTTGTGTGTTCTTGCGGTCTTAAAGGGAGATGTTCTTGTCATGGGATATTCTTGGCTCCTTGAACCAGAGGGAAAGTGCTGATATTCCAGTGTTATGTCAGATACTCCTTTTAGTAACTTAAGACGTTGTCCTATCTGCAGTGTTTTACTCAGGGTAGTCTCCTCCAACCCTCCCCCCCCCCCCCCATTTGGACTAGTTCATTCAAAATGGAGATATTGGGAGTTGAAAAAGCAGGAAGATGTCTCTCTTCCAGTCTGTGAATACAAACAAGGTAGGAGGGGGCGAGATCTATTTGTTTTAAAAGCCTAAAGTGTAGCCCAAGTAACTTGAGACTGTTTCATTTTCCGTAGGCACTTGAGTTCTAGTCACTTTCTGTTAGGCATATATTTGAAAATTGTCACTGGCTGACCTGAATTAATCAATTTAATTCACTGACTACAGTTAATATCTCTGTTCCTTTAATAAGTCATTTAGCTGTAAATGTGAAGCATGTTTTGATAAGTTTATATATTCAAAACCCTTAAGGTTGTTTTGTTTAATAAAAATAACTTCATATGCTGTATTTAATTCAGTTCCAGTTACCATCCTAATGCAGCTTGACACAAATCGTTAATAAAAAGTTAACTATCCAGTAAATAAGCAATATATCATTTACAATTTTCTAACATTCTAAAATGTACTATGATTAAGAAAATATTAAGCTATGTAATTGCTTAAATAATGTATATAGTTATTGTATACCTTCCTAGGCAGCAAAAAAAGCAATTCTAGTGTAAAGTCTCTAGTTGTAAATCAGCATGTTTTAATGATTATATTGACCAATCAGAATGCTGTTTTCTTTAGAAAATAACTGAAGTACAAATGAAAAAGTTGATGAAAATCTATTTAAATTAAGGCTTTCCACTTGGGATCAATTTTAAATCCTGATTTAAATTGCTGATTTAAGTAATCCGCCCAGATTTTACCACAGAATGTGGTGGTCCACATGCTTGATCTATTCTTCCTGTCTTTTCCTGTCTCACAACTGAAGGGATCCTTGAGGAAATATACGTTCAGGAAAGATCCCCTTTCACATGGTCTTCTGTTTTTCATATTTGCTATTTTGGAATGACTTCTAACATGTAAATTTAAAAAGTTTGCTTGCCTTGTGAGGAACAGCAAAGAGCTCTTTAGAGAGAGTGAAGAATTGGAATATACTGCTATAATACTGACTCTTGTAGAAATGCTAAATAACTGGAGTTAACTTTCCATTGTCTTGCAGTCTTTTACATGCTGTTCATGACTTCAAAAACACCAGTTGGCTTCCATTTCCCAACAAGATTAGAGCTGACATTTAGTTTCCAGTGGGGCGCTAAATAGCTAAGTTTGGCATATGTTGGCAAAGTGATTTTTAGAAATAGATAGTAATTACTGCCTGACTGATTTAAATCTTTCATCAAGAAGCTTTCACTTCTAGTGATTTAGGAACAACTTTCAGTTAGGCAACCTGGATGACTAAAATTTAACTCTGAACTGTTTCTCATGTTGTAATTGTCCAGATTTCAAGACTTTCCGTTGGTGGGTTTGACTGTAGAACAAAGGTTCTTTCTACACTGCACCTGGTTTATCCCTCATGCTTGGGTCAGTCCTTAATTTTGTTTTTTTTCCTCTTAGGTCTGTTTCTGTTGTGTGCTTTCTGTGCAGAGTTTGTTTTAGAGTTCTCTGAACAGTTCACAGTTGGTGACCTCCTCTCTGAAGAGAATGGAGATGAATAGGGCACTGCTTAAGCATACTTCGGCGCTCATTCTCTTTTTGCCAAGCCTCCGCGTTCATGAGAGAGGTTCCCCACCTTGTTTTAGAATTAGATTTAAAGTTGTATCTAAGGGCTGGTCCTCACTAGCGCGGGGGATCGACTGTAGATATGCAATTTCAGCTACGTTAATAACGTAGCTGAAATCAGTGTATGTACAGCCTACTTACCTGCCGTCCTCACGGTGGTGGCGGTCGGCGGCACGCTCCCCTGTCGACTCCAGCTTGTGCCTTTTGGCGAGCTGGAGTTACGGAGTTGACGGGGGCGCCGCTGGTGATCGATTTATCGCGTCTTGATGAGACGCGATAAATCGATCGCCATAAGATCGATCTCTCCCTGCGCTAGTGAAGACAAGCCCAAAGTGATAGCATGGAGCTAAAGGTTTCAATTCCAGCTTACTGTTTTGTACATTAGATCTATTATAATATTGGGATTTCAGTTAGTTGACTCAATCATTTATAATCTGTTTTCCCATTAATTTTATTTAATGTTTGTCAGGAAATACTTCTGTGGACAGCTAGCTAGCTTCTTGCAGTGTCAGAATAAAAAATAAAATCCAGTGCTTTGCCAGGCCCTCCAGGGACAGCAAGCTATGTTACCTCCAAAATTTTCATCTTGCCTACTTTCATAATCCATTAGGGAATACCTCTCTTCCAAGGGTGAATTACCAGAGCATTTATGCAGAATAGGGGTATTTACTTACTGTTACAAAATGACATTTTTTAAAAAAGTTAGAGTTTAGAGCCCTTTTTAAAGCAGTCTGGATATACTTCAGCTGTGCATGGCTAGCATACTATCACCTGTCTGTCTGTTTGTAATTGCTCAGATACGTGGCTGATCCAGTACCCAATGGTATTCCAGGTGTGTGTGTATGTACATAAATAAATTTTAAAAATATATATACGGTGAGAAACAAATGATGTAACTTGGGCCTGTGGAACAGGGCTTTTTGGCTAAACAGTCCTTGGTTCTATTTCTTGGTACCTTATGTCACCTGCTTTTTGTATGCGTTTAGAATTCCTTTTGCTAAGCAATTCTTTATATGGGGATTTAGAACACACACAGCACATGTAGAATAAGAGCTATAGATTTCCTATCAGTGGTTATAAAAGAGCCATAATGTGCAATTACTAACGAATATAGGAGCCACTCTAAAGTCTGAAAATTAGCTAGATGGACCTTTCTTTTGTTGCATTATCATGCTCCTAACAATTTGCAAGTATTGGTGCTCACTGTCACTATTTCCAGGACTCCTTTTTTTCCTGTGGAGATGTATGCTATTTTATTAGTTTTCCAACTGAAGCTGTCTTTGCACACTCACAATACTATTGGATAACTCAAGGTTCTTGTGAATCAAACAGATTTATGATGAGCTTATTAGACTTTTTCCAAGTCTACTGTATCTGATATGTCAATATAAATAGCTTCTGTTGCTGAGTCTGCACTTTCCATAGAAATATGTCCCTATACATAACTGTTTGTATAGACACAGTAAAATAATTTGAAAATAAATGACTGCTTTGGTCATTGTTTGTAAAAGACAAATGACTTTTATTGCAGGAAATATGTCCTAGTTTGTCTCCTACTTTTTCTTTTCAGGGGTGGAGAGGTAATAGAATCATGGATTTTCACTTGTGTGTAAACAATTGTGTTCCAGATGTTTTGGGATGTACCTTATTTCTGTAGCCCGCTAATAGTACAGACCAATAGGTATTCCTTCTCCCCACCAATCAGCTGGGCAGGAAATGGCCATTGAAAATCCAGGCCTATCTCACTGAGTCCAGAGTTTCCTACTTCTATTATCGACATTCACTGAGCCAGTTGCTAATCTGTACTTAAAAATCCTGCATGCATTGACTGATCAGCATGTCTGATGTGAGCTTGTGAATAAGAACTGGCCTTTCCCTTTTGTTTCCTTAAATGTCACCACATGCCAGAAGGAGGGCAAGAATGATTTGCACACCTGGCCTTCTACTTTCTGCACCATTAAATCAATATAGCTCTTTACCTTAGTAATGAGTATGAATAGTAATCTGTTAAATATGCTCCTAAGGCAAGCATAGCTATCTATACCTGCAGTATCTTGCGCTTACCACTGAATGCTGTTCCACTAAGAGTCTGACATTAAATATCTATGGCTATAGATACCGAAGGGGAAGAATAGTTATTGCTTTGTTAGGCTTGTGCATCTTATTGTCCTTATCAATTAATCTAAATTGTTATAGCTCTCTTTAATATTTTACTCTGGGCTTCAACACATAGGACTTGGTACCTACATTTATATTTTGTAAAAAATATCTTTCACTTTTGGACATGATTCTCCTAATCATTACTTTTGTGATAGTTTTACAAATTTTAAGAGTTGTTGGCAACTTAGTGAAATTGTGGTGCATTAGTAAACAAGTCCAGATAATCTGGTCTTTCTTTGGAGGGGGGCTTGATACCAAGGAGTTTCTTTTGCCATGGAAAACAAACTGATCACCAATTTAACGTAAAGCAGAATCACAAAAAAGTTAATTTAAAGCTGATTTCTAGGGAAAACTTGGTAAAATTATGTTTGCTAAGGAACATAATATTTAAAAAGTAAGAAAATAAATGGGTCAAAGAAGGTGGTGTTGACTTCTAATTGTGCACATGCAGTTACAAGATTACATACACAAACAGAATTTAACTCTGCCCATCTGTTAATTTCAGGACAACTGAAAGAAGGAAGTTAATGGGGAGGAACTTCCAAATATGAGTGAGAAGCCAGGAGCAGAGGAAGCTAGCCTTTAAGGGAAACCTCACATGAGTGCAGAAGGAAGCCCAGGGTAGTGACTCTGAGGCAAGGGCTTTCTGATGTTTTACTTACCAACAATAATGAATCATTGTTTCAGACCTACATATCTGATTTCCGGGAATAAATATTCCTGAACTGCACAGAGCAGTTATGTGCTTTGGATAACTAATATTCTGCTCATCCATAATTCTCCTATAATTTCAGTTGGATTAAGTATTCCTTTCCTGTGCTAATCTCTCATGCACTTTTTTTACACCTGCCACATTCTACCCATGAAGTTAGGTGAAGTAATTCCTGTACATACTTTGTAAAATATTGTGAGTTTACAGTTGTCAGGGTAAACGTTCTCTGTTCAGGCCCCACAGTGCCAACTGTGCATCTGAAATTGAGCATTTTTGGGTGTTCCTTGTACAAAGCAGATTAATGGATTTTTCTGTTATAACTACTAGCCTCTTTTAACTTTAAGAACTTGATATATAATAAAAGTACCTATGTGAAAGTAGGGCCTCATGTATTTTGTGATGCCATGGACTGTACTGCAGAATCCACTCCTTGCTGCAGAGTTGTTCTCTAGAATCTAAAACTTCCTAGCTCTCATGACTGTAAAGAACACCTACCAAATCTGAACAAAGATGTGAAGTTTCTCTGAGCCAGCAAACAACTTGAAAAGTGTTTAAATATCAGATGAATGATAGTTAAACTCTAGAACCTAAACATGACCATTTAAATATCAACTTCTGTCAGGGTTCCCTCCCCACTCTGAACTCTGGCTTACAGATGTGGGGATCTGCATGAAAGACCCTCTAAACTTATTTCTACCAGCTTAGGTTAAAACTTCCCCAAGGCACAAGTCTCTTGTCCTCGAACGGTATGCTGTCACCACCAAGTGATTCAGACAAAGATTCAGGGAAAGGACCACTTGGAGTTCAAGTTCCTCCAAAATATCCCCCTCAAGTCCTTCACCTCTTTCCTGGGAAAGTTTGAGAATAATATCCTCACTAATTGGTACAGATGAGCATAGACTCAAACCCCTGGGTCTTTAGGACAATGAAAATCAATAGGGTTCTTAAAAGAATGTTATTTAAAGAAAAGGTAAAAGAATCACCTCTGTAAAATCAGGATGGAAGATAACTTTATAGGGTAACAAAAGATTCAGAAACACAGAGGAACCCCCTCTAGACTTAGTTTCAAAGTTACAAAAAACAAGAATAAACCTCCCTCTAACAAAAGGAAAATTCACAAGCTAAAACAAAAGATAATCTAACACGCCTTTCCTGGCTTTACTTACTATCTTATGCTTTTTAAGCAGCTTCTTAAGAGATGCTTTTTTTCTGCCTAGCTCGGAGAGAACATACAAAGAGAGAGCACAAACAAAGCCTCCTTCTCCACCCCCCAGATCTGAAAGTATCTTCTTTCCCCACTGGTTCTTTTGGTCAAGTGCCATTCAGGTTATTTGAGCTTCTTAACCCCTTACAGGTACGGGGGAATTCTAGGCTACCCTTAGCTGTATAGTTATGATAACTTCATTATGTCGCTGCTGATCTTTATCAGATACATGGAGCTAATGGGTTTATCTCACAGCCTCCAACTGTCTGTCATGCCTTTTTGGATGCTGAAACCTAAAAATATCTCCTACCCAGCTTTTCTGTTAGTTTTTAATGCAGTTGTATGTTGTCAGTACAAATGTTTGTGGCACACTGAACTTGAATGAAGCTGAGCCAGATTTTCTAGTCTGCTGCACCATAGTGCTATAAAAATAAGCCTCTTGCTGCAGAATATAGCTTACCACAAAGTATGTGAATCTTGTAAATAGCCAAGGAATTCTGAATAATCAAATTTCTGATAAGCATTGTTTACGCCCGTCTGTTCTGAATCTATAAAATCTCAGTTCAGAATAGCAGTTTGTTTCAGTATTTTAGGGGATGGGGCTGTTTGAAAAACAACAACAAAAAGCCCTCTAAAAATATACTTATGCTTAAGCAGCTTAATTTTGAATTTGGCATTGATAAACTACAGTAAATGGGAAGCTTAGAAATGCTTTGACAGATGTGTACTCTGAATTTTCATGAAAGGATAGGATATTTCCCCTTTATAGGGACACAAAATTGATATCTAGACAGTGTTGAGTGAGAAGTAGCTTCAACTACAACTGCTCTTGAGTTCCCTTACAAATTTGTACTGTTTTATAGCTCATGTCAATGTTTGCCTTCCAGCATCGTTCAGATCAAATATACTCTGTTAACAAGTGTTTCAGTGGCCTTTGTTTGCCTAGCTTTAACTCTGAGTGTCAAGCTTGGTTCATTCCTACTCAAATGCCACCATCAATATTAAAGATTCTGCAGGGCACATCCTGCCCTTAGTGAGTTTTCACAAGGGAAACTGACTGTGTAGTTGAGACTTGGCAAATAACTGTAATGCAGGAAAAAGAATAGAATTTTCTTTAATTGTGTTGACTCTGCAGGGCTAATAGGAGCAGCTGACTGAATAATTATAGTGCAGATATGTAGAATAAAGGCTTTTCCATAGACACTTCCTAGTAAAACCTCACTGTAGGAATATACCTAATTACCAAATATAGTCTTCTAAAATAAATGCTTCCTGTTATCCCACTTTCTCTTCCAACTTGATTCTGTGATGTATCCTAATGCTGAATTGATTAAGCTGGAAGAAAAATGGGGCTTAATGAACTTTCATCGTGTATTTATCAGTGTCTTTGCTGGCGTTCAAAAAGACTGAGAGTTGCTTTTTCTCAAATGTTAGTATTTTTCACTATTACTATAGTCAGAAATACAGTGGAAATTTTATTTGAAAATCTATCATCAGCATGGGTTCTGCCAAAATGGGTTCCTGTAAATGGCAACTTGCTATGGCCCTTTCAAAAGTTTTTGTATCAGACAACCACTTCCCAGAATATGATGAAAATTATTAATAATTTAGCTATTAATTGTTTAGCTTTTATTATAAATATTCAAATAGAAGTGCTCTGAATGTGAAAAGTGCTGATTTTGTTTTTGTCACACTTTGCCATCACGATTCTTTGAGAAACAAACTTCAGTATCACAGGTTACATTTAGGTTCACATTTCCTAATACATTTTCTATTTGAGATCAAGACGTTTCTTTGAGTAAGTAGTTGCCACATATGTTAAATGTTTGATCCAGTGTCTAGACTCCTGTTTTATTGTCCTGTTTTTGGAAAAATTGGGGAATTTGCCTGCCTTTCCCTTGGTGCCTAAATCAAGTCTCTTGAGGTTTTTATGCCCTTAAAAGGGCCATGTTAGTGCCAAAGAGTAAAAGTGACTGGTCATCCCTTTGAAAAAGACAGAAAATTAATTTCAATTAATCATACCAATTTAAGAACTGTGTTAAGTTTTTTTGTGTTGTTTTTTTTTCAGGAGGACCCAAATGACATTGATGCACTAAAAAAGAGAGACCCTCACAGTAGCAATGGGGAAGACAAAGCACAAAGTGTGGAGACCTTACCTCCAGGTAATGTTTGTTGCCAAAGTAAAAAATCCAAAACTAAGAAAAGTTGGGGCTGTGAATTTTTGTGATAGAGGCTTTTACCCAGGAAGGGAGAGAGTTATTATGCAAAATGTGGTTTTGCTTTAATTCTGAAAACTTCAACTTTCTGAACTCTAGCCCACCTTGCGAGTAAAGATACCTATTTTGCTGAGGCTTGGTCCTAAAACATTCTACCTGCACTTGATCTGTGCCTAGGATGACCAGACAGCAAGTGTGAAAAATTGGGACAGGGAGTAGGGGCGTAATAGGGGCCTATGTAAGAAAAAGACCCCAAAATCAGGACTGTCCCTATAAAATCAGGACATTTGGTCACCCTCTCTGTGCCACTCATGCTGTAAGCTATTCCCTGGGTACAGATTGAGTTGTTGGAAGAAGGCTCTTGTACAAGAGGTGCTCCAGTTCTCTCCACTGGTGGGACTTGCGGATGGTATGCATGCTCCATTGGAATGTGATACTTAACACATGACCCCAGTGTTGAATCTTCAGATTGGAAGAAAAAACAGATTTTGTGATGATAGATACTGGGTTTCTCTTGTGTAACAGTCTATCTCTAGGTTAATGAGCGGGCTATAAGCTTTATGTGCTCCAAAGCAAAGTGACATCTTTTCCCACTCATATCTGACATTCGCTAGCATAGAACACATGAATGGAACGAGGAGTCCAGTGCCTTTGTTTAAGAGGAACAGGGACGTTTCCTGAGATATGAGCTGAGAAAACCTCAACAAACCATGGGGTGTGCACATTTATGTATTTATCAATATAGGCATGTTCCTCTTCCTAATACTCCTGTTGCTATAAGACCACTGTTTTTTGCAGCAGTGATAAATATGCATAGCTATAATTAAAGCACCAAGAAGTCTAAAAAAGATAATAACTCGTTAGAATAATCTCTGATGCCTAGCACTCTACTTGAAGGACAAGTGCATCTTGCAAAGGAAATTACTTTCTACCAGATGGTTCCACAGTATACTTTCTCTCATTGATCTTCTATACAATCCAGATGCTTGGTTGAGAGAAATTGCAACCCAAGCATCTGGACTAGTATAGATGATCTTGAAGAAAATTAACAACCCAGGAGAATTTTCGTCTGTACTTTATGCAGGATTTGCTATAATTTAAGCATGTTTTTGCTTTGTAATCTTAAAATCTGGTGCAGCGTAAGCTATTAATAGCTTTCCACCCTACCGTCTTTAGCCCAGCTTCTCTTAGTCACTTAGAGAAATATAATTGTTATGAACATTTGCTTTCTAGCTATGTATATATGTATGTGTGTGTGTATATGTGTATATATATATGTGTGTGTGTGTGTATATATGTGTGTGTATGTTTGTGTATATACACGTGTATTATGCACCAGAGAGTAGAAATTAGATTTTAACAATTTATTTTCCAATTTATCCATGTCCATAAACACTAGGTGGTAGTTCAGTTAGTTTGGTTTCTAGCAGTCTTTCTGTACTTTTTTTCCTTAACAGGCCTCTCTGCAACTATGTTTAATACCACTTACTTTTACTAAAGTTTTTAGCTTTTCTCGTGACTTTTAGCTGCAGCCCTTCATTTGTAGGGATTGGGCTATTTAGCCATGGTTTAGGGCAATGGTCCTCAGAGTATGAGGCAGGGTGCAGGGAGGGAGCCCCACCCAGCCCCACCCTGTTCCATGCTAAGCTTTGCTCCAGCCCTAACCCTTGGCCTCCACTTGTGGCCCCAAATCTTGCCCCTGGGGAAAAATTTGGGCACCACAGGTTTAGGGTTTTTATTGTAATTTATTTATGTAGGGTTGTTGGGTTTTTTGTGGACTCGGTAACGAAAAACTGATGTACAATTGTGTCTATTCTTTATTGGACCTAAACAGAATAGAAACACAAGGTGCTTTGCATGTTTTGCTTTTTTGGTTGTGTTTTTTTAGATTTGCTAGCTAGTAAATCTGCTATTGTGAAAAGTGATATTTATATATTTATCACTTTTCACAGCAGACTTACTCAGTCCTGGCAAGCTGAGGGACAAACTATGCCGTGGATAGGGAGGTGAGTAGGGGGCCCCAGGGTGATGGGGGAAGATAGATGGGAGGCAGCAGAGATTGGGGCAGTGGGGATCAGAGCGGAAGCCTAGGGTCCTGCTGCATGGATGGGGACTGGAAGAGGCAGTGGGGGCCAGGGACAGTGTGTGGGGGGTGAGCTCAGAGCTGAAGCCAGAACCTGCGTCTGGGGGATGGAGCCTGCTGCTGCAGGGAGCAGCCCCTGCTGGTGGCTCTGGGGGAGGGGCTGCTGCTTTGCCCTTCAAGCCCAGGAGATTGTGGCTCAAGAAAAGCCCTGGTTGCCGCATGCAGCCATGGTGACTGCATTTGAAGAACACTGTCCTAAAACATTTGACACATCACTGCCTTTTCAACACTGCCAGGAGCTAAATTTCAGTAATCTGAAGTGGTGGTGTCAGCTTCAGTGTGACGGATTTATAAAAATATTGAGACTGAGAGATTAAAACTAATCAAGGAACCTTCCCTATTTTAATTACTTTACTTTATTTTTAAAGATTTTCTGGATCTCTTCCCAGTACAGGTTACTCCATTTTAGACTAGAGTAACATTAAAAAATATTTTAAATGGTCCTTCTTGGAGAGGATTTAAATGTTGCTGCACAACTGACATGACATTCCACTTCTCTTCCCCTCCATCTCTTTGATAACAGACACAATCTAGCTGCTATTGACATCCACAGTAGGATAACTATACAATATATCCCACTGATATTGACCTATGTTTAGTAGTAAAACTGGGTCCAAAAAGTGAGCTCCTGATCCCTACATCACCTGTGGCTGCTGCTTGGGATGGAGATTTCCTGAGTAGCTCACCTGCTATTCTTTCCCACCCCTAATCCCCTCTTTCCTTTAAATATCTCCCATATGCTGTTCCTGCTGTGGTCTTTCTCCCCAGCCCACCCAATTATGCCTACCGATGGAGTTTCACCTGTTTCCTTCTTCACATACAAGTTCATCTGCTTGGTCATCTCTTTTCTACCAGTTCAGTTAATTTATTCTATGGCCCATTTCCTTCTCCCTTTTTCTCCCGGATCTCCTATGTTCTTTTTCTTCCAGGTTCATTCTGTAGGCCAGGGATGGTCAAGCATGATATGTTCAGCTTCCCCTTCTGTCCCTGGCCAAACCTAGATCAAGTGCTTTAAACTTAGTCAGCTATGCCAATCTTATACCACTTGGAAATTCCCCAATCTTCAGTTGCCATATTACAGCAACTCTGTACCTTTTTTGCCACTGCCACCCAGGATCTGTCCTTAAGTCTTGAGTTTGGGAATAGGAAACAGGAGTAAAAAACTCCTTATAAGTGAAGATTCTTTCTAAGTAGATAGCTCTGACTTAGAGAGGGAAGACCATATAGAGACGACTGTTTCTAAGTAGAACTCTTTCCAAACTTTTTTAGGTGTCATTTGCTTTTTAAAATAAATTAGAATTTATTAAAGCATTTTCAAGTTACTGTATCACTAGCGCTTACAAATAAAATGTGAAACAAAATATTTGAAATTTCTTTTACTGACCTGTTAACCCAGATTCAGGCTTTTGCGTTTCCTTGGCTACAGTCACTAATGCCTAAAGCAGTGCAAGTCTCTACTGATCTCTGGAACATTGTCAGTGATGAGGAATATGGTTCTATTTTTTTCTTTTCCAGTTTTGTTGGATACTAACTGCCAGTCCTGAAACTTAACCTGGTATCATATGAATCAGAACCACGATTTTTGGTGAAAATTTTATTTTTAGTTTTATGAATGTCTTAAGCTAAATCAAAACTACACTACCAAGCATATACAATACAAAGTTTAGGAAACACGTTCTATCAATATTGCGGTAAAATATAAGCTAAGTATTTAATATAGTTGTACCTGTCTTTTAATGCAATTTGACAGTTGGAAATAGACCCAGCTCTCTAAGCCACCAGTAAATGCTTACCACTACCTCTGAAAAATGAGTTCTGCAGTCGTGGTTGTATACTGGGAAACGAAGAAGATAGCATATAAAAACACATGGTCAGTTGCTGGAGAAGGCTGAATAATAGAGCCTTTAATCTTAAAACTTAATTATTAGTAAATTGTCAAACACTGCCCTCTTTGCAGCTTCAGAGACCATATTCTTGTTTTTGCTGAGCAGCATTTCAATTTCCCTTTGTGCAGTTACAATTTACAGTAATTCACTTGAATTGTTATAGCTTATAACCATGCAGTGCCACATGAGCAATTCTAGCTGAGGTACACCTCTCCAATGAGAACACTTGCATTGCTCCCTCCAGCTGCTGCCATACCAGAGCATTGTGGGTATGCACTCCACAGTTGTCAGCGCAACTCCCTGAAGCAGGGGTTGGTGGGAGTACCATTTCACTACTGAAGAGGTGCTGTAACAATTGAAGAAGTGAATTATATGCATTAACTTTTTTTAATGTATACAGTAATATGTATTTTGTAAAATTAAATGTCAGTATTAGATTACAATAGCCTTTATTTTTGAAACCAGAAAAGCCATAGGATTAAATGCATTGTACTTTATAAAATGGAAAACAAATATGCATCAAATAATAGAAGTTACTGTAGGTCAGTATGAATCATCAGGAGTGTAAGTGATTTGTCACAGTTTTGGGCTAACTGAACCTTTGACCTGGTCTGTGGTCTGCTCAAAGAATCCCGTCAGGCCTCCAGCCATCACCATTCTCTGGGCAGGGACGCTTCTCCTTCTCCCTCTTAACCCAGGGGTTTAGACTTGCAGCTCCCTTGTTTATCTCCTCAAGTCTGAGTCCAGCACCTATATGTTGTTTTCTCTTCCAGGGCCTTGACCAGTGTATGCCAGCGGTTCCAGGTAGTCAAACAGCTCTTTCAGAGAGGAATACTTTTATTTTAGAATAAAAAGCCTCAGAGAAAACATGTAAAACAACAAAAAGATTAAATGCTTATAAGTTCACCAGAAGCCCCCACCCCTGCCATCAGTTCTTATGGGAATTGGAGTCCCTGATAAGTTCCAAAGTCTTTCAGATCTTTGTCAGTCTTTGCTTCTCTTGGTTATCAGGTCATGTCCCTTTGTAGCCCAAGAAGCCCTCTCTTTCAGCTCAAACTCTGCCTTTATATCCAAAATCCCTGTTTTTGTTTCCAGGCCTGCTGAAGCCCCTTTCTGCACGTAGTCAGGCTTCAAATGCTGGGTGTCTGCATAATCAGCCTTGGATTTTGCATTGATCATCCCTAGCGATTCCACAGGGAAACTGCCCGGTGAGCCAGGAACACACAAATACTTAGACCATTCACAGACCTTTGTATTAGGTGTGCCCATATCTCCTGGCCCATCTCAAGAGAATAGTCTCGATGTTTTTCATGCTTTCAAGAAATCACTCAAATATACAGATAACATTCCTAATGTTAAATACAGAGGTCTCGAGGTATACCCATTTGCCATATCTCTCACGGTGATATTGCACATATTGGTTGCTAGAGAGCTTGCAGGGGTATTGTGGAACACTGCTGGGAAAATCAGTTACCATGGTGTAGCTGCAGTATTAGCACTAGTGGCATATGCTGTCTCTGCAAAAGTGCTGAGTGACTTAGTGCAGGAGAAGTGATAAGCCTTGTTTCAAGTAGCAGCAATTGTGCATTATTGCAAACTGTTGTGTGAAGATGTTGCAAGTGTTCGCAATGTCAAAATTCTCAAATATAAAACTGCCTTCAAAGGGTAGACTCCTGAAAATGTCCTGAGAGAAATTTTGGAAGACTCATAGAAGGTTCTTTTCATCACTCTTTAAGATTGGGCTTTGACAGCTACGAAGTTCCCTCTGCTGCATTTTCACTCATTGGAAGTTGAAAATCTGTCTTTCTCCCCATAGTGCTGTAGTCTTCCCTCTGGCTCTCTTCACAGGTTGCTTAATAAATGTTTTTCAATGTGTTATGTTTTGGTCACTCTGGTTCTGGTTTTTGTGCATGTTTTCATCAGCTGCTTTTGCGAGGTAAATTCATTTGAAGGTGGTGATCAATCTGAACTAATTGAATAGCTCTTATAACTGTAATCCAAAATATAGGCGTCTATGTTCTTGCTCTGTTAAAATATTTACTTCCATGGCTCCTCTGCTTTTCACTAGTACTTGTTGTTGTTCAGATAAACTGTCAGTATTTGAACTCCAAACACCACCATAAACTTGGTCAGATCTTCCTTCATTTATCAGCTCCTTGAATGGCTGACTCTAAAGAATCTCAAATCTACTCAGTGATTTTCTTTTCAGTAAACAGTTTCCATTCTCAGTGGATTTTTGTCACACAGTGACAGTATTTTGATACCAGTCTTATTTTCCAGCAGAAATTCCAAATTGAAGATATAGCCAGCTAGAATTCCATCAGTTGTGTAACGTACTGTACAGCCCTAACTCACTTTGAACACTGTGCAAATTGGCAACCGTAAAGACGTATTTGAAATGTCTGATCAATCTCTGGCTGCCCTAATGAGTGTCTGTTATAATAGTACATTCATGAAGCAGAGCAGCAGATTATGTGTAAACTATCCTAAGATATACACTTTACTTGCCTAAAAACTTTTTGCAGCATGCATGGGGTGCTCCAAGACAGTGACACTCTCTCTGCCAATCTGCAACTTATTGGATTTGCCTAAAAATACCTCTGAAGTGACAGTTCCCTGTGTTGCTTTTGAAAAACTCTGTGAAACATAACTTCTCCTTGTGAATGTTAGTTATTACACATACTGACCCCCAAAATAGGGTGACCAGGTAGCAAGTGTGAAAAATCGGGACGGGGTGGGGGTTAATAGGTGCCCATATAAGGAAAAAGCCCCCCAAATTGGGACTGTCCCTGTAAAATTGGGACATCTGGTCACCCTACCCAACTGTTGCTTTTGTGTCATCATTTGTTTAGTGTGAGCAGCATGCTTGGTGCTACACAGCAACTTCAGTATGGTGCCTTGAACACTTTTGCAGTAAAATAGCATTTAGTTGTTAGGGATAACACTATTTGTGCTCAAGTGGCTTTGAGACATAAAGCATAAATCCTATACGTATAAGAAGGGTCACTTTATTTCAGATTGAGTCTATCACTTTTTCTAGATGCAAACCTTCACGCTTCTGGTGTATATCACAAGATCAGTAATTTTATGAATGCTCTCAGAACATTGTTTTACCTTAATTCCATATTATAATGTTAGAAGAAGCAGGCTTCAGATAAAGCATACATCTCCATAAGCATGCCAACTACTGTATTACCAGGAATTGCATACTTATGTGCTCTTTAGTAAAGAGTTAACCTAATAACTACAAAGTGTTCCAACTAGTTCATGTATTTCATATCAGAAAGTGGTCAAGTATCTTAACTATTGGTAGCATATATGTGTCTTACAAAATAACGTATAAAATTTACTTGTAACCGAATTTACGAAGAATAAACCTTTAGAGCATGGAGCTACAAATAATTACTTTAAAAGATGAGACTGACTGAATTAAACCATAGTGGTTTAGTTTAGTGAAGTTAATTGAAATCTAAACTGGAAAAATTAAATGTCTGTCTTGGGGTGCAAATCTGTGCTTGAATCATCAGCTGCCTGATGTGGAAATGTCCTTTTCAAGTGGAACATGTGGCTCCTGAGGTTAAAACCTGTTACTGAGGAAAGCAGCATGGTCTGGTGATTACAATAGCATCAGGACTAGGAGTCAGGATACTATTAATTCAGTTCTTACTGAAACCTTGCACTAGTCAACTGTGTGACTCAGAGCAAATAACTTTGTTAAGGCTTCATTTATTTTAACGCACTTTGATCTGGTAAAAGCGAAAACTTGATTTCAGACACTTGAAAACTAGAGCTTAATGCTTCAGATCTGTGATACAAATATTTAACTTTGGGCTTCTATCTTTTCAGGAAAAGTTCGATGGCAAGATTTTGACCAAGACAGTTATGTCGGTGTTACTATGGTCCGATCTGGTCAGGACCCATATGCCCGTAATAAGTTCAATCAAGTAGAAAGTGACAAACTGCAAATGGACAGAAACATACCTGATACCAGGCATGATCAGTAAGTGCCCAACTCAGCAGTTGCTGAGTTAATTAGTTATTCTTAATTTACGGCTCTTGAGTTGCATCTAGCTATTCTGTACCCTGCACCATTGTCTAAACTTCCAAAAATGAGAATTTCCTGGCCCAAGCAGCTGGGCCGATGTTACGACTTGAGCTTTAGACATCATAAAAAGTGCCTAAGCTTGCCTGAACTTTGTCTACTGTATGATGTCTACTTTTCTTACCACCAGTTGAATTCACCAGTTGAACTGGTGGTGAATTACATGTCTTTTTTTCGCTAGTGTTGGCTAAGACCTGGTGGCACCTTTTTTTTTTTTTTAGTGTCTGCATACCTAATGCTTTGCTATTACTGGATACCAGGCAGAATAAGCAAAATGCCCAAAATGTAGCACTTCTGTTGCAGGTTGCCTGTGGAGATTCAGGAAGAGTCCTGAACTGCCTGAAGCTCAAATCTTGTCCTGAGTAGCTGGGTATCATGGAATTTCTTTGGGCCTGGGGGTTGATGGACTCCACGTGTGTATACCTACTCTTGTTCTTTGAGTAGTACTCCAGTCTCGGGTTCTAGTAGCTTCCACACTCCTTGTGCCCCAAAATGCATGGGTGAATGTTCAGTGGATTCACAAAGCAGTGGGACGACTGGGTATCAATGCAGAGGAATACAACGTGTCTCCATGACATGCTGTGATTGCACATCCTCTGGGCAGCCATTCTGAATGCTGCCCACCTGCACATGAATTACTGTAAGGAAGAGTGCACACTTGTTTGCCTCAAGAGGTATGAACTGCCTCAATTTATGTTAGTGAGGTGTTAACTCTGAAGTCTGTGGGTATGCATACCCTATGGGGACAAAACTGGCATAGCTAGAGCACCGTAGCTATGCAGGCTTACCCCCATGGTGTGTAGACTCACCAGCAGCAATGGAAGGGGGTTTTCTGTCACTGTAGAAACATCACCTCCTAAAACAGTAGTAGCGAGGCTGACAGAAGCACTTTTCTATTTATGTAGCTGCATCTATGCGGGGGGTTAGGTTAGTGTAGCTATGTCAGTTGGGTATGGATATTTTTTTTATAGGATTTTTTCATATCCTTGACTGAGGTAGCTATGTTGACCTAAATTTTAAATCAATCCTTTAAGTCTCTAACCTCATCAGTTCAAAGAAACTGATCCATTGCCGATAGTGGTCGTCAGGTTTCTTCTGAACTGGTGATGAAAATGGCTTAACTAATAGTTCAGGTAGGACAAAACCACTTTTCTTATCAGTTTAGGGGGACTCTTTGCTGACCACACTGTTGTCAATGGATTGCAATGTAGATTTGGGGGCAGGGTAAGAAGTGTTGTCTTTAGTTTTTTTGAGGGTTAAAACTATGCGTTTGGCATGTGTATGAGACTTTGAGCATTTCCCTCCTGCCCACTTCAACCTTGTATGAACCTTGAGCACTGGTGACAAGTAGACTACATCTTTTGACTTGTTACCCACTGGATGACTTATCAAGGGTTGCATTATTCATAATCCTACAAAATCCAGTACGATGTTATGTCTTACTGCAAAGTCACCAGGTAAGGATATGATTCTTCAGCTGTTAAAGATTAGCTAGTTACATAGTATTGTAGACAGATAAACCTTATTTTTAATATGTATACATAGGCGCGGGTATTAGGGATACAGGGAGTGCTGCAGCACCCCCAGGTTTTATGTGGAGCTGCTGGCCCCATACCCAGGGCTCCACTCCCCAGCCCAGGGCTTGGGTCCCGGCCGCCGCCCCTGGTCCCTCGTTGGTGGCACTGTGCCTAGGGCTCCATGCCCAGGCCCTGCTCCCAGCCTGTGGCCCCAAGTCTAGGATTTCACTTCCCAGCCCCAAGCCCGGGGTTCAAGTCCTGGCCACTGGTCCTGTACCCCGGGCTCCGGTCCTAGATGTCAGCACATTTCCTGGCTGCTGGCCCTGTACACAGGGCACCGCGCCTGGGGCTCTGCTCTTGGGGTGCTGGCCCCACACCCAGCCATCCGCTCCCAGGATTGTGTCTACTGGCCCCACTCCCGGGGCTCTGCTCCTGACCCTGCATGTGGGGTCCTGGCTGTGGGCCCTGGGCTCCGCTCCTGGACCTGTGCCCACCCGGAACCTTTTCCTCTAACCCCTATTTGGGTCCTCTTCCTCCTGGAGACATGGCACTGTTCCCGGCCCCAGCTGGGGAGATTGCGGACAGCAGTAAGGGGGCTGGATTTCAGCACCCCTGCTGTTAATAGTGTTCCAGCACCACTATGTGTATATCAAAGTAGTGTGCGTAGACCTCCAAGTGTAAGGCTGTAAATTATATTGGAAATTGAAAGTGGCTCCCAGAGTCTCTTGTCATAAACTTGCTTCAGTGTTTGTGTTTACACTTAATATTTCCATAAAACTGTCTTGATATAGTGACATGAAGAGTTGCTGTCTGGGATAATTTGATTTATGAGATGAACGCATTTGTGTGATCAAATCACATAAGCTCAAGGTTTGTCTCTTTGTTGTTGTTTCATGTTAGTGTTAAATATGAAGCTGAGCAGCATAAAGTCATGCTATTAGTAGTGAATGGTATTCATGCACATCATAATGGATGGAAAAGCTGTTTAGTTTCTGTGAAATAAAGAGGACTTTAACATGAAGATTGCTTTGTCTTCACTAAGTGTGTCTCCCCCCGCATGCGCAGAGTTGAGTTTATAAGAAGAGGTTAAGTGAGCAACTAGTAAGTTATTACCAGCTGTCTTTGGTAATTTACAACATTCTGGGCATTAGCTGGCCTGACATCTCAGCACATGGCACATTTATGAGCCTAATTTAGCAACCACCTATGGCTTTATGCTCCCCTGAACATCAAGGGAGAGCTTTCTAAAAAGTGAAAGAGCAGGAAAAGGGTTTGATTTCTTTAAAGGGAGGAGTTGGCATTTAACACAGAATTCTAGAATGACAAATGTCATACTCAGCCTTTCTCATCTAGCCCTTCTCCCCATGCAGTGCTGTTAAATGGCCAGGAAACAAAGCTGGAGAACCCACACTGGTGTCTGGGTTGTCCCCAGAACACATTTTGTGAATGGAATAATGAAATCCATTAGGATGATGAATTGAAGAGGCTAAACTTACAGGAGACCAACCAAAACTGAAAAAAACAGTCTTTTTTTCCCCTCCCCTCCGTTGAGGGCTGGATGATAAGAAAGGATGGTTACAATTGTGAATTGCTTTGCCTTTTCCTTACTTCAGGCTGCACATAGTCTCATAACTATTTTAATGTTCTGTGGTTTCTTTCAGAATGTACCAAAAGAAATGTTTGGATCAGAGGGTGTCCTCAGCTGTTTGTGATTATGGATTATTAGAATGAACATATACATTTGAGAATTAACTTATTTTGCACCCCTATAACTAAAGAAAAAATAGATTTATCCTCTTACTTTCTTCAGCTATAGTGGTATTTTGTAGCCTTAAGTAAATTGTGTTTCATTTTCAGAATGCCTTTTGAGTTCACATGACATAAATCTGTGTGTGGTTTCTAATAAAGTCTAGTATAGTCGCCACCTGTCCCAGTACTTGAATTAGATTTGTCTTTGAAAAAATATTTTTAATACATCTGTGCTGTCCACTAATATTATAGCTTTTTGGGGTAGCTGAGTAGTGTAATGGAATTGAGCTCCACCCATTAAAAAAGGAAGTGACAAAAAATAGTCCTTTTGGAGACTATTCGAAAGGCAGAATAATTGATGCGAACAGAAGTAGCTCTCTTGCAGTATCTGGCACTTTACCCTGCAAACTCTTGTCAGTCCCATTAGCTTATAATATAGATGTGGTTGCATTACAGTTACTGACCTGTTGATGGTTTTGTGACTTAGGTTGGTCTACACTATAAAGTTGGATTGACATAGGTTGCCTTATGTCGACCTAGGGTCATGCACGGGGGTTGGGGAGCAAGTTCGGACATGGCCTCCCCAATAATTGGCAGAGGCACAGGAGTCTGGCCCCAGGGCAATGGCAGGGGGACAAAATATGCCCCTCCAAAAGCAATGAAATTTAAATTCCTTTGCATGCCCCTGTGTAACTTAGCTATGTAAGTGTCTATACTACAGTGTTGCTCCTGCTAATGTAAGTTGCCCACTACACCAACTTAATAACTTCACTTCCGTGAGAGAGTAATGCTTAGATTGATGCAGATAGGGCGGCACAGTGTCTATGTAAACAGTGCATTATACTTAAATTGTCTGTTGGCTGGCAGCCCTGTGAGGGGCTTACAGCCAGAGCGCACACCCACTCCAGGGTTCACAACTGCAGCAGCCTGGTGATGAGGCTGACAGCTGTGAGCCCTGGTGTGGGAGGGCATATAGTTTGGATTGTGGGCCCTGGGGTGGGGGAGGTCTCCAGCTGTCAGTGCCCCGCAATGCTCCACACAGTTAAGTCTGTGGAGGTGCTCCTAGTGAGGACATGCACCACCAACAGAGAGGGAGTTGTGTGGCCACAAGCTCCTACAGTCGACCTTCAGCTATGTCTATGCTAACACTTTTGTCGGTAAAATTTGTTTCTCAGGGGTGTGGGGACCCCCGCCCCCAGAGAAACATAAGTTACACCAACAGAAGCGCTGGTGTGGCTAGTGCTATGTCAGTTGGAGATGCTCTCCTGCTGACAGACCTACGGCCGCTCGTTGAGGGTGGTTTAATTATGCCGACAGGAGAGCTCTCCCCCGTTGGCGTAGAGCAGCTACACGGGAGACATTACAGCAGTGCAGCTGCAGTGGTACAGCTGTGCCTCTGTAAGGTTTATTATGTTGACATAGCCTAACTTAGGTCAACTTAATTTTGTAGTGTAGACAAGGCATTATTCTTGGCTCTATTCTTTTGTGTTCTGTCATTACCTTGAGCTCTTGACTATCTTAAAGAATGTCTTGGCTTAGTACTAGTGGCTCTTCTCACTATCCTCTCAGTTAATTTGTTCCCACTCACCTTCTTCATTTTTTGGAAACCATCTTCTCTAGTGCTCACTGTAGACTACCATTCTGGTATTTAGGCATGCCAGTTTCATCTCCATATCTCATGCTGTTTCTGTACAACTGAGAACATTGGCAGTGCACTAATACAGTGATTCTGAACTGGGGGTCCAAGCCCTGAGTCACCCCATAGGGCTGATACTGGGAGCCCCAAGGTCCTCGCAGCACCCCATGGGGCAGGAGCCCTGAAGCCCCGAGTTGTGATCCTCCTCTGGGTCCTGGAATTTGTATAGCATATTGGGAGGGGGAAGGAGAGAGCTCACAAAGAAAAATGTTGAGAATCCCTGTGCTAAGAGATTGTTCTAGCACTTAACAATCCGCAAATGGAAAAGTAAATGCCCCAGGACCTTGTGGTGATCAAACTGATTATGAGAGATTTGATGGTCCACAGAGCTAGTTTCATCTTAACCCATTCGTATTGTATTCTGATTGGACAAGAGAAGGGTAATTGTGTAACCTTCATACAAACCCTGGTGCTATGTAGCGGTCTGCTCAGAAGCTGTCCTCCCTAAAAAGGATAGACTTGATATTAAACTCCAACTTCTCTCATCACATTTTCATTTCTTCACTGAAGATTTTTATTTAAATCTGTGTTTATATTGTTATTGTTCTTATTTGGGTTGGAAAGACTTGTATGCTTACAGGCAGTTCCATTTCTTGGCTATCTATGTTCTGCTGTGGCTGTAAGGAAATCTGAGACTTTTTGGTGCCTTTTTGTTTAAGAAGGAGAAAGGTAATGTAGAGTGCCTGACTTGCTTGTAAGTTCAGTGGGGAAGCATTTTAGTAGGGGTGTGAGATGTCTTAGACTGAGTGTACAGGTGGGCTTACTAACCAGAACAGATTCATAGGTTCTGACTAACCACACTTGTCCAAGTTGCACATAAGAGCACCAAACTGTGGGCACTGCACTCCTTATCCAGTTCCCCCAGGACTGTGTAACTGAAATTTGCATCTGAATGGAATAGAAGCCAGATGAAAATAAACCCACCCACTTTTTGGTTGTCCATCAAAGAGCTCCCTCTGCCTTCCCCACTTGCTTTGCAAAAATACTGGAGACAGGAAGGGAATTGAAGACTTCATAGGTGGCTTGTGAGCAGGTGGCTTTCCCACACTTCTCCAAAATACAGCCCACACACTGTACAAGGCCAAAGCTCACCCACTTCATGTTGTTTGGCTTTATTTACAAAGAATCAATTGTTTGTATTTCAGTATCACTTAGAGACCTCAATTGAAATCATAGTTTCATTGTGTTACTTATGTTACGAACACTTAGTAAGAGTCGTCCTCTGCCCCAATAACAAATTTCAGCCCAAGCCTTCTCCCCTTCTTTAATGCTGTTAGGTTTACTCCCTGAGTTCTGTTGAGCCTGAGGCCTCTCAACCCATACTGTTGCGCCCACCAGTGAGCCATCAGGAATACATCAGCAGTTCCCTGCAGCATACAAACACCTGCTGAGAGGGAGGGCCAAGAGAAGGACTGCCATGCTGGTACAGGAGCTAATGGACTCTTAATTCTTGAGTGAAGCCTAAAATCTGATGCCTCTGTCTGCATTTGGGGTGTCAAAGATCATGAAAAGCACAAGTAAGTTACTTTCTTCTCAGTACAACTAAGCACATCTCTTCAATAATACAATAAAGCCTTTAAAAAAAAAAATCTGTGGCAGGAACATCTCCTTCAAAGTAAAGTGAAATATAGAAGAAAGTTAGCATGTTAACAATTGATCTAATATGCTTTCGATGTGCCATAATTAAACAGCCTTGAGAAAAAGGGATACTCAAACGTACTGCCTTTTAAAGGAAGAAATAATGAGAACACTCCCCCACCCCAGGGTTGTGCATTAAATGGATTTTTAAAGGGGTGATGTTTAAATTTAGACTTTGAAAACTGTTTTTATCAAGTGTTCAAAACACTGTAGTTATTTATATCAAACACATCTGTTTGGACACCCCTTTATGTGTAGCTTTTGTCTGTAAAAAGAGTGTGAAGGTAAAGTTATTTCATTTCAGAATAAAAACTTGCCAACTGCTTCCCTGATTTCTGAAGACTTTTTTGATTTAAATACAGTGTAAGCAATGTTGGTGCAGCTACTTAATTAGGATTAAAGCCTTAGTCATTCACAGTGTGGGACTAGTCAATAACTCAAGGAAAACAAAGTGAAACAATCCACCTGGCTTAATTGTAGCTCTTGAATAAATATACTAGTGCCAAAAGTATTAAAATTAGTGGAGTCAATCGTAAGTAGGTTAGATAGGTAAATATAGAAATGAAGTAGTTAGGTTAGTTAAACATGGCACTGCTTTAAAGATGGGGGTAGCTAGGAGAGACAGAAGAGAGGGGGATGAGGAAGGTATTGGTGTCACCTTTGTTTTCTTTAACCATTTGTAACTATAAATTATATAGCAACCTGGAATTTCCTCACGCTTGTGGTAGGCATGCTGATTAGAAGAAAGTCTTGTATATCTAATGTTAAATAATCATTCTAAAAGCAGGAAGAATCCAATATTTGTTTCTCTTGCTGCCAGGAAACTGTAGAGGGCTTGTCTACACTTTCAGCAATGTTGCTGCACTGGTGCAGCTGTGCCACTGTAGCACTTAGTGAAGATGCCACCTATGCTGACAGGTGAATTTCTGTCATCAGCGTAGGTACTCCCTGAGAAGCAGTTGCTATGTCAACAGGAGAAACCCTCCCATGGGCATAGCACTGTTTACACTAGGAGTTAGGCTGGTATAACTATGTTACTGAGAGGTACAGATTTCCACCTGCCAGAGCAATGTGGTTATAGCAACATAAATTAGTAGTGTAGACCAGGGCTCAGTAAAGCAGAGGAACTTGCCCACAGTGTTTTGAGCAGCTGTAAAGAGATGGCCTTTTTGAGGTACACTTCAATGCATGAGAAATCTAATTCTACCTTTCAACACTACACTTTCATTTTAAAAAATAAAACCATAGTCCCCTTCTTGTTATAATTTCACTGAGCTTAATGGGTAATGGGTATCTTGGAGAGTTCCTCCTTTTGTGTTGAATTGTGATGGCTGGTATCCTTTGGACTTGGTTATAGTAGATGTATGATATACTTTTGTTATACTTAGTTTCTCCATCTGCAAAGTGGAGATACTGCCTTCCTTTGTGGAGTGTTTTTTGAGATCTACTGATTGAAAAGCTTTGTGGCAGCTAGTTTTTGTTGAGGTGGATTGAAAGTGTTTCTCACAATGGCTTCCTATGCTGTTGAACTCAATATGTTGACAGTATGCATAATGTATAGATCTTTTTACTAAATCATCCTATTAGGACCGCCCTACTCTGGGGAGAGTTAGAAGGTTTAGGGAACAGAAAGCCAAGAAGGAAGATGCTCATGGGAAAGGGCTGCTTCTATGTTGTGCTTATCATTGGAGCTTGCATTAGAACAAAAATTGACAGTCCCTCTATACGTTTAGTTTTTTAGAGTAGTTCTCAAAATGGCATCCATTGACTACTCTGTCCAGTTTCCATACTATGTCAAAATTAAAGTGAGTCTTTTGCTTTTAACTTGGGCAAAGATAATCTTGGCACCAGCTTGGAAACACAACAGTGATTTGAAATATTTGGTAGAGGTGACAGTGAAAGAAAGAAATGCTTTTAAGATTTGAGTTTGCGTCACTATCATGTTGGCTCTATCTAAATTGCAGGTGATTTGGGTGAAAGTAGTATATTTTCTTTGAATAAGTTGCTAATTCTTTTCTTAAAAATTAAAGGAAAATATTCATATGAAGATTTCTCATTCTTTACTTCCTTTTTTTAAAAAATTTACTGCTTAACCTGCTTTTCTGAGTTAGTTTTGTAGACATATCAACTTCTATTTGACATTTATTTAAATAGCTAGGCATTTAACCAGCACAGAACTTTCATCTTTCTTTAAATTCTGTGTGTGTTTAGAGGAATTAAACATGTTTCCAAAAAGTATTTTCTTTAGTCATAAAAGTGAAATTAGATTGGAGGTGGAGGGAGAGTTTAGACTGATAGGAGCGGCCTGGGACAAATGGAAGGCAACATTGAGAGGATCTGTGTTTTTGTTTTGTTTTTTTTAACTATCCCCGTGATATCAGGTGTGCTCATACAATGGTAAGCCTGGTGGCCCCTCATAGTGTCAGTAACTGTGCTAAGTATCATGGGTGAATGCCTCTGTACAGTCGAAGTTACTGTGGTAACAATGCTGAGCACTAACATCATGACATGACAGATGCAGCTTTTAAATTTCAGCCTTTAGCTTCACTTTTAACAGGGTTGAAAAGCTTAAAAAACATTCTCTTCTTTGCCACACTTCTGATAGCATCCTTTTGAGTGGTCTTTGAAGTGACTTTGACATTTTTAATTTATAGCACTTTTCTGTGCCCAAATAGATTTATAAAGAATTGATTATCCAGCACAGCTCTGGTATTAGTTAAAAATGGTGGAAAATTAGCTGTTCAGATTTTTTCTCTTTGCAAAATTCTTGATGATAGAGTGGCAGGATGTGCATCTTGAACACAACTGAAGTAGCATTATATTTTGCAAACACTGTTTGTGGTTCCATGGTTAAGAATGAGTTGAGTTTTGCACTTAAAGCAGGAATTCAAACACTTTATGCATGAAGAATAGAATATCCTTCCCAAAATTACAGTACTTTTTGAATTTAGAATGAGAAGTATAAATGGGTCACATTTAAAATAGACAGTAAGCAAATTCTTTCAGTTCATTATGCAGTAGTTAAAATTTGGAGCTCAAAACAGGAGTGAATTTATTCCCAAGCTTGCCTTTCTCAAGGTAAGAAGCTTCTTTGCATCAAATAACTTGACATTTCATAAGATGCATTGTGGTTCGAATTTCCTCATTTGCAAAAGTGCAACAACTAAATTAAGTTAAATGTTACATTTTCAAATCCTGCTACATGTTATTGAATGTTCTCTTCATGATTCACTGACAAATAGAACAGATTCAGTGTCATTAAAGTGAAATACGTTTATCCTAGTTAAAGAAGAGCAGGTTAATGCTGTTTTTTTGGGAATACTAGTTATGTTAGGATACCTAATCCTTTTGAGTTGCTTTGGGCCAAAAACTAAAATGCATTGCAGCAGATTTAATTTTCAGCATATGGAACCTTTAAGGGTCTGTGTTGGGAGCCTGTACCAGTACAGCCATTCACAGTGTGTAGGGCAATGGTATGCAATTTTTGTAATGCTCAGGTCCCACTGGCAACCTGATGAGACCCAGAGAGTTGTGTGTAATTTGCATATCAATGTACATAGGATTTTAATAAGAGAATTGCAAATGGCCTCCCTCCCCCACTTGTCAAACACATGTAAAAATTAGGCACTTAAATTGGTATCTTTCAGAAGTACCCTGCAACTGCCAATGGAAGTCCCAGTTTCACTGAGGAACAGTAGGACTTTTTGAACTGTGCTGGTGCTATAGAGAATACCCAGATGCCCATTCTGGGCTTACCCTATTAAGTCAATGCCTTGATAGAGAAAGCTGCAACTTCTTGGTGATCCAAGCCTTGGTGCATCACTGGCTGGATCCTGCATGGATCTTTAGGTGAGGTAAAAACACACATTGTAAGTTTTTAGTAATGCTCCACTTTTCTGCAGTGGACAAAGAGGCATGGTATTCTGACCCCACAATGGACATTAATGTGTTATCCAACTTCACTGTCACTCTACAGACCATGAACGCTAATAGATTCTGAGTCACAAAGCCAAACCTGGCTCTGCAAATCTTGATAGACAACAGTTCGGTTAGAGCATGTCCGTAGCTGGGAGCAAGCCTCTCCGCTTGAGCAGACAGACTTGTGCTAACAGGGCTTCAGCTAGTGCATGCTAAAAATAACAATGGGTGTTGCTGCATCAGTGAAGGCTTGAGGTAGCTACCTGACTTGGACCCACCCAACTTCCTGGATTTGAGCTCAAGTGGCCAGTCTGAGCCATTGAGGGTGCAGCATCATCCATGCTGGTATTTTTATTGTGCTACCTCAAGCCCCTCTAATGCAAATCTGTCTGCCTGGCCGGAAGGCTCGTTTCCGGCGGCAGTGTAGACCTTATAGGCTTGACAGGCATACCCTTTACATGTAATCACAACTGTTCTGTGAATATTTGTGTACTGCTGCAAGCACTAGTGTGTGTGCGTGTGTGTGTGTGTGTGTGATGCTATCTGTGTGCTAGGGTTTTGGAGGAGTTACACTAAAATTATATAGTGTAGATGAGGCTTTTTACAGGCAGGAAAGGTTGGAAGCTTTCACAGCTCTAGTCACTGCTGCTTGCTTCTCCATTCCATAAATATTTATAACTTGCCGAGTTTGATGTGTGTGTTAAGAATCTTTTTATTTTCTTAAAAGTGGATTTGATTCTATATTCTAAGCAATGTTTTGTCTGATGTGCTCAGCTTGTTGTTAGTTGATGATGCAGCTAGTCATGGCTGCCCACACTGCACAGAGGTATGCACAGGTCTTCCAGGGATACATCAGCTCATCTAGATATTTGCCTAGTTTTACGAGAGGCTACATAAAAAGCTCTAGCCAAGGCAGTGCAAACTAAAATATCATACAGACCATGACTAGTTTATACTGCTCTATATACCATACACTGAAGTGTAAGTATGATATTTATATTCCAATTGATTTATTTCATAATTATAGGATAAAAATGAGAAAGTAAGCAATTTTTCAGTAATAGTGTGCTGTGACCCTTTTGTATTTGTCTGATTTTGTAAGCAAGTAGTTTAAGTGAGGTGAAACTCAGGAGTCTTATTTGTCTTGAGCATCCCAAAAGGGGTGCAGTAGTCTGGATAGGTTGAGAACCACTACTTTAAAACACTCAGCTTCTAATATTAATTAAAAGGACATCAAAGGAAATGAAGTTACTAAAACAGATTAGTGTGGATCATTATACGTGGACAAGGATTTTTTTTTAATTCCCCAGACTTTTTGTGATACATACCATAGGATCTCTTCTAAAGTAAGGCTTTTTCCTGCTCTGTTAACTTTGGAAGGGAACACATAATAATTGATGATATTTTTCAAATGTATTGCTAATGAGATTTTTAAGCAGCTTAATTTTTTATAGGTCCTGTGGTGGATTGAGCATTTTGGGATTTGGTCTTTCCTAGATTAAACTCTGAGCATATTAGAGTTGATGAAAAATTAGTTGTTAGATGGACTATCCTGCCATTATCACTGTTTAGAAGGATTATGTGTGTGTGTTTGCATGAATATCATTTCACAGCTACTCCTGTTTTTCAAATTCTGAATTTTAGAATCTTAAACTATGGATTTTTAGAATTACATGGAAGATTGTATTTGTGAGCAAGACCAGTACAGTGCCAGCCACCTAGGAAACCTGTACATGGAATTGGATGTTGAAAGTGGGGGATTGAGCATGAAATTGAGCACCAGTCCTAAACAATCAGAATGTAGCCCTTTAAACACTCTACTTTTTAAGAGGTTTACTTAGCTATTTATATTTGGATTTATATAACATGTACTTTATCCAAGTTCTAAGTATTATAATGAGCTTTTTAAAGCACCCTGCATTGAAGTCAAATACAGCAAAAGAGGACCTTTGAGAAATGAATATGTTCACCCTTTAATTCTGATATTGGAATCAGGCATTAGAGAAAATCAGATTTCCCAGAACAAAGGAACTTAAGAATTTGTAGGATATTACAGTTCAAGGACAGGATCAGACCCAGTTCTACCCAGATCATCAGTGGTATTTTCTAGTTATGTTTTAAAGGTGTCTATCCCTTTTTAAATGTAATTACCTCTTAATCTTATATTCATCAGGGACTGCAATGCTAATAGTACAAAATGAATTGCTCAACTGAAAAGTGCCTTATCACCTTTGCAAGGGAACAAACATTTAAAAAGAAAATGTAAGACTTGATCAGATTAACTAAAAAGCAAATTTAAGTTTTCTAATTGGGTTAAAATATTTTACAGGAAAGTGCTTCCTTTTTTTATTTCCTGGAAATAGTACTGAATTTTTATCTAGCCTAACTAATGTGTCTTACAGTATGTATATGGTTTAGGAGTTAAAATGTTACTTCTCAATAAAATGTTCCACTTAATCCTACTCTTCAATCAAGTTGTTGCCACAAGCAGTAGTCTGAAATGCCAATTTTAATTACCATCTTTTTTTGAAAATAGAACTCTCAGCTTTGCATACAAAATTTTATTCTACAGCAGCTTTGGAAGATTTCAAAGCAGTTTCCTGCTGTGCTTAAGCAATATTGCCATTTGAGAATTGAGTACTACATCAATTTTCCCCATCTTTTAGTTAGTTATTCAGTACTTCATTGTTGCATTCAATCACTCACTGGAAAAGTAGGTTCACTTTCAGGATCATCATTTCTGCCTTTTCCTTTGTTGTCTTTCCCTCTCTTCTGTTTTCCCTTCCAGTGGATTTCACTTTCAGCACCTTTTCCCATATCACCTGCTAAAGTGATGAGGCAACAAACCAGTTAAATGTCAAAATGTATGCTTGCTGGCCAACTTCAAGCAACAGCTGAAACATCTCCAGTGACAAAAGAACTCCAACCTGTTCTGCCATCTGCTTTCTCTGCCTTGCTTGTCACTATTGGATAGTGTACATAGCAGCTCTTGCATGTCAATTTATAGTTTTCATGAAACATTGATAGTAATAGCGTATACATACATGTAGACTCGAGTCAGACACATGCTGTGCATTGCTGAAAACTCTAGATATATTGATTAGTGCATTTTCACAGAAAATGGTGAACACTTGAATCCTCTTAGTTAAGTAATTGGAAAAGGACATGCTTTCAAATGCTGCTTCAATAAATTAGTCTGAAATAGTCTGTGTAAATACTTTTAATAAGGGTTATCTGTGGGCTCCTAGCAAATCAAATTTGAGCCCTTTTGTCACTAGTTGGAGAGGCTTACCTGGTCCTTGAATATGGGCCACACATAGCTGTTATAACTTCGAACTATAAACAAAGTACTCTGCTTAGAGCAGTTACTAGAATTATCAGAAAGATGAAATGATTTTATTCTAATGTTACTCATAAAAGCCAAGTATTTTAATCTTCGGAAGAATATTTAAGGTAGATGTATGATAGGACATCCGTTAACTTTATTGGTAACGGCTTAATGGAGCTCTTTGCAATGTGAGGACTATGAATTTAAATCACAGGGTTTTTTGTCTTTAGGTGTCAACGGAAACAATGGCGGATAGACCTGCCAGCCACTAGTGTAGTGATCACCTTCCACAACGAGGCCAGATCTGCTTTACTTCGAACGGTTGTCAGGTATACAGAGAGAGAGCCTGTTGTCCTTCAAGTCACTCCCATAACTGTAATATGGAAGGTGAACCCTAATTAGTTATCTGACTTCTCTTTTTTTCAGTGTGCTTAAAAAAAGCCCATCACATCTCATTAAAGAAATCATACTGGTGGATGACTACAGCAATGATCGTAAGTACTATTGTGGGACCTGAGCCTTCAATATCCTAACTCATGTGACTTGGAGTTTGGAATTTCAGGTTCAGTATTTGATCTTAGTTCTGTCAGATTTATTGTCATTGCCATTTAACTGTGAAGAAACATGCAGTATGTAGTTTTTGATTGCATCTTGCTGGGTGTAAATCAAACAGGAGAAAGAGCTTGCCATAGTATAAATGTTTTTATTGCAAGCTTGTGATATTTGCATCAGCCATTTGATATCAGTGCTTTACAAGGGGGCTGACACTTCAACAATTCATACAGCTACTAAGAAAGAGAAGCACAAATCACTTTTCACTAAGCTTGAACAATGAAATTAGGCCAATCAGTATAAATTCTGATTACAAGTCAGCATCTACTTCATTTCACTGGCGAGTACACATATATTAGCAGGATGCTGCAAAGTTTGGGTTGTAGACACTGCAGAGACAGAATTCCTTTTTTAAAAAATGTTTAAAGAAAAATCCATTATTTTTATTAATATCTCTTGCAAAAGCCTATTTCTACAAAAAGTAAAGGTTGCACCTAAAAGTTGGCAGGAAACCTTTAATTTACAGGAACGTGCATTTTGTAGCACATTAGAAGTTCATCGTATCAGAAGTGTTGGGAAAACTGAAGGCAAGCTCAGTTTTTCATTTGAATCATTTTTCGCCTATTTTGTGACAAGACGAGGGATTCATTTTGCCTTTTTATTAATTTATGAGTGTTAAAATGTAAATATTTTGAAACTTGACTTTTTGCTTTTCACTGGTGAAACAGCTAATTTTAGGATTATGTCAAGTTGCATGCCATTTATTTAATTTGTCTCATTTAGCTGAGGATGGTGCTCTGCTGGGGAAAATTGAAAAAGTGCGGGTTCTTCGAAATGATCGTCGAGAAGGTGCGTTTTGTGAAATTACTTTGGGGAGGGGAAAATGCAGGCCTAAAATCCAAGGTAGTTACTTTTTGTAAACAGTGAACTTGAAATTTTTTTTTAAGTGTGCTTAAAGTGTGCTTAAGTGTGCTTTGTATTCTGTATCTCTTTGCACAAAACACTATAGCTGGATTAGTAGTGCAATAAATAAAATGTCTAGGTGTGTAAATAAGGTAACTCACAGCACAGAAGCCTTTCAGACCGTGCTTTTTGAATATGGGGTTTAAACCTTAGAAATGTGGGAGACTGTCCTACAGCTGTTTATTGATGTAACTTTGTGAGGTTGATAGCTTACTCTCAGCTACAGTAGCTATCAGACATGTCCTTATTCACTTTTATAAATTTTTGCTTACTAGGCTGTCAGTCTTGTCTCTGGGGCAACTAGAATTATTGGATGTTTAGGTAATTATAAGAGATGGTCCAAAACCAGGAATTGACACCTGGTGAACAACATGAAACCTCTTGACACTGTATAATTAAAGGTATATTTCACACAAGAGTTTCCACTCTGCTGGGTGTTCAGTACTTGAGTATATTGTTTGGACCTTGCTTGTAAGCAATACTTTTGTCAGGAAAAAAAGTATTGATGACTTAGAACAGTCACTGGGATCTATTGAATAAGGAGGTGTCATTTTTTAGATCGTAACTGCACTTAAAGTAAAAAAAAAAAAAAAAAAAAAAAAAAGCAGGATGATTGTCACTGGAAAACTGATTTAAAGTAGAGATCTTAGTGTGAAAACAAACATTTTCAAATGTTTTTAACTCTTCACAGTACTCTGGAGAGGGTGAGCTAAATTTTTTTTTTTTGGCTCATGTAGAAAGCAGGATTGCACAAGTGTAACTGAAGGCATAATTTGACTGCCAAATCTTTTACTATTGATGCATGTCCCAGAAAAAACAATTTTGGACAATTGTGAGAGTGGATCCGTTTTGCATGATGTTTTAGAGAGATTAGATATGATTCCTGCCCTGAAGAACAAGCAGTCTGTTTGTATTATGATTTTATTTTTTTCCCTAAACATACAACCATATACAAATTTACAAAGAGCAAGATAAACAAAAAACAATGCATTGAAAACATTTTAACATTTTTGTTGTCATCAAAAGCATGTGTTACTATTATGTAGAAAACAAATATAGAATATAAGTATCATAGTAAATTAATACCTTAATAATCTGAAAATTGAAACTTGAGCAAAAATAAGAGAAATGAAATGTCATATTAGAAATTAGAAAAGCAGAATGTGAAGATGGACAAAGGAAAAGTAGGAAAATGGGGGGATGAATTAAAACAAGAGAGTCATAGTAAACAAATTGGAAAGCCTGATCTTTTTCAGGTATAGTGCAAGAGAGCAGAGAAGACATCCTGGAAGTAGAAGTTAATGCAAGCAAAATCCAAAGATCGTATTTTGGGGACAGGGACTTGAAAGAGAAGAATGAAGATGGTTGGTGCCCCATGTTCCACATGGAGGGGGCAATTATTTAAAAACAAGCAAATAAACAAAAAGTATGTAGGCGAGAATGGGAAGGCAACAAAGGAAATAACAAGGTGCGATGGTGATCAAAGCACAGAGGATGACGTGGGAAAAAATTAGATGAAATGTAAGGAGGGTAGAGCCTTAAAAGTAAGGATGAGGTGTTTAAACTTCATGTAGAAAGGCACCGTGAAAGGGACTTCAGGACTTCATTAGCTGCTGAATGTCCAACTGAAGGAAGGAAAAGATAAGTTGGAATGCCTCAGAGGAAAAGGTTGCAGTGGTCCGTATGACAGAGTTGTGCTTTTGAAAGGCTTTTGGCAGTGGAGATGGAAAGGAAGGGTGGAATTCAGAATGTTATAGATGGAGAAGCAACAAGATTTAATGGGAATTGGAGTATAAGTAGAGAAGGAAAGTAGGGAGTTTAAGACCACAGCCATGGGATTATATCTTTAACAGTGAAAATAATTATGAACAGTGATAGAGAAGATATGGTAAGTTAGGGAGTTCAGTATTTACTATTAAATTTAAGTAAGAGGTGAGACATTGATCGAGAGATGACAGATGGGGAGAAGTTGAGGGCAGAGAGATAGATCTGAGTTGTCTACATATATGTGGTAAGAGACCATAGGAACAGAGATCACTCAGATAGCAATGGAAGAGGAGAGGATAAAAAGGAGGGAACTAAGGGTAAATCTCCCAGGGATGTACACTGGGGAATGGTGAGAAGTATGTTCACCAAAAGTTCTTTTGGAGTGGACAGCCAAGTAGGAGAACCACCAGAGAAGACATTCACAGAAGCCCATGGAATAGAGTATTGGAAATGGAGAAAATGCTTAAATATGGAATAAAAAGTCCTAGTTTTGTGAGAGCAGTTGAGAGGGGCATATGTCTGACTAGAGAATTTTGACGATGGTGTCCTCTTTTGCAGATGTGCTACTGCCTGCGAAAGGGAGTTCTTGGAAAAGTTCTTGGGAAAGATAGGGCTTGTCGAAGCATGCAAGTTATACCACTTAACTATACCAGTATAGTTTAAAGTAGTACAACCTTCTAGTCTGGATGGAGTTATGCAGGTGTAAGGATACTTATACAAGTATAGTTATTGCTGTAAGGAAAAGGGAATAAGAGATGCTGTCAAAACACCCTTTATGCTAGTATTACTGCGTCTGCGCTGGGGGTTGCACTCATATAACTATTTCAGTAGAAAATCACACCTAATTGAAATAATTAAGTACAAAAACTGTCTATCAGCCCTTAACAGATTGGGAATTTATCACTTTTGGTCATATTATCCTCTTATAATTTAACTAAATCTACACTAACAGCTGGTTTTATAGCTAGGCTTGTTAACAGGCTGACTGGATTGGAGTATTAATTACATTTTAGAGGACTGAAATTTTCTTTAGTGTTTATATTCTTCCTCCTGTGATGACTTATTAATTCCTCCCCCCCCCCAGGCTTGATGCGCTCCCGTGTCAGAGGAGCAGATGCAGCACAGGCTAAAGTACTGACATTCCTGGACAGTCACTGTGAATGCAATGAACACTGGCTAGAACCTCTTCTGGAGAGAGTAGCTGAGGTTAGTTTACAGTGTATGCTTACCTGGTTATAAAATGATTTATATTGCATTAATTTTATGCATATATAAAAAGATTTTCTCTTTGAAGCAAGAAGAAAGTGTTCATTGATGAAAGCCCACTTCTTGGTCATTTAATCTAAACAGTAGAGCTTAATCTGTAAATACTCTTTTTTTTATATTTTTTCTAAGCAATTCAAACATACTTCTTGGTTCCTCAATGACTTTTTTTGCAACTTTTTTAAAGAAACTGTAAAGCTAGATATAATTCTCATCCCCTCATGTAACTCCATTTATGTGAATATTTATTCCTGTTTGTTGGTGTTAAGAGGATATTCAGATTGGTAACGGGAAAAAGTTGGGCTATGTACTCAAAACTAATTTATGTCTGTGGAAAGCTATTGGTAAGATTGCTTAAGAGTACACACGTACTCTCTCTTTATATGTTAACCATATTTTTTACTTGTTTCTTGGTAAGCAAGCAACATCTTTAATTTCTCAAAATTCTGTATAGGTAGAAGCTGGTCCAAGCATTGTCCCAGGACGCATTGAAGATAGGCAATTTGCTTTTTGCAGTTACCTTTCACCTTCTCCCCCGCTTCCCCACTTCTCATTAAAATGCCCTTTTAATTTACGTGTTCCGCAAATGTTGCCTCTCAGAATGACCCTCTCTAATTCCCTTTTTCTACATAGTGGGTGGGAGTCTGGGAGTGGGGGAGGGTGGGATGAAAAAGGCCAAACTCTTGTTTTAAAATTACATCAATAGCTGACTTGATCAAACCCAGGCTCTGGATGGCTGATGAATGCTGCTGTCTGGAGCTTCAGACAAAATTGCATTCAAATCAGTTTATAATGTACCAAACTAATAAATACAGTAATAAATAATGCAGCCTTTGTCTTGAAAACAATATCCATTAGGTACTTTGTCTTACTAATGCCATATTCCCCTACCGTGTCTCACAAAAGAGTTAGTCTGTGCCATCAATACGCCAATTCAGAACAGATGTATTGTAGTTCTTCTTACCAACAGGCAGCGGCAGCTACCAATTTCTATTTTTGATACTTTCTGCTGTTTAATTCTATGGTACCTTGTTGCTAGCTGACATTTTCAGAGCTGCTGTACCTCATATAGCACATGCTCATTTACAGTGTGTTAGTGTTCTATTTCCAAATGTTAATGACTTCAACCACGTCAAACTTTGACAATACTAGAGTAACTAATTAGTGCCTAGAGTGCCTGAAGTTAAATACATCACGTCAGTGCTGATATTTCTTAGCACTTGCGTAAAGTGCTGTATAACAAAGCCCCCTTAGCTGAGGTTCCATCTGTCCCTCTGGTTCTGTAGTGCTAAAGTGGTCTGTCTCTTCTATCTCGAAAGGGAGCAGAAAACCAGCAAACAGTTCTGTAGACAGTTTCAGAATGAGCAAGAGAAAGGAAAACAACAAATGTCTTGTGGGAAGCCCTCATCTTTCAAACTTGTTATGCCAATAGGGAGAAGGAAACTCTTCTGAAGCCCACTAGCCCAGCCTGACTGAAGCCTCTACCTACTGGGGCACAGGAAGTAAACTGGTGTTCTGAGCCAGTACAGCTCTTTGTAGAAGATAAATATTCGCCCCCTCCCCCTTTTGGTTTTTCTTTGTTTCTGGTCTCTGTGCTTGTACAGTGCCATTATGCACCCTTCAGGCTACACTTGACTGGTGTTAGGAAGTTAAATTGGGAGGTAGGGAATGTCATTTAACCCCTTCATTAAAATAGAATATGGTACCTTTTATTCTGAAGTTCTGACAATAATGGAGCACCAGCACTATTAAGTGATTTACTTGGAAGAAGCATCTGATGCATTTTGTTCCACGTCAGCTATATCCAACAGGACAGAAGTTATTAAATCCACTTAAACTTCTTTCCTCACCATTATCATATAGCAAATACCTTCTGGAAAAGCAGAAACATAATATGAACTACTCTTATCAGAAATCCTCAATGGTTCTTTATTTGATGTATTAGTTTCACTTTTTGCATTGTAACATGCTTGGTTTCATAAATTGTTCAATGAACATAGGACTAGGAGGGCCCTCCTGGATTGTTAAATCCAGTCCCCTACTATTATAGGCAACCTGCCATATAAACCCATTTATAAATGGGATGAGCATTTAAGGGTGATGGAGTTCAGGTTTCTCTCTTTCGTAGAAGTTAGGGAGTGATATATTCTGCCCTTTCACAAAGAAAGGCAAGACTCGCTGACTAGATGACTAGGGGTTTGATAATGGAGCTTACTGCTTCCAGGTTTTACGTCGTCTCAGATTGGTAAGGACTGGAAATAATTCATATACAGTATGTGATGGCTCTTGGTTACCTTATGCAATGATCTCCAACTTGCTCACAGTGCAAACAATATGTAGTTTGGCATTAATTGGGCACTTTTTTTTTTACAGTCTGAGCCTAAAAGAGGAATGGATGTGAAAACTTACCTGTTTTAGGCCTAGAGATGACTTCTTCTGGTCATGGTTGGGACACATTTAATAGGGCAATGGGAAAAGCCTGCACTGCTTCTTCCCTTTCAATACCAGCTTTGTAGGTAACTAGCGGTCTTCTATTTCCAGTCCTGCCCAGTGGTCATTGTTTTTTTACAAAGATTAAATACACCATAAAAGTTGATAGAAAACTTCTAATTGGGTAGGGGAAAGAGCAGTTTTAGGAGAGTACAGTACAAATATCTTAGTATCGTGATTGAATTGAATCAGTTTACACAATTGACATTCTGAAGCAACATTGTCACAGTTAGTGTAAAATGCACCTTTTCCCCCTCACAGATCTTTCTAGAGTACACCCCTCAGATAGTGGGCCCCTGCCTTCTGTCTGGGAGTGGAATTCAATCATTCTCCCACTCAGACTGGGTTTCTGGACTACAGCATCCAAGTTTACTTACCATGATTCCTGAACAAGCCCAATTGGGTTTGACACCTGCAAGAGCCTTTCCTTCAGGAGCTGTAGCCAGAACGTGCCAACAGTGACTCAAATTAACTTTTTCAAAACAAAATTTTATATATAGTAGCATAGTCATCCGAGAAAAGGGTTGAAACAGATGACCTACATACATATTATCTTATCTACAGCTTGGCATTCCCTCAAAGCCTAGGGAAGCCCAGCTTATCCAGTACTCCTGCTTCTCTTGGCAGGGGTTCCATCTGCTTCCCTGCAGACACTCTCTTCCTGTTCTGTAGTCCCCTTTTTATGTTCCTTTGGCTGATCTGGGTCTCCTGAAACTGGCCAAACACGTTTCTGCTCTCCACTCGGGGGACCTCAAGGATAGGCTTCAAAGCAGATGATTGTCTGCATTATCTGTTTAGTAGCTGGTGATGGGTTAAAGTAAAGCCATACTCTGATCCCTGCTACGAGGTGAGCTCCTGCAAGAGCTAATCTTTTGAAACCAGGTAGCAAACATAATCATAATCAAATAAACAGGTACACAATACTCATAAAAATAATACAGGTAGCTCCCATGTTCTTCATAAACCCAGATATTACATCCTTTCTGTTTGGCATTTTCTGTTTCTTATATCTGTTCTATAAACAAGGGTGGCATGCATATCTGGGGACAGTTTAATTCATGATCTCTGCCATCACAGCCTAACTGTAGACTGTATGTAAACTTTGAATATTACTCTTATTTGACAGTGGTACACTTTAAAACAAACTTGAGGCTTGGAGGAAGAAAGGATGGCATTGTGGTTAAGGAGTGAGACTTAAGTCCTATTTCCATGTGTCTCTCAAATTTCCCATATGACTTTCAGTGAGTCTCTTTTAAACTCTGTTCACATAACAGCAAAATGAGGATGTCAATAGATCCTCATAGTAGTTTTGTGAAACCATTTGAAACCCTCTAGAGTTTTTAAAAAGCAAAATATTTAGAATCCTGAGGATACTTCCTGACAATGATGCAGGCTTTACAGATTTGATGTATTACTTCTCTACCAAATATTAAAATGAAATACTATGTTACTTTGAATTTCCAGGATCTAGACTCGTACTGTGTTCATATTTTATTTCCCTTCATCACCACAAAACACACACACCCTTTCAGTTCTTTGTCACCCCCTACCCACACACTTTTATTTAAAAATAAGGAAGTTTTCCATAGCACTATCTCAGTAGCTGGAAATATTTTTGCAAAAGTAAAACATTTTTTGTTTTTGTGCAAACATCTTACTTTCTAGAGTCTTTCATCTTTGTTTTGTTTTGTGTGTTACCTATTCCTATAAAGTAATGAAATAGTTAAGAACAGCATACTTAAACTGGTTGGAAAATTGACTGCTCATTTAAGATAACACAGGTGTTCATTTAATGCCAGATTTTGTCTGTACAGTTTATATCTAGGATAAGCTTGGAGCAAGTGGATCTATAAAGGGTGGGGAGCAAAAAATCTTATACTGTATTTTGCCTTTTCTGTCCTGTCCTGTGTCTTTGGGTTTTTCTAACTTAATTAGACCAAACTACTTATTGTATTATTTGTTCCTCTAGTATGAATGAAAGACAGTGTTAAAGGTTTAGTCTTTGCTGAAGGGTCATACTTAGCCTATGTGCCACAACTTAATGATACTGGTTAGTATCCTTAGCTTGAATTTTAACTACAGACCAAAGTATATCCTTCTTTGACAAATTTAGTAGGCTGTAGATTTCAGACAGCCTACTCACTAAAGATTAAATGACCTGACTCCTGTAAAATACTCAGTATTTCACAAGATTATAGGTACTTGTAATAACTAGCAGTGGGGCTACACTGAGATCATTAGGGAGTTAGCAATTAAGATTAAATTAAGGTAAAACAAGGTGATCTTTCCTGACTTGGCATATTTAAATTGCTTAAGCAGAGGAGAGAGTGCTTTACAGCAATCACTTTCAATATTTGCAGTTATCTTGCAAAGGTTCAGTAGTGCAAAGGACATAATGCACCTCTAATTGATTATTAATCAAAGTGTGGGGTGCTAGAAGTTATATACCCTATTACTTGAAGTGAAAATTTAACCACATAAATACAATTAAAAGCATGATTAAGAGATTTAGCCTTCTGCCATATTTAATATGAGTGCTTACTCTATTATAGATTAATCAAAATGGATCTCCTCTCCTTTATTGGAGACCTGTTTACATTTTCCATACTTCTTAATCTACAGGGATTTCTTGAGTTACATATTTTGGTCCTGCCCCTAATGGGTGGCATTCTGTTCAGACATGTTATCCATGCATATCATCAGATTGCATCATTTTGAAACTTACATCTGAACCCAGAGTTCTGGTACTATTATTTAAATGGAAGTAAATATTTTTCAAGGTGGTTCAAACAAAAGACCTATCAGAAGTTATGTCTGAATGTGCTTATGATGTTCACTTAAGGGAAAGAAATGGAACATGCTACGCTATCACATTTGGAATATCACAAAATCAGTAGTTTTAAGGAACTGAGATGTTACCAAGATCCTAATAGTTATATTCAGGGGTAACGGGAAAGCAAGTTTTGTAAATTTGATTAAAACCCTTTGCGTTTGGAGAAGCATTCAAAGCAATTTTGCTACTGATAGTTGCAATAGCTGACCAAACGCTTTGTTGCAAGCAATTATTGACTTTTCATGGATTTAATATTTTGACTTTTTCCTACCTAATTGAGTATTTGAATTTCCCCAAGTTCCCCAAGAACCCAGGTTTCTCAGTCTTAGATGCCAGTGTAGAATGTATCAGTTCTAATGGAAGGATCTCCTGACGCAGCAGGGTCAAAACATTTTTTTTAAAAAAAATTGGGTTAAGATGGTATGCTAGCAAAGACCTTGTGAGTACTGCAGTATACTGGATTGCAGGAGACTTGAGATCTGAATTCTGGAGCAACTTTGACACTCTTGTTCTTTGGGTTAGTTTTAAGCTAAGAATGGTGCAAGTGCTTCTGACTTTCCTTCTGAGGTTTGATGTGCAGTAATGTGTGCTTCAGAATCAATTTGAAGGAAGGGGATTAAATTATATAAAAGTAGCCTAGAATGAAGAAGGGAGTGAAAACCATAAGATGAGGCAGCTGCTTCTGGAGGTGATGGAGAGAACTGTCCTGCTGAGAGAGCCAATATGAGGAATTCTTTTGACTGTTCAGAGTGAGTCAAAAGCAGGAGAAGGGGTGTTAATGGTCTCCCACTAAACGGTTCAACATCTCATCATGCTTGAATCTTTCTTTTTCTATTGATTTCATTATTTCAATATTACTTTTTAATATTTATTTTAGGACAAGACCAGAGTTGTGTCTCCTATAATTGATGTAATTAATATGGACAACTTCCAGTACGTGGGGGCGTCAGCTGATTTAAAAGGCGGTATGTACCTGTACTGGAATATGAGTCAACAAAAAATTAATGCATCAAAGTGCAAAACATAATTGCTGCATTCATAGAACTGACAGCATTAATACACCCTTGTTCCTTTTCACGCATCAAGTTGGTGTTTTCACACAGTCTTCCTGGGCTTAGACTGGACTCAAATTGGATTCTGATTCCATTATTTGAAAACTTTCTTTTGAGCCATAAACAAACTCTTAAGGTTTATACTACCCTGTTCTCATGCAAAACTCTCACCGATGTTTATGGTATTTTTGTATGCATTTCAGGAGAAGCATATGGCCACCGTATTTGATTCTGCTCTTAGAGAAGGCATTGGCAGGTCATCAGTAATGTTGTGCTTATTGATTTTTTTTTTTTCCCCTCACACCCTGCCCCCCGATGCATACGTGCACGTTGTTTATTTAAAAATTAAAACTGAACTCTCATCTCAAACATTTGGACTAAACAGTTTGACAGTAGAATTATGAATTGTGTGCATTGGTAGGGTACAGTGGCCACCTTCAAAAATGTATACTGGTTGGAAAGATTCTGCCATTCCATGATTCTTTAATTTTATAATGGAGAACTCTGTTAGAAATAGTAGAATCTTTCTTTCAAAATAATAAATTAAAAGCATTCCCTGAATCTATTGTGTGAATAGCTGACGGACAATAAACTCTTTATGCAACACTTATAAAACTTCAGACCAGGGCTGAGCTCTTCAGTGCTGCCATTAAAGTACAAGATAAAGCAAAATGGATGAGTGGCAACTCTGGAAACTGAACTCTGTTCACATGACAGGCACTGTGTGAGCAGGGTCAGTGGAAACTCCTTCATGCTTATCTCCAGTTTGTTTCAACCAGGACTTAGAGGGGATCCAGTCCATTCAGAGAGGTTAGTTCAGTTTTCAGGCCCATTTAGTCTTTAATGTTTACTAAGACTGCCACTGCGTTTGCTAGTTATGTTAGCTGTCTTAGGAATGATCCCTACTGAAGAAACTAGACTGACTATGGTCATCTTCACTTCAGACACTATGCTTGAGTGTCAAGTTCCAAACAGTGACCTGGCGGTGAGAGGCTCCTTATCCCTTTATTAATATCCTGAGGCATGCAATTTCCCCACAATTATAATACTCATTATAAAGAAGGTAAATAACTGAATTCTAAATGTATACAAAATTAGTACTTCCTAAGCATTCTGGTAGTGGTATGTATAGATGTGCCAGCTTTCTAAAATATGCAAGTCTAGAGTTTTTTGTTTGCCATACTTTTAATTTCTGGATATCTGTGCACCACTGTTCGTGTATTGGGATTCTCTGCCAACTGAGCTGTGGAGTAGCTGTCATTGTGGTTGTGCAGCTTGAACCCTCGCTCTATGGGAGTTGATAGAGAGGGGAGGAGAGGGTAATGGTGCATGAATGTATCAAATAGCTTGCTGCTACACCTCATGTTACTCCTATGGAGCTGTGGTTCCCCAGTCCTGCCCACTTGCCCCCCCATCAGTTTAAGCATGGGGGACCCTCTGCCCTCATGGGCTCAAAAGGTGGGATTTGCCTACTTTTGAATTTCAGCAATAGAAATGTTGCATGTTCAAGCTTTTAAAAATAGTTTAGAGGGCTGTGTTACACGCATTTGTGGTGTCCCCTTGTTCCCTGAGGACAGACACCAATCACTGTGACGGGTGGCATCTCTGCTGAGATGCTAAAGGCCCAAGACTAGGCAAGGAAACTGTACTATCCTTTCATCCCTAGATGTATTCTCTCCATTTCATGACTGAGGCATGGTAGTCTGGACAGCATGGAAAATCTTACTTATACTGCTTTTATACATGATCTGTGGGGAAAGAACTTAATTGCCCAGGGCAAGTAGTCTGGCATCTTTTCCAAGCACTAAATCATGTATTGATTGGGTTGGAGCAAGGGGAAAAAAATCCTTACATTCGCTTCTAAATCTGACCAGTTTCCAAATCCACGTATTTTCATCTTTTTTGGTCCAAGACAATTTTCATCCTCTTCATATTGTTAATGTTGTAAAAGAGTCATTACCTATTGAGAAAATCTTTTCAATTACTGTAACAGAATGTTATTAAATTAGATCTAAACATTTAGTGATAGGAGTGTCCATAAATTATCTTGCATATTAAGAAAGAGGAAATACCTTTTTCACATGAGTCCTGCACTTGTCTGATACATATAAACGTGCTGTTTAAAACAACTCCTGTTATCGAGTCAGTGATCTCACTTCACTGAGCTCAGGTTTTCCCCAGTCACAGAAGATGGTGAAGGAAAAACAATACTATCATTAGAAATTCTTTCCATGCTTGTTCTCTGTGTGGTTTTATAACACTCTCCTGCATTCCAGAAGAGACCCCTTGTGTTCAGTATAGAGTATCTAACTCCTGTCTCAATAGTGCTTGTGCACTGGAACAGCAACTATAATACAGGCCACTGTAATTCAAATCATTTTATGGAGTACAAAATAAATTTGACTTAATAGGATACGAAGTATCAGGGTACCTTTTTCTTGTTGTGATGGAGACTTTATCTAATGTAATACTACTTCCCTTTATATCTAAAAGTGCTTTTTAAGAGATGAAAGCACTAAATATAATGTGAGAAATGCTTTTTAGTTTTTTATAGTATTAACATTTTATAGAAACCTCCAAACTTGTAAAGATGTTTGCCCCGTTGGCACACTTGTCTGATGAAAGATTTCAGAACTACTACACACTTTCTGTGAATACAAGATAATACAAATATCTTGTTGGGTAGAAGATCAGTCCTACCAGGCAGAAATCTACTGGTACACGTTAAGGATATTTAGTGCAATAGAGTTGGTGGGGCAAATCTTTCCTGAGCCAGTTTTGTCCTTTTTCCTATCTGTCCCATTTCTCCAAAGGCAAACTGCTATACCTCCATTCAGGAAAGGAAAACCTCTGACCTCTCTGACAAATCTGGAAATCCTCCATTAGATGACCTCATCTGTTCTAAATGCTTTTGGTAGCAGGTGTAGTGTGAATAGCTGGCATGTTAGCCATTACGCAATAACCATTGTAGCTTTCTCCTAGTATCTTTTATAAACCGCCATGCTTCAGGGCATAAGGCTTCCTCAAACATACGGGATAGGAAGAAATATTCACTATTGGCCAGTTACCACATAGCTGCTGGGTTTCTTGCACCTTCTTCTGAAGCATCTGGCACGAGCCACAGTTGGAGACAGAATGCTGGACTGGATACATGACTGGTCTTATCTAGCTTTGTCAGTTTCGGTGCTTATTTTTCTAATCTTAATTCACAAAACAAGCTGTCCAAAGAAAGAGGCTTTTCACCCTTACATGAAACAGCTTTAGCTAAACATAAAACACTGCATCTGAAGGCTTTAACGTGCCATATTTTCTAAGCATACAGTTAAAGTGGCATAAGTAGATTTCCAAACTAGGTAGGTGAAAGAAATTGCAACCACCCTACTGTGACATCCAGGAGAGTGTTTCTTGTAATAAACAGAGCTGAACAAATAAACATTAGCTGCTGTGGGTGTGAAATGTATAATCGGACAAATCAGACTAAAACAGGTAATATGACCTCTCATGTGTCCATGATGACCGAAAGTTCTTTGTTTGATGCTCTACTTAACCAGAGGTGTATGAGATTAGATCCATACCAAGGCTTTTTGTTTCTCATTTAGTGTTGCTGACTGGGGGGTTTAAAATATAAAATAGAAGTATTTCAAGATAAATTCAGTTTACATTTGAGCCCATTTCTGTGTCGTCATATTTAGCTGCTTCTGTTTCATCCGGAATCTTATTTGTTCCATCCTTTCCTTTTCATTTCTGTTCTCTCCTCGATGTTTACCTGTGCTCAGATTTTCATTTGAATCCTTAGGTTAAACTATTCATTTTGCACTTTCCATCTAATCTGAATGTCAGTTCCCAGTAATTTGTCAGAAATTCAACATTAACAGCTGAACAATGAATGAAAACTTCAATTAACGTTGATTTTTTTTTTTCTGATTGATTTCCCCCCTCCCCCCTTATAGGCTTTGATTGGAACTTGGTGTTCAAATGGGATTACATGACACCAGAGCAAAGAAGAGCAAGACAAGGAAACCCAGTTGCTCCCATAAAGTATGTTCCTGTCAACATCTTTCCCCTCACAAAACAATGCAACTTCCTGAGCTACATTCTCCCCAAAGTTGTCTTAGCACAGGGATCATTTGTCAAACTGATGAGTGCTAGGGAGTCCTTTTATGAAAGGTTAAATGCAAGACAAAATCTTGCAGTATTGTAAGTTTGTTCCAGAACATTGTCTAAAGCTGAGTCGTCATTACTTTTTTTCCCCTCCATCCTACTACCTAAACTTACGGCTTTTAGTATTGTGCAAGCTGGTGTTGTACCACATGGAACAGAAGCAAGAAACCGATAGTACAAGTCTGTGGATTTGAATGGAAATAATCACTGTGGTGTTCATTATTCAGCTGCCATTATTGATATACATAATAACCAAAAGTATGATAGCATTTAATAGTTAATATCTAGAGCTTCTTTTCTTTTTCCCTTTTTCTAGAATGTGTATAACTATTTTTAACCAGCTTGTTGGCCTGTTAATCATAGGTTAACTATCAACAGTTAGCTGTCAGATGTACATGACATGAGCACATTATAATATATACTCTGTGTACACCACTTGGCTTGACATACATTGAAAAATGTAAATGTACTGAGGCCTATTATGACTGAATGGACTATTTTGTTTTCCCCAGCTGCAAAGAGGGGATATTGACCCTACCTCACTGGTATGATGAGGTTTAGTTCTTTCATTGCTTGTATAGCACTCTTGAGACCCTCAGATAGAAACAGTTATGAATGCAAAGTAATTGTTATTTCTAAAATTCGTAGTGTACTGTCTGCACGTATAAGATAACCCCTTCTTTCTTGAATTGAAATTAATATCTTTATTATGCTAAGACTATGGTAAGCGTTTTAAAATTCAGGTTGATTCTGAGAATACATGTCCGATATAAAAGGAATATGAGACCCGAATAAGGATCTGGAAATAGAAACAAGCTTTAGCTATGTAAACCATGAAGCAGTATGTTCCTTAGAAATGCTAGTGTAATGGTATGCATGTAGTGCTATACAAGGAATAGTGACTAAATGCCTCAAGATAAAAATATTGCAAAGCTACTTCAAGTAAGCATTCAGCCTTGAAGGTTCAAATAATAGAGAACAATAAACTGGCAGATCATTAAATATTTAACTTGTGACTTTTCTCCCTTCTGTCTGTTTTTTAGAACACCAATGATAGCTGGTGGGTTGTTTGTGATGGACAAATTCTATTTCGAAGAGTTAGGAAAGTACGATATGATGATGGATGTGTGGGGTGGAGAAAACTTAGGTATGTACATGGCTTTTTTCTGTTTAAATGACAGTTAAGACTGGATTATTGGCAAAAATTCAGAGACAGCCAAGCTTCAGATTAAAATAAAGAATTAAAATATTGTAGGACTAGCACATTGAATATGAATGACTGAGAGGGAAGCATTTGTTAACTATACAGTTCAATTATTTTTGTGAAAAGGCAGGGCAATAAAATGGAAGTAAGAATTACAGGAATACAGACTGCATTTTTGAAAAATAATTTCCAGTATAGGTCGAAAATGGCATTCTCTTCTAGCTAAATTGATTAAAATACAGCAGTGTCTAAGCTGACCAATTTAAGGGGCTCCTTAAGGTGTTGCTGAAATTTAATCATGTAAAGCAGAACATAGAAGTTCATGAGCTTAATCCTCTTACGTATACTTTAAAAAATCAATTAAAATGTAGCTGTCTGAAGACTGATCTAATATAATTTTTTCTCATATGTTCACTTGGGTCCAAATTTAAGATAGAACTATTCTTTGGGTGGGGGGGGGGGTGGAGGAAATGGCCTTTGGCTATGTTCTAAAGGTGATATTTGAGTTGAATAATTCCATTTTGGTGGTTTGGGTTACAGTAACATGACAGTTTTTGCTTCTGTTAAGAGTGTTATATTCAAAAATATTTTTCACCGTGACAGATTTTTGGAACTTCCAATTTGCTGTTGTCTTTACTGGAGGACTAAGTCAAGTATCTTAGACATTTTTTGAAATAGCTTGATTTAGAAACCAGTTACTGTTCAAATGTGTGCACTGCACATGCGAAGTACACTACTTTCAAACTTTGTGTGTTGTCATATATCCATCCATTCAGGGTTTTTACATGCACACTTATTTAAAGACCTGGAGTGCATTTATCTGAATCTGTTGCCACAAGTGCACTACAGTAATACAAATACTTCCATACATTCAAGGGATAGAAGGACTCTCTGATCTGACTTCCTGTGTAACACAGGCCATAGAACTTCACTAAGATAACTCCTGGTTGAACTAGAATACACATGAGTATTCAAACATTTGAATCAAGTGTTTGGCTCTCATATTGATTGTGCATTATTAAATCATGCTTATTTGAATGTTGCAGTTATGGTCATTTTTTAACAAATTACCAGGAAATTCATTCTAAAACTAATACTGCATGTTGTAGTTGACTTTACTTTAAATGCAATCATTTTTAAACCAGTGCATACAGTATTACCGTTGAGCCAGTCAGTATATTTTAATGCTCTTCTTTCTTTACCTGTTGAGTGAAGGTTCCAACAGCTCACTCAGTTCTTTTTTTCCTTCAGTGGGAACACTGCTCTGAGATCCCTGTCCAAGCACTTTCTCTCCTGTTGTCCCACGTGTTCTACATACTATTTCCTTTTACTTCACCTCCTGAATACTCTTTGGGCCCTAATCCAGCAGAGCACTTACGTACCTCTTTAGTTTTAAGCATGAGTAGTCCTACTGACCTCATGCACTTAAAGTTAAGTAGGTGATTAAATGCTGTGCAGGATCAGGACCTTGATGGGAGGTGAGGACGACAGGTTGGAAGCTGTAATTCTCTCAAAGTGAACAGTTTTTGAGAGTAACAAAGACCTGTTTTATGGTGGTTCCTCTGTTCCCCTTTCCCCATGTGAAAGGATGTAAGGGAAGCTAGAGACAGTTCTGAAGACTCCCTGGGCAGTGACTTCTCTTCCTATTATGGGTGTCAACTACTGCATAAATGGAGTAAGAGTAGCAAATAGTGAACTTTCTGCAGGTGTCATATGATTAGTCAAAAATAATCAATTTGCAGGAAAAATGGAATATTCTGCATTTTTTATTTAAAATGCACAATATGTACACCAGATACCTAAATCTACCCTGTACAGCAATGGATATCTAAATGTTCAATCATCTAACCTGCTGCAGTAACAATATGTCTAAATTGATTGGGCAATGCTGCATGTAAGTATAACAACTTACTGGATGTTTAAAACAATGGTTCTAAATGTTCTGCTGAAAGTAAACTGTTTAAAACTTAGCATTATTTCTATTGAAATATTTCTCTTGGATATGCTGTTGAGTGAAGTAAATGAGGTTTTATTTATACATATGTATGCTTGACTCATCAATTGTAAAATGGCCTTGTAGTGTGTTGATGTTTAATTGTTGTTTTAAACAATTAAGAGGTGATGTATTTTATTGTCATTGTTAAATACAGTATTTTTGTTGTATGACATATGGCAACTGGGTGTAGATCAGTGGTGATAACTCTGGGAACCCTGTTCCTAAGAATTACAAAAGAATGTTGCAGAGGAAGCAGAAGAATTTTAATATGGTCGGGAATCAGATGTACAGCTAACACTTTAGCCGTTGTTCTTTGTGATGGTTTGATTTTGTTAAAACCAGTGGGTGAGCAAGCAAGACTTCCTTCATAGTTTCTATATTGGTGTGATACTACAGCAACAAGAATGACTCTGTTATTGAACGGATCTATAAAAATATAATTACACCACTGGGGAATATGCAGCTTTGCTAACTGGCTGTTTGTCTTTTTGATGAAATCACAGATGTGCATCATTTTAAAGGTGAATAGTTGTGACCATATTCAAATAAAAAATATATCCCTATGCCTGCGATATGTAATGGGCGGGCAGGGAGGATAAGATTTTTTTTAAAAAAAAATCTCCCCTAGTATCTTGGAGTTTAAATGATTTGAATCTATACAGATTTTAGCTGCGGAATTGGTTAAAACTATAACCAGTTTGCACCTTCCCTATTTACTTCTCTCGCTGCCTTTCTCCACTGTTGCTTTTCGTCCTCTCCGCTCCGCTGCCCAGCTGCCTTGGGATATAAGGTGCCATGAAACTTGTATTTTGGAGGGGCGAGTGGGGTTGGTTAATTGAAACACAGCAAACAGTGATATATAATAAAGGAGTTTATGTATAATATATAAAATTCAGGGTCATATGTGAAAGGTATTTCAAAATTTATTGTAAAAATAAAATCAGCTTTAATATTGAATACAAATGCTATCTGTTAGACTGAATTTGATTATTTCAGTCCTAAAGAAGAGCTAGCTCTTTTGTGCAGACTGTACCAGTTCTGATTCCATGGTGTGACATTTAGAGGAAATACTCCTAAACCCTTTGTTAATTCTCATATTGACATCTGTTGTATGCTTACCCTTCACCCAACTCTCTGCTGAAACTTTGCAAACTAGCTTCAAACTTTCGTCAGTGAGTGCAACTCTGCATAGCTCACACTTAGTTGGTTTGTTTTGCATCAGTCCACTATACAATTTAATCTTTGGGCTGAAAGCTGTGTAAATTCTGTAGTAAAACTCACCAGTGGAACTTTATAAATACTAGCAGGCAAAGGGATATAAAGCCACAGCTGTTTCTCCAGAGTTTAGAGAACACTGAAGTGAGATGGTCAGACACACTGAGCCCAGTTTGTTAGCCTTTTTCATGATCTCTACAAGCTAAATATTTTCCTTTAATCCTGTGTGACATAATGCATATACTGGAAAAATGTGTTAAGGGTCAGAATTTACAAATTACTTTTAAGTTTATGTGGATACTTATCATGCATTCCTAATTGCAGAGATTTCATTCAGAGTGTGGCAATGTGGAGGGAGTCTTGAAATTATCCCATGCAGCAGAGTGGGTCATGTATTCCGCAAGCAACATCCTTACACCTTCCCTGGTGGGAGTGGGACTGTGTTTGCAAGGTAACTATTTGTAAGTTCTTGGATAAACCATGGAATTGTGGATTTTTTTTTCCAGTTAGCCAGCAGGTGGCAGTAACTTCATTAAACTTCCAGGACCTTTTACTAAAAATATGTACAATATGATCTGAAGTGAAAATCTTATGAAGAAATTTTTTAATTAAAAGGAGATTACCTTTCAGATCTAGTGATAACCCAGATGCTCCAGTTAGGGCAAAAATAAAAAATGGAAGACTTTAACTGACAGTGGTGAAACATTTTAATAAAGAGGTGCGGAATTGCCTGGTATCAGCCGGAAGAATTCCGGGCCAAATGAGGAAAGGGAAGAAATGGAAAATATTTTAACAAACTTACCATCAACTTTGAAAACTTTGTGCGTACATCTTAAAAGATCTTGAGGGAAATAAAGCCTATCATCAGTGTTCAGTCTGTTTTTAAAAGATGAAGAAAATTAAATTTGTTTTTCCACTTCGGACACTCAGAATCCACCAACTATGTGATCTTCTTTATATTTGTGTGTGGCATTTTGGCTTAGGGTTCCTGGTTCATACTAAACAGTTCTGTGGTGTCATGTTAATAATCACATAGGCCCAGATTCTGTTGCTTGTAATGAGTAGTACCTACTGGAATCTGGCCTGTCAACAATATCCACTCCTCTTTTTGTGTGTTTTATATGAAATTTTCTTTCCTTATACTGTAACTTAAAAAAAAAAAAAAAAAGAGAAACTTTTTGGGAGGCATCATGGTTCAATAGTTAAGAAATCCCATCTCTGCTATTGTTTCACTGTGTGAACTTGAATCACTAACTTTTTCTCAGTTTTCCTTCTGTAGAATGTGGAAAGTGATGTTTATCAATGTTTGTAAAGAGTTTTGAGACATATACAGTGCCTTAATGCATAAGTACATTGTAGTAGTATTACATTGACATGTTATATGAAATTTTCACTGATGTGGTGTTTCTCTAAAGAGCCAGAGATGCAGCGTGAGGCCTGGTCTACGCTTAAAATTTAGATCAACATAAGTATGTCACTAAGGGGTGTGAAATTGAGCACCATAGCTATGCCAGCCTAACCCAATATAGATGCTACTAGGCTGATGGAAGAATGCTACTGCCACTTGATGAGGTGGATGGAAAAATCCCTTCTTTTACTTTAGGAAGAGTCTATATTATGTCATAACAGCACCATTGCTGAGCCACTGTAGTATCCATTGCATAGATAAATCCTTATTCTAGACACAAAGTATATGGAGCATTTGTGTTTGGGAATTCATCCAAATTCTCCCAAGTTGATGAACCATCAATAATTTATAGGGTTTACAAGATGCTAAATGCAAACAGAATAAAATGTGTTTTGTACTGTAGGAATTCTGGAGTCTAAGCAAATCCTATTTAACACAAGTCCTCTAGATCAGTGGTTGTCAAAAAAAAAAAAAAAAAAAAAAAGAGAAAAACCAAAAACTTTTGGTGACCCAGATGAAGAAAATTGTTCATGCCCATGACCCAACAGAGCTGGGGATGAGGGGTTTGGAGTGTGAGGGAGGCTCTGGGTTGGGGCAGGGGGTTTGGGGCATGGGCATGGGAAGGGGGTCAGGGCTCTGGGCTGGGGGTGCAGGCTCTGGGCTGGGGCAGGGGATGAGGGGTTTGGGATGTAGGAGGGGGCTTAGAGCTGGGGCAGAGGATTAGGACGTGGGCTTACCTCCATCGGCTCCTGGTCAGCAGCACAACCAGGGTGCAGAAGCAGGCTTCCTGCCTGTCCTGGCACTGCGGACCGTGCTACACCCCAGAAGTGGCCAGCAGGTTTGGCTCTCCTAAGTGGAGGAGTGCAATCTGAGTGGCTCTCGCCTGCAGACACTACATGTCTCTCCCCCTCCCAATTCCCATTGGCCAGGAACCGGCCAGTGAGAATGCGGAGTCAGTGCTTAGGGCAGGGGCAGTGCACAGAGCCTTGTGGCCCCCCCAACTATGAGCTGAATCTGCTGCTTGCCATTTCCAGGAAATGGTGCAGTGTCAGAACAGGTAGGGACTACTAGTTTTTACTAGCCAGCTGCCACAGTCCCTGGGTGCTGAGCAAGGCCACCCAGTGCCTTTCATTCAGTACTGGGTTGCAACCTGAACTTTTTGAAAACCACTGATCTAGAGGGACCAGACATACGTTCTTCACACCTGAAGCTTCTGAGTCAATCCCTTAGGCAGTGTTTCACATTAAATAAAATACTGTCTCTTTGGAAGTGCAGATAGATTCTACTTTTTGTGCAGCACTAATGAATTGGCTGATTCGGTGAAATAAAATTACTGATCTTGTTTCTCTGATTAGTTTTAGCAAGGATTTTTCTTTAAATATCTGCTTCCCCTTTCTGTCGAGATCTGAATTTTATGCTTCTGTGGAAAATTAATAGCACACGTGAGGAAATAAAAGATTGATAATGAAATGCCCTGTCTTGATTACAGCCTTGCGCCAATATTCAAATCACACCAGGGAATAGGAAGATCTATTGATTCTACTATATGGGTTCGGTTTATGACAGAACTGCATATCAATTTCACAGTGGCTTTCAGAGTCATGTTAATGAAAGACTATGTACTTTCCACACTGCTCTGCAGTTTTCAGTTTTTGAGCTGATGCCTTTTCCTCCTGTAAGGCTTACTAGGTACTTAATAGAGCTGGGCGAAATTTTTCAGACAAATAGCTTATTTGCCAAGAAAGCATGTTTGGGTTATTCAAAACTATTCGCAAATTTGTGTCAAATTCACAGAAGAGTTTCAACCAAACTGGAAAAATCAAAATGTGTTGGTAATGTCAAAATTCAACTTTTCGGTTCTGACCAAAAATTCTGTTTTAAATTTCAGGCATTTTGACAAAGCACAGGCACTAGCGTCAGAAAATGACAAGAGTTGGTGGTTCATCCCTTAAAACTTTTAGCCCAATGGTTAGGGCATTCACCTGGGATGTGTGTGAGAGAGAGAATTTGAAATTGGGTCTTCACATTGTGGGAGAGTGCTTTAACATCCAGCCTGCAGAGTCCTTCTCACTCTTTCCTTGCTGTGAATGACAATGGATAGTCATTGGGCCAGGGAGAAAAAGCTTTTAAGGGAGGCACCATAACCACCTTCACCAGAAGTTTTGTGAATCTAGTTCTCCTTTTCTTTGCTTTTTTCAAAATGCCTGAATGCTGAAATGAAAGTATTTGGGTAGCAATTAAATGTTTTGTCATTACTGAAACATTTTGTTTTGGCTCGGGATTTAAGTTTTCAGTTTGCTGAAAAAATTAGAAAGTCTTTTTTTTTTTTTTTTTTTTTGGGTTGGTGAACCAAAAATATCCATTATTCACCAAAATCTTGTACATAAAGAAATATAGCCCAGATTTGAGAAATAGGAAAGGTTGTGTCTGTATATAATTGTGTGGTAAATCAAATTACTATATGTCTGGAGCACTATCCAAAACTGGATTTGGGTTGGAGAGGGTCTGATCTGTGATGTTGCATTTATGGAGATAGGTGTATATCTCAGAGAGCTGGAAAGACCTTGAAAGGTCATCGAGTCCAGTCCCCTGCCTACACTAGCAGGACCAGCTACTGTCCCCTGACAGATTTTTTTGCCCCAGATCCCTAAATGGCCCCCTCAAGGGCTGAGCTCACAACCCTGGATTTAGTAGGCCAATGCTCAAACCACTGAGCTATCCCTCCTGCTACCTGTGCACCGTGGTAATTTATGCAACCAAATCACCAGGGTGCACAGGTAGGGCCTCTTCATTCAAACAGAGATCCTTATGCTCATCAGGTGTAATGGGATAATGGGGAAAATACCTGAGGGGAAAATCTTTTTAAAACTTGTCCCTGTCTTCGTTGTTCTTCAAAATTATTTTAGGAAAGCACTACCAACTTGATCTGTAAAAACAGTGGAAGTGTGTAGCCAATGTACCTCCTGTTCTGCCTTTCCACACAGCTGATTTTCCTCCTCCCCCTTTGGCTGCCCAGCTACCTCAAGGACTGAAAGGCCATGAAAACCTTGCAAGTCACTGTAATTGCTTTTTAACTGGGGGATAGGAGGATGATAAGGTTAATTAATACAATTTTGTTTACACTTGAATTGCTGTTGACCAAATAGGAAGTATCCCTGACAAAAGTCAGAAGCAGAGTGGGAGCTGAAAAACAGCTCACTGGTTTTGGCTGAAAGGCAGTTTATTTAGAAAAATAGCTTTTTCCATGAGGATATTATGGTAAATCAAAACGCAGAGATTGTTTGTTTGAGCTTCCTCTTTGCTTGTAGTTTTTGCACTCAGGAGTTTTTGACCACCCTCCTTCAACTTGTGGTCATTTAATTTCCCATGCAGAAGCAGGATACAAATTAGACATCTTAAACTCCCAAAGATCGCATAAGAACAGCCATACTGGGTCAGACCCAAGGTCGATCTAGCCCATTATCCTGTCTTCCGACAGTGGCCAATGTAGCACCTGGCAGAGGGAATGAACAGATTAATTATTGAGTGATCCATCCCCTGTTGCCCATTCCCAACTTCTGGCAAACAGAAGCTAGGAACAGCCAGAAAAAGGGTTGCATCCCTAAATATCTTATGTAAGTGTAAACAAAATTGTATTAATTAACCTTATCATTCTCCTATCCCCCAGTTAAAAATATAAAGAAAAAAGCTTTTGGAAGCTGCCTAGCATTTTGGAATGTTACAAATGTTTGTAAGTCCTGCAGGTGATGGTTTAGTGAGCAGAAGGCAAATGAGGCCATCAGAGATGTGTGGTATTCATCATTTGGTTCTGTAATATTTGCTACATAGATGCTGCTTCTGTGTATACATGTGTAACACACCAGATTTTTTTGCAGACAACTTCTAATCAGGTGATATGTTTCTGTGCAAGATGATCTGTTTAATATTGAATTGATAAAAGCATAGAGTTGCTTTTTGTGACTTATCAGGAAGAAGAGAGAACTTTTTGACAGAACGACAAGAGGAATTTCCTGGAGAATGACAAAGGTTTAGTCATGTTGCAGCTTCGAATAGGTTTAAAGACACTACTTATATAAAGATAAATAGGTAAAAATACACAGCAATCTCTGAAGAGTTTGGACAACACTTTCACATCTTTAATGAAGAATTTTAAGTAGTATTACAAACATCTGATCTTCGGCTTATTCTTTTTGTTGCAGCTGAGATGACAACCTTTGGGTTCATAAGTCTGAATGTTTCACCACTTACAATTATTTATCCATCTATGTAGCGTTCAAGTTGGTGTGTAGTGAGGGCCAAAAAGGAGGCTGAGAAATGCACATTCCATAGATGGTGTGTCAGTTTTTTCTGGCTTTAGTGAAAACTGCTTGTAAGAAAAAAGGCAAACTGTCAAATACTGCCAGCTGTTGAGATTTTAGATTCTTCCAAGTTGCTGATTCAAAAGCCACTCAGTAAATTTGGTTTCTCGGCAAGATGTGGCCGAATAAATTAACTAAATTGCTTTCAGAAAGAGCAGTGTAGAAAATGAAAGCCTTGAACTAAACTTTTTACCTTTTCTAACTGGAAGCTTAGACCAGCTATTAGGATTTGTCTGCTATTCCTGATTAACTCCATGTATGAACTCTTTTATTTCAAAATAAGTAGCTCCATGTGTGGACATAATCAGGAATAGCTAATCCACTTTGTAAATTCACACCCTATGTTGTTATGGGTTAATTTTCATGGGTTGACAAGCCCTTAGACCATCTCTACACTGCAGGACTATGTAATGGCGTAGCTGAGGCATTTGGGGTGTGGATTTTTCACACTCTTGAGCATTGTAGCTATGTTGACCTAAATTTTAAGTGTGAATCAGGCCTAAGTATAAGGAAGGCACAAAGTCCATTCCAAATGTATGTGCTTCAGTCATACCACCTCTGTGACATGCGTAGTGGTGTGTGTGGGAAAAAATAAACATAATCAGAATAGACAAAAATAAGTGTCATGATTGTGACACAAGAAAACATAACCTGCATCTCAATTTGATTGTTCCTAGAAATACGCGTAGGGCAGCAGAAGTGTGGATGGATGAGTACAAAAATTTCTATTACGCAGCGGTGCCTTCAGCCAGAAACGTACCTTACGGCAAGTAAGTCTTATCTGCTGCTACTTCCTAATCACTTATTCTGTTTGCCATTGATAGTTCCTGAGAGCAAAGGGGTGTTATTTCTTTGAAATATATTTCTACAGATAAATATCTCATTTGTTAAATGTGCTTTAAAATTCATCAAATACAACTGCCAGAACTTGCTGTTTTTGTTTCTCTCTAGTATTCAAAGCCGAATGGAACTGAGAAAGAGACTTAGCTGTAAACCTTTCAAGTGGTATCTTGAAAACGTCTATCCTGAGCTAAGGTGAGTCTCAAACAACCTTTTTATTTTCTGGCAGCATAGGTTCTTTCTTTACCTGGCTTTGGCCAGAAACTTTATTACATCACTCCTGCTCAGGCATCTAGGAAATTAGCTAATTAAAACATGTCTCTTGCAGTTTTTGCTTAATACTTTATTCTGCTGTAATTTTCTCAATGACCCATCCCCTTTCCTCTTGCCCCAATATTGCAATTGCATCATGTGATTTCAGTCACTACTAAGAGGGCTGACCTTCTCTTCCAAAACTGCTGTACTCCTGGACTAGCTGCTTGCTGGAAATGTATCATTCTTCTCTGCTCTCCTTCAGGCTTTTAACTTCACCTATGTGGCATGCTTAGCTTTGTGAACAGCTTTAAACTAGGTGCAGTGCAAAACTTTTATTGCCAGTTTAGTGGGTGATCCTCCCATGTTTATAGGTTAACTGAGGTCTTCAGATGAAAACATTTAAGGTACTTGGAAGGCATTGGTCAGAGCCCAGGTATGAGTGTACAGTCTGTCTGGTGGATTTCCATTAATCTCTTCTGTAGGATAGAAAAATCTTCAGAGCTCTATTTATTTACCAAAGATTTTAAATGAGTAAATAAAATGAAACCACCATGCTCAATATTCTACCACTAACCCTACCGGTCAGACCTAGGGGTCTGTGAGCTACTGTCTGTCATACAGAGCTAATCTTCTTAAATAATTGTAGAGTAGTATGTGGCTTTTATACAGTAGCACATTTCTTGCTCTAAGAGTTCCAAAATACTTTGTTAGATAGAATACAGGGAGATAAATACTGGTAATAGAGCGATTTTGTAGGCAAAAGCAGCTAATATACCCTCAGTAGAAACTTTCACAGACCCATAAATGTTAGAACCTGCCTTATGAAGAGGGATCTTTTTTTTTCTTTTCAAAAAGTGCCATGGGATATTTGTTCGCTTAGAGTTGGGTTAAAATGATCTCTGATGTCTCACTTGAACAGATGTTCCTTTCCCCCACCTGAACCTAATGGCGGATGTGCTTTAGGGTCTCTTGTTTTTAGGATTGGCATGAATTTATTTTGAAACATAACAAGAAATTGAAGATTACCCGTACCTTCCTGCAAGTCGTTAAGCAACTAACAAATCTGGCATTTTGTAGCTTTGTTCTTTTACCATATCACCATCCTGAATTTTACCTCAAAATGGCAATGCTAAATTTTAGTGGAAGTATCCTCAATGAAGACTTACAGGTAACTTATAACAAATACTATTCCCCAGGCTTTATTCAGGAAATAAAGCATTATTAACCCGTAATTCTTTACCATGTCAAACTTTTTTAAAATATTAGTTTAATTTATTTTGGATGTTAGTAGTTCATTGACTGTACAAATGAGGTTTAAGCCACAGTGTCCAGACCCTCATTCTTTTCTAATAAATGGCTCTTTTTAAAAATGAACCTTCCTTAAGTTGGAGAGCTCAAGGGATAGTGTTCAGATCCAGGTTAGATTTTACGCTAGGCTATTTGTTAAGTTGTGCCATAAACTCTCAACCTGTTTTTGCAAGGCTTTGGGGCCAAAATGTCAAGATTTCAGTTACATTCAGTCTAGAATAAAAATTTACAACCATTACAGTTTTGAATCCAACCTGGAATCAAAACTATAAGGGTGGGTTCTGTGCAGGAATTACTAGATGACATTTTATGTCCTGTGTTATGCAGGTGGTCCTCTGGCCTTAAAAAAATCTGACTTCAGGGGTGGAGATCTGTGAAATATATATATATATTTTTTTAATAAATCATATGCATCTCAGTTTATCTGGGTAAGACTATCCTGCATGAATGCATAGTTAACTCAAAGGAAGTTACAGACAGTTGTTGGGGTAAGCCACCAGAAATTAAACAGTGGCAAAAACAAGGCCCAGGGGCAAACAGCTTCAAAGAAGTTAACAATGGCTGGACTAGCAATAGGGAAGAAGTTGTCTGGCTTCATCCAAACTAAAGAGGTTTACTCTTCCCAAGGCTAAAGCCTGGGATCTTGGGGGATCCTAAACCCCAAAGACTTTAGAAAAGGGCAGGAGTTTGACTGAGCTAGGAGAGACTGCACAGGGTGTATTAATGGAAAGTGGACAGTTTGGAAAACACACAAAAACATGTAGTCTGCTTCTCCCTGCCAGAGATAGAATTAGCAGGGCAGAGGGGTTCTTGCATCTTAAACTTTCCTTGCCAATGTCTGTAAGCAATACCTATGTGTGTACGTCTTCTGTTGTTTTATCTTTTGATCTGTGTGCTTTGTACTTTTGAAGAAAGAATAAATAATGCTTTGTTTTGAAGATGCATTTTCTGTCACTGCAAACTTGCGTTGTCATGGACTCCTGAAGAGAAACTCTTACAGAGGCCAGAAATGATTTTGGCTTCTGGTGTTAACATGGTTGGGAACCCACTATGGGGTTGCAAGTCAGACACCCCGTCCCATAGTGGTCGACTGCTTGGTTCCACCCAGAGTGAGGTGCAGGAACCTGGCCTGTCACTTAAGGGGCGTACTCAAGATGAACTGAGGGGACAAAGGAGCAGTTCATCCTGTACCTCTGACAAGGATTTAGATTCAAGGTGCCAGTTTTGGCACATTCTGTAACATTAATACATATATATTCACAAATCTACATTAAAAAATGTTAACATTGCAAAATCAAGTGCACAAAAATTAGGGAATTCCAGAGTTAAGTTTACCAATGCAACTTAAATTGAATCCTCTTATATTGTGTACATTATGATCATATTTAAGTGATCACACGCTAGATTTTCCACAGTACATCTTTCTTATTCAGTGCTCAGAGTGGAGCAGTGGGATGAGTATGAAGGGAGGCAGGAGCCTATCCCTCATCTAAAGAAGTGGACTGGAGGACACAGGGTTGACCTTAGTGCCTGGAGAAACTGGTGGAAAGCAGAGGGCAGTAGGAGCAGGATGTGGGAGAGGGAAGAAGTATAAAAGGCAGGATAACCCAAAGCGGCTGCCTCCCTACTCTACCTATTATCTTGCCTTCTGTCCCTGTTCCCCCATGCCCATGTCCATTTCCATATTTATTTCTCTTTGTTTGGGTCAGGCTGTCATCTTCTCCCCTTCCATGCTGACTGGGTGCCAGTAGTGTGATCATGGGGAACACAGGAGAAATATTCCGTGCTTCCAGTTCTGGTGCCCGTGGTCAGCAGCCCTTGGAAACAATTGCTGTAAAAGTCCTGCTCAGCTCTTCCCTCCCTCCTCCCCCCCCCAATCCCCCACCCAAAGCCTGCACAATGCAGATGGAATCTTTGGAATTTTTTGCTGCCAATCATTAAAAAGCTGTACTGAATATGTATAATATTCTTGGGGCAGGGACAGTCTGTTCTCTATTTGTACAGCACCTAGAGTAATACCAACAGACCCTGGTCATCAGTGGGCGGGATCGAACCTGGAGCCTCTGGAGCTTAGTGCACGATCCTCTACTGCATGAGCTCAAACCAAGTGGCTGTTAGAGAGCTCAGGCTATAGAGCAGACTCATTAATCTAAGCAGTGTCAGTGCCACTAGAGACAACAGAACAGCACACCCAAGGAGGTGTCTGGGTTACACTTGCACCATGGGTGGCAGTGGAGCCCCCCCCTTAGGGGGAGGCTAGTCCCAGGATCTTCCCCTTCCATCTGCCTGCCTACCCACCCATGCCCTCCCCCACAGACAGAGCCCCAAGACCACCTGCTCTTCCCCCCACGGCTGGGGCCACAAGTCCCTCTCAGCCGGAGAGTTCCTAGAGCCCTACCCAGAGGTGCCCTAGTGCCTCTCCACCCTCATCCAACCTGCCCATGGCTATCCTGGGCTAGCTGCAGCTGCACTGCCCCTCCAGGCTCCAAGCTGCTGCAGAGGAAAGCCTCTCTCTCTCTCTCTCTCGTCTGAAGACGCTTTTGATGCGCCCCATGCAGGTTCTGGGTCCACTGAGGAGGCAGTATTTGCTACTCAGCTTCCTGGGTCCATCAGTAATCTCCCTGGAGTCTAGAGAGATTACTGATGAACCCAGGAAGCTGAGTAACAGTTGCCACCCTGGAACCTGCATTGAGCATAATAAAGTGCCTAGCCCAATAGAATCTTAGTCCGGGATTAGGGCTCGTAGGCACTATATGGTATTACAAATAGTTAATAAACTGTGATTTTCTGTGGTGTATAAAGTCACCAAATCTCAGTGAATTTTTTATGGGGACCACAAAAGGCAGCTCCTTAATGCCACAGAGACTTTCTGACAAATCTCAAGTCCCTGCTCCAAAGCATAGAGGCATTAGTTTCTCAAAGGAACAGTTGTATTTGTGAACATTGACAAAGCAACATATTTTCCGCCAATGTAGAAATGGTAGAACTGATTTTTACTGAAAGAAAAAAAATCACTCTAAGGCAGAACTGCAGCTTGCCAAATTTCTGCCTCAGTGGTTAAAGTATGACAGTCATAAGCTACACAAGAGGGATTTGTAATGGAAAGAGTTACACAATGGAAAGTGTTATACAACCTTAACTACGCATATTTCTGCTAGCCACACTTGTGATGTGACTCTCTAATGCTCATATTCATTGATGTTCTCCTGTATATTTCAATCATATTCTGTCTTTTACCCTACAAATCCACTGGAAGACTTTTGCCCACTTACGTCTGAGAGCAGAGTGTCTTGACCAAGTAATTACTTCTTCAAAATGTTGTGGGGAGTGGAATATAGCTTGTGTACCAAAATAAAATCATTACCAGTTGCCAGCTGCCTCTCATCTAGAAGGCTGTTAAGTAAAGGAAGGGCATCAAAGTTAAAGCAAGAGAGAAATTGAATTAAAACAGATGTTTCTTGTTTTATGTTTAGGGTACCTGATCATCAAGATATAGCTTTTGGGGCTTTGCAGCAGGGTACCAATTGCCTCGACACTTTGGGCCATTTTGCAGATGGTGTTGTTGGAGTTTATGAATGTCATAATGCTGGCGGAAACCAGGTCTGTATGCTATTAAATCATTTTTTTAAAAACCCAAAGTCTCTTTGAAAAATACAGAATTTGAGGCAGGTGGGCGACATGTACTGGTGTTGGGAAGGTCGAATCAACAAGGTTAGCTAAATCACTTGTCCCTCAAAACACTTGTCATTTTAAGTTTTAGAATCATAGAGGCCAGAGATGAAAATGGGGATCAGATAATCCATTCCATATATTATTATTTTAAGTTGTCACTCTTACTCTATAGGCCTATCCTATCCTCACCAAAGTTACATCTTTATGAAAACAGGTTTCCTGTGGGGCATGTCTACCAAAAAATAATAGTTTGGGCTGAGAGTTTATATCAGCATATTTTGAAAATGTCCTGAAGACAAGGGGGAAAAAACAAATATTTTTTTATATGGAGCTGTTCCCTTGCCCAGTGGGGGGTTGCTGAGCGTGAAAAATCTTTCTTAAATCCCGGACATGTTATTTCAGAAAGGGATGCAACTTTCGGCGCCTATAAATTCATTTACAGTAAAGATGGTGTTTCAGTAAATCCTTTCCAATCCTTCTTTTAAAAACTAATTACAAGTGTGTCAAAGCAGTAAACAAGAACTGAATGGAAACATTAATTATTGCAAAGGATCTAATTATACAGTAGTGTCTTACAGTCACCATTAACAAACTATTTGCATATTCTTTTCCTCTAGTTTTCTGTCCTGGTTTGTACACAAATGGTTTTCATATAGAACTCAAATGCAATTAAATTCATATCAACATTAATAAATAATTAACAGGATATAGTTAATTTGATAATCAGTCAGTTCTCTACATCGTTAAACTATTAATCGCATCCCTTTAAATTAAATTGGGGAAAAAAATCAAAATGAAAGTCTGACCAGGATCACAAAACTAAAAAATACGAACAGTTCCAGAAAAAGCATCATATGAATCTGAATGTACTCCTACCTTGCCATCAGCTTTAGAGGCATCTTCAATTTCAGTCTCTTCTCCAGAGAGGGAAATTTTTCCAAATGGCATTACATTTGATGACCTTGTGTAGCTGCAGCTATAGCCAAAGAGCATACAGTACAATTCAGGAGGAGAGCTGAAGAAAACTCCTTTGTACTTCCCTGATCCTGGACCAGGTTTTTCCTAATTTGGTCTCTCAGTGGAAGTTATCACAGCTTGAAGGGGATGGGATTGCTCAGGTACCAGTACTCCAGAAAGAGTTTCTGTAAAATTAATAGACTAAATCTTGACTGTTGTTTAGATCCTGTGTCTGATACGTTGTTCAGTGAATGTTTTGAAAACTGTCTTGGGAATCTCCCAAGTGGATACAGGGTAGAGGCTGACTGTGGGCAAACTTGCCATATACAGAATGAGCCTTGACACTACATTCAAAAAGCTAGTCATTTAAGTATGACAATACCTTTGTTTGAGAGACATACCAACCATTGTTGGGTACTTGATAAATAATCTTGGCACAGCAGAAAGGGCATAGTGCTAATACTGAGAGTAACTGTTGCGCGCACACAAACTGAAAGATTTCTGTCATCTGTAAAAATACAGTATTGGGTCGCAACCCACAGTTTGAAAGCCACTGATCTAGAATGTCAAGGCTGTCGGGTAGTGCAAGCCTACAAAATTGTTTTTCTTTAACTTTCCAAAGGGAATACATTTTGAGCCTTAACAATCAGCTATTGACTAGGAATATCCTCGTTTCTCTCCAGTTGTGATGTTATGCCACCATAGTTCCTCTGGAGCTTCTACCTCTGTACTCTGCAGGTGTGAATTAAAAAGTACCTACCTTTCGTTAACATAGTCCTTTTAGAAAGTGCACTATGGTAACGTAGGTTTAGGTACCTTTTAATTTGCCAGCAGCATGCATGTGATAGAAGTTAGATTGCAGCACTTTGGTGGGCTCTGTAGTTCCCATCTACTTAGTACATGCTGAGGCACTGTGTAGGCATAGTCTTAGTTAGAGCTCATTGGAGCGCTTCTGAAACATAACTAGAGTCAGAAACTTAGTGTGTGTGTGTGTGTGTATATATATATATATATATATATATATATATATGTATATATATGTATAATAATAATAAAATAAATAATATAAAAAAAATTCCTCTACAGAGAGCGTAGGTGGTTCACAGAAGTGACAAGCTTTACTAGCTAGCGGGTACTGCTTATTTCCATTAAGCATCAAATGTGGATCTCACAGAGGATATACATTTCAATGGTTTTAATGTTTAGAAATACTGGTTCCATTACATCAAAGTCCTAACCTGACCATTATTTTTACTTTGCTCTTAAAAAATGGCAGTTAATTGTATAAGGATTGGAGGGAAATATCCAGCAAAAAATCACGTTTCCATTTCCTGAAATTACATATTTTTTTTAAAAAAGAACTTTGAGTATTTAGTTTGTTCTAAACTGAAAGTTTACAGTATGAATTTTAGATAGGTTTGTGGTTCACAAGGGGATGGTGGGGAGTTGTTAATGTTCTTGTGCAGTCATATGATTTCCTTTACACCTATGATGTATAATTTCAGTGTCCCTGGCTGATGAATTGCTAGCAGCTGTTTACTAAATCTGTATGATGGTAATAGTTGGTAATGGTAGGAGATTGGAGAAATTCTGATTATTCTTTGTGTGTATCCTCATAAGGAAATTGACTAAGTCATTCTTAATCCAGTGGAGTTGCAAGAGAGAATGCATGCCAAAATTGCATGTAAATCAGAAGATAAATCAAATTATCTCTTCCGGTCATGTGTGTTACTTGCAAAATAGTTGTTAATATTATGGCTAATAAATTCAGTCTTGTGCAACTAGATCCCTTATTACACAGCTCAGAATCCTCCTCAGGCACCAGGAGCAGACTTTGAAGAATAAAGGCCTGATTAGGAAGCGAATTGAAGGTGTAGAGGTGGCGTTCAATGGTAAAGGGAATTAGCCTAGGAGGAAGAAGGATGGGAAGTGATCAGAAGCTGTGACCAGGATTGCGGGGTGAGGGTGGCACACTGAGATTACTCAGGGCAAACTACAAAGAATGGGGCAGACAATCCCCAAATCTGGTGGATATTGCAATACTTCGATTTACCAAGCCAGCACAAAATAGCTTCTATAATACCTCACTGGTTACCCAGAAGCCAAAACACAGTTCCCTTATAGCAGCCCACGTTTGGGCTTCCTCCCAGACATCCAAATCAAATATGATGAGGATTACTGAAAATCTTACTCCACATAAAAGAAAATTCTACCAATCCCAAGGCGTTGAACACGTTACCACCCAAGTTAAAGAATATTTCAGATCTTACCCAAATATGCACTTACAGCCAATTTGTATTAACTAAACTAAAAGAGAGAGAGCAAGCATATTGGTTAAAAGATCAGAATACATACAGACATGAATACAGTTCTGAGATCAGTTTCATAGTAGAGACAGTGAGCTTTGTAGCTGCAAAGAGTTCTTTCAGAATTAGGCTATAGTCCAGTGTTCGTATCCAGAGTGATCCAGGGAGGACTGGAGATCTCAGTCTTACAACTCAAGCTTCCCCTGCATAAAGCATCAAGCAGATCTGAGATGAGAGGATCAGGTCCCAAGAGTTTTTATACAGTTTTTGGGAAGTCTCTTGACCATACAGTCCTGGGTGAACAATAAGCCTTTGAAGTAATCTTCTATTTCTTAAACATCACTGGAAATTAACTGCCTGGATTAGCATAAGGTAATTTATCCATTAATTTGTTTACCACAAACTTTAAAGAGAGACATAGATCAGTGTTTTCAAACAGTGGGTTGTGACCCACGTCAGCACCGCTGCCAGGCCATTAAATGTCCCGTCAGCATTGCTGCCTGGCTAAGGCAGGCTAGTCCCTACCTGTTCCGACACTGTGCTGGTTCTGAAAGCGGTCAGCAGCAGGTCTGGCTACTAGGCAGCAGGAGGGGGGCAGGGCGCCCACCCCAAGCACTGGCTCTGCACTCCCCGACAATGAGGGTAGGCGAGGGTGGTGCCTGCAGGGAAGAGCCGTACGGAGCTAGGAGCCAGACCTGCTACTACTTGCTTCCGGGGCCCAGCACAGTCCACGGTGCCAGAACAGACGAGAAGCCTGCCTCTGCACCCCAGCTGTGTCACTGACTGGAAGCTGCCGGAGGTAAGTCCCAGCCCAAAGGACTCCACCCTGCAGCCCTCATCCCAACACCCCAGCTCTCTGCCCCAGCCCTGAGCCCCTTCCCACACTCCAGACTCTTTATCCACAGCTCTGTTGAGTTGTGGGCATCAACACTTTTCTTCAACTGGGTCATCAGAAAAAAAAGTTTGAAAACCACTGATACAGATGACATTTTTTCACCCAAGATTCATCTAAATATGAATATTCCCTTTTGATCTGTGAATCAAAGCTATAGTAATAGACAGGAACTGTGTATTTACAGGGCTAACATCTAACAAGATATAAGTAAATACATAAAATTAGTATCACCTGTAACATCATTCTCTAACAATCTAGGTTTTCATTTCAAAGTTCTAGCCTATCTAATGTGGAATGGCCCTAATTACCATTTACATATTTTTCTAATTTGTCTCTAAAGGTTGAATCTGGGTAAATTAGCCTGCGAGCTGCTTAACTCTTTTTGGACATGTGTGTCAGGACCATAGAGATCAAACCTACCTTTTTCCTTTTAAGAAAATACTAGGAAGTTACATACAAAAATGTGTTTAAAAGAAAATGTATTTAGGTGGTATCTGGTATTTAATATTTAGGAAATGTCAGTGTATAGTTGCCCTTGCAATCTTAATTTGGCCTCTTGTGCATATGTACTATGATAGTATGTGAACATATACACTGACTATTTTCCACAGGTCCCCTGCCTCATTTATTACACAGGATGGTAGCACAAATAAGCAGAATTATGGTTGTGTGGGGAGCGGTAAATCTGACACTTCCTAACTTTTAGGTACTTTGCAGCCTAAACTTTCATTTAATGTACTGTTATGTGTGTAATATAAATAAAAGGTGTTTTTTATGTAGCCATCTGTATAGCTAGATCCTATCATGCATTAAAACCAGCAGAGGCATCACAAGGCAACAGTGTTTCTCCCGAATTATGCTAAGGCACTGAGGGTGGGTCGGTGCAGCGTTTGGAGCGCAGGTGGGCAGACTGGTGTTGGTGAGACCCAACACTAGCATTTTAAAAACAACTGCATAGGTGACTCTTCTAAGATGAGGCCCGCCCTCGGAAGCGTAAGACACAGAGGGGCTTCAGATTCCAAACCGCAAGTCTGTTGACTCGGGCTCGGGGGCTCCCTGCTGCAGGCTGTGTGGATGTACCAAGATGCAATTTCATAATAAATTAGCCCTCTGCTGCATTGGGGTTCTAGAGGACCATGTTTCAATATGATTCTAGCTAAAATGGGTTCTGAATCTGACCAATCATAACAAAAGGTTGTCAGTTTGGAATATTTACACTTCTTTTAAAACTGTGCGTGGAAATAACACTGTTCAAACACTTGATGCTTTAAATCCAAAGTGGAGCTCTTGGTTACAGAAAGTCTCTCTCCTGAGCCTTTTTACAGGAGTCTAACATAGAGCAGCTGAGCATGTGTGCGTATGTTTTTGCATGTGTCTGTGTTCACAGCTATATAAATACAAATCTGTATAGTTCATTTGATTTCCTTGTGTTCCAGGAATGGGCCTTAACTAAGGACAAGTCAGTGAAACATATAGATTTGTGCCTTACCGTTGTGGACCGAGCTCCTAGCTCACTAATAAAACTCCAGGGCTGCAGAGAAAATGACAGCAGACAGGTGAGTACATAATATGTAACTCAGTGTGCAAGCAGTTCTACTGGAAAATCAACAATTTACATGTGCACGTACACGCATGCATATTTAACCTGCTGAGGTTTGCTCCCTGACCTCCCCCGTCTCCCCCCCTCCTCTGTCTATATCAGGATGTGGATGGACCCACTCTGCCAGCAGGACAGTTGGGAACTGCAGTAGAAATGAAGTGAGGTCATGCTTGTGTGTTGAGCGCTTCACCCACTTGTGTGACCACAAAGAGGCATTGATGATAACTTGATTTGAGATGGACATGAAACTCAGAAAGGAATCCTGTCGAAAAGAGACAGTATTAGTGGAACTCGTATAAAGATGCTACCTTTTTTTCACTAAATTATACGGAGGTCAGATATTTAGAAAGAGGGCTTTCAAAAACTCTTGGTAGCCTGCTAAAAGTGACCCTTCTCAGAAGGTCTCTTGGTGTGTTATTAAAGCAAACATATTTCTTTTAATAATCAAATCAGTGTGCCCATAAGAATCTAAATGCTGGAAAACTAGGTAAACGTAAAACACTGAAACATCAAGATCATAAAAAGGAAACAGTCTTGAGCCTTTAACTAAGGAAGGATAAAGATAGGTGCAGGCATATGTAAAGGCAGACTGCATTTCAGAGACCATGGCTTCTAGATGGAGAAAATAGTGTGTAACCCCTCCCTTCAGAAGACTGTAACCTGGGAGGCCGGCAGGTCCAAATTTAGGGCCAAGTTGAGCCCTCATTTACACCCTTGAAACCCCTATGAAGTTTTGAGGTTGCATAAGTACAGTATAACAGAGGGCTGCATTTGGCTCTATTTTCTTTTGAAGTCTTTTTACTAAGGTATGTGAGTTATGTAATTTCTTAAAGCACATTATGAAATATGGGTGGAAAGCTACAATAACACTTGCACCATAAACATTTTCCCTCTAAGTCCTCCATCAAATAATTCTAGTGAGAACATCTCACAAACACCTTAGAGGCCTTTTGAACCTTTGCGCTCAGATGACCACCTTCCTCTCCGCGTCTAAAACCTGTGAGAAATGAACTAAATCTGTCCATATGAGGTAACAAAGTTTAGTATAACGTGTTTACAGCAGTCAGGTCTCTAGAATATTTGGTTTAGATTTTTAGTGATACCTGTTGTCTGTCTCTCTCTCTCTCTCTATTTCAACAAGAATGTTAACACAAGCGTTGTGAGCACTTAACTAGAGACTTTTTTTATTTAATTGCAAGTGCATATTTTTCTTGTGTTCCTAAGTGAAACTATCATATGGTAATATAGTAGAATGTAAAGGAAGACCTAAAAAAAATTGCCAACATATATTACATCTTAGATGCTAGTGAAATGGTAATACAATAAGAAATGCAAGGAGCAGAGATCAATAAGGGATGTGCATTTAGAGGTTGTGTCCATGTAATCTCAATCTACAAAGCTGTCCTCCTCAAACTTGCCTTATAAGTAGGTCATCCCAGCAGCAGTTGTGAATGCTGGATGGGTCTATGCTATCAAACCTATTTCCAGAGACAGATCCATAATTTATTTTTGAAGCCTGTATTTCAGGGAAACCTGAACATGAGACAGTCTGTTTCCCTGCAGAGAATAGAGCTCAGTTCTCTCTCCCCATCTGACCTCGGCAACCAAGAACTGTCATGTACATCAGTAGTAGCAGACATGTCTTGCATATCATTTAAAAGGAAAATATTGTGAGAAAAAGCCTTTCTGGAGCTAGGGAGAAGGCAAAAAATGAAGGAGGACATAGGACTGCACTTTGTGAGAGCACCAGTCTCCCTAAACAAATTGCATTATTAAGCAGCACAGCTGTGTTGTCTTCCAGTTGCTATGCACAAGTAAAATCACATTTGCAGTGTCATCTCCAGAGCATATCCCTTTCATGTACTCCTAGAGAAGTCTGCTGTGCAAAGCCGTAGTTTTTTCTTTCCTCCGAGCCTCTGTGCTTTTGTGCTCAGAGAGCAGGCATTCTGCAAATACTTCATGACTGGGAGTTTGCTTTCTATGAGATACTATTTAGTGAGAATGTTAACTGGGGGTACAACCAAACATGTTTTACAAAATAAGTTTGGGTCAGGACTTCAGGTATCTCCCTTCCCTCTGTCAGCCCAGCCCCCTCCATCTTCTCATCCAAGCGAGACTACCTGTTCTGCTTATGCCAGAGGCTATGCATAGTTGCCAATATTTAAGAAAATTTGGCAAAGATCAGTTCTTTGAATAGGCTGTGAGCTGCTAGGTCCCCATCTATCAGAGGGTTTGTGAGCATTCTAATTACAGTATTTACCAATGTTGTTGTCTCAAACTCCACCTTCAAAGACAGGACAAATATCATCCCTATTTTAACAGGGAAACCAAGGAAGACAATTTTTGACAAGGGTTCACAGTAGGAAACTGTCAGCCAGAAATAGAACATGGGCCTTCCTTGTTCATAGTCCCATACTTGTTAATCAGACAACAGTCCTCAGCATTGGCCTGGACAATGCTGCTTTTAACAGACACAAATTAATTGAGTGGGTTCCAAAAATTTGAGGGATCGATGACCATGTCTTCCACAACCTCTGAAAGACCACCTGGAGATCAGTTCTTGTGATTAGTTGGGGGGGTGGAGGTGGAGCTGAAATTAGTACTGATGTTTCTATGTCCCACAGGTCGGGGGGATAACAGTTGCAGACTTTGCAGGTCTCTATCCTGGCTGCATTGGGATTGTATGTATTTGAGTAGAGAGCTGGACAAAATGACTGTAAAACCTCTACTTCTAGTGCAAAGTATTAGGTGGATTAATGGTTGCTTTAGCATGGCATGTGGTAGTTCGGACAAGTCTTAAAGGACAGTATCTAAACTATTTTCTTACTATTCATAATTACCACAAACAGAGGCCAGGGAGGGATTTGAGGATGGAGAACTAGGACGGCAGGAAATAAAATGCATTGGATCTCTCATTACTTTCTTTTCTTTTCCAGAAATGGGAACAAATTGAGAGCAACTCAAAACTGAGGCATGTTGGTAGTAATCTCTGTCTAGACAGCCGAAATGCCAAAAATGGTGGTCTTACCGTTGAGGTCTGCAATCCTTCTCTGTCGCAACAGTGGAAATTCACACTTAATCTACAGCAGTAGAAGGGCTTACACACACAACACCATCTTGTTTCCTAGACATTGGGCAAAGTTTTAATTGCATTACTGATATATTTCTTAAACTTTCCACGGAACTTATATACCTCAGTATTCCATCTTCGTCTGAAAGTAGGAGAGAACAAAGCCGAACACAAGGGAACCAAGGGAACGTGGAACACTGCAATTATCTCACTGAATGTAGTGCAGCAAAGTTCCCTTCTGGTGTAAAGACTTATGAGTTCCTATCTGACTTCAGTTTAGTACTTGCACAGCAGATTATTAACATCCCTAGAAACAAATGATGTACAGTAGGAAATGGATCTTAACATGCAGAAGGAGGGAGGGGAATAGGGTGGGGGGAGGGAGAGTGGGGAAAATAAACTGCTAGGAGAAATTGAAATCTCCATTTACATGGATATCATCATTTGTGGTTTCCAGACACTGAAGTGTCATTTTGAAGGTTTTTTCCTTGTGTAATTGGTATATTTGAATATGAACTTTTCTATGATGGACTCTAAATATATATATATATATATATATATATATATATATATATATATATATA